>JANAVB010033016.1:9117325-9302325 GCA_029216955.1 Iris pallida | reverse complement strand
GCAGGCTCACTCAAGGCAGCGTGCGTGAAAAGTCACGCAGGCTCACTCAAGGCAGCGTGCGTAAAAAGTCACGCAGGCTCAAGGAGAGCTGCGTGAAAAGTCACGCAAACTCAAGGAAAGAGCTGCGTGAAAAGTCATACAGGCTCAAGGGAAGAGCTGCGTGAAAAGTCACGCAAACTCAAGGGAAGAGCTGCGTGAAAAGTCACGCAAACTCAAGGAGAGAGCTGCGTGAAAAGTCACGCAAACTCAAGGGAAGAGCTGCGTGAAAAGTCACGCAAACTCAAGGGAAGAGCTGCGTGAAAAGTCACGCAAACTCAAGGAGAGAGCTGCGTGAAAAGTCACGCAAACTCAAGGGAAGAGCTGCGTGAAAAGTCACGCAAACTCAAGGAAAGAGCTGCGTGAAAAGTCACGCAAACTCAAGGAAAGAGCTGCGTGAAAAGTCACGCAAACTCAAGGAGATAGCTGCGTGAAAAGTCACACAAACTCAAGGGAAGAGCTGCGTGAAAAGTCAGGCAAACTCAAGGAAAGAGCTGCGTGAAAAGTCACGCAAACTCAAGGAAAGAGCTGCGTGAAAAGTCACGCAAACTCAAGGAAAGAGCTGCGTGAAAAGTCACGCAAACTCAAGGAAAGAGCTGCGTGAAAAGTCACGCAAACTCAAGGAAAGACACGCTTCCAACAGGAAGCATGCTCAAACAGGAGCACACTGCTCACTGTCTTCTCCAAACAGCAAGAACACCATGGCTGAACCCAAGCTTCAAAGCATCATAACTTGGCCATCCGAACTCCAAATCCAGATTTCTAAGGTTCCAACTTGGGTGAAACTGAATGCTCTTCCACATGGAAGCATCAAAAACCCATAAAATCCAACTAAAGTAGATCAAACCATGCAAAATCCGAAAATGATTAAAACTTAGATCTACAAAAATTAAAGCTTCAAAATAGAAATTTCCAAGTTCTAAACTAGTATAGATTGAGGAGAAGAACATGTTTTGGCTAATAGTTTTGTAAGAAATCATTGACAAAATTATTGATCCATCTCTTGAGCAAGTTGGTACTTGCCTTGGTTGGTGGAGGAAATAAATGAGAGGAAGTAAATGAGAGGAGAGAGAATTGAGATGAGTTATATATAAAGATCTTGGACCCATGGGTTCATGATGAACCAAAGGGTTCAAGATGAACCATTGGTGAACCAAGAATAGATTACCCAAATGAGCCAAAACTGTAGGTCCAAATGCAGAAAATAAATTAGAAAATAATATTTTGTCGAATATTTTTTGGGAAATGCATGAAGAAATACTGCATAATAAATATCGTATAAATTCAAGGTAAATATAATTTATCGGTTTACGTATTAAAATACGTATTCCAGGATTGGGGAGTGACATCTCTACCCTTCTTAGAAAAATTCCGTCCTCGGAATTCCAGCCAAGACAGGATAGTGAAATCAGGGCGAGCAAGGCTCAATCATATACAAGTTAACTATCATAGCGGTTATTATCATACATCATAAAGTGCAAAAACAAGCAGGTGCAGATAAGCATGGAATCGTGTCAATAAGGTGCAAAAATATACCTTATTAGTCAAACAAATGCGGATACCGAGATCTGATCTCGTCCTCGCGCTCCCAGGTTAACTCTTCCGAAGAGTGATGGTTCCAAGAAACACGGACAAGGCTTATCGTCCAATTCTTGAGTACCTTCTCTCGCCGGTCCAAAATAGACACGGGTTGTTCCTCGTAAGTTAGGTCGGTACCAACGACTAACTCAGAATGATCGAGGACATGACTCGGATCTGGGACATACCCACGTAATTGGGACACATGAAACACATCATGTATGCCAGTCAACGAAGGTGGAAGGGCAAGTCGATAAGCCACATCACCTACCCGAGCGAGAATCTTAAAAGGACCAACGTATCTTGGACTAAGCTTTCCCCGGGTTCCAAATCTGATGATACCCCGAGTAGGCAAAATCCGCAGAAACACTTGGTCGCCAACTCTAAACTCTAGAGACCTACGATGCTGATCTGCCCATTGACGATGTCGGTCCTGTACAACTCGAAGGCGCTCTCTGACTAACTTAACTATCTCCACAGTCTGCGTGATCATCTCTAGTACCAATAACTTTCGTTCTCCGACGTCGTCCCATGCCAAAGGGAACCTGCACTTCCTTTCGTACAATGCTTCGAACGGGGCCATCTGAATGCTAGCCTGATAGCTGTTGTTATAGGAGAACTCCACTAGATGAAGGTGATCCTCCCAAGATCCGCCAAAATCTAAGGTATACGCCCGTAGCATATCTTCTAATATCTGAATGGTTCTTTCTGATTGCCCGTCAGTTTGTGGATGATAAGCAGTACTGAATCTTAACTTGGTTCCCAAACTTTGGTATAAGCTCCACAAAAAATGGGAAGTAAACCGCGTATCCCGATCTGATACTATACAAACTGGAACACCGTGCTGCCTTATTATCTGCTTCATGTACATTTCTGCTAACTGCTCAGTAGTCTGTCCAACTCGGAAGGGAAGGAAATGGGCGACCTTCGTGAGTCGATCTACTATTACCCAGACTGCATTCTTACCAGTCGGGAATCTAGGTAAACCGGTCATAAAATCCATCATGATGTGCTCCCATTTCCATTCTGGGATAGAAAGCGGCTGTAGCAACCCTGCTGGTCTCTGCTTGTAGTGCCCCGAAATTCGTGATACGTATTTTATACGTGATCGTATTTCTGACCAGTATTTTTCATTTTCTTGACCAGTTAAGTTGTGGTATATTTCATACTTAGCATTGTAGTTTAATTGTCATTTATCATTCCTGGATTAATTCTGATTAATGGAGCTTGGTTTTATTTGGATAGGAATTGGTTTGGTTTGGTTTATTATGCATTGGACCATCTTAGCTAACCTCCACCCTAAACACAACTTATCCTCCCCCATTAAAATCCCCACCTAACACTCTCTCTCCTCATTATTTTTCCTCCATTAATTCTTCTTCTTCTTCCTCCACACAACTCTCCAACCCATTAGGCAAGTGCACCTTGCCATCACATGAGAACCACTTTTTATTTGTCCATTAGCTAGATTAGGTCATGGAGAACAACTTTAGAACTTGACATTTTGTGATTTGGAGTTTCCTTTGTTCTAGATCTAGGTTTTTACTATTTTTGGATTTACATGGTTTTGATCTATTTTAACTTGGATTTTTGTATGTTTTGATGCTTCCATGTGGAAGAGAATTCAATTTTACTCAAGTTAGACCTTTGAAAATCTAGATTTGGTTTTGATTTGACAAAAATATGAAGAATTGAAGTTCTTGGTGATTATGGACTTGCTCTCGGCCAGGAAGAACAGCCCCCTGCCCTGCGCTTTTTAGCGCATGGCCGATTGCGCACCCCTGGCCTGTGCTCTTTAGCGCATGGCCGTTTGCGCAGTCACTTGGCCAGCACTTTGCGCTGCGCTGGACTGCGCTGGCGCAAGCTAGCCATGCGCAATCCAGCCATGCGCAAAGTAATCCCTGCGCAATTCACTTCTGCGCAACCCACCCTTGCGCAAACCACCCTTGCGCAAGGTAACCCCTGCGCAGTCTACCCTTGCGCAAGGTAACCCTTGCGCAAGACAACTCTTGCGCAGCTCTTCCATGCGCAGTACACTCCCTGCGCAGACCTACCCCTGACCCCCTGTGCAACCTACCTGTCTATGATGAATTTGTTATTTCTTGATCTTGGCTCTTCTATAGTCCTATTTTATATTAGTATTTTATTAGGTATTTTACGCCCATTTTATATCCTTACGCCTTTTGGCATGAACTTGATTTTGCTTAATATATTGGAATGACTATTGTACATGGCATAGTATGGCAAGGAACTAGCATAACATGACAGTGACCCGTAGTGGTGCACTCCTGACACGACCAACCTGACTTGATAGTGGCCCGTCGTGGCGCACTCCTGACAAGTACCCTGACATGATTTACCTTGATAACTTGATAGTGGCCCGTGGCGACGCACTCCTGACTTGACATGACTTGATAACTTAGCTTGACTTGTCTTGACACCGTGGGTGTTCCTGCTTGCTTGCTTGTGCAATCCACTCGTCTTGTCTTGCATCATGTCTAGGACGTGACTCCCTGGTTCCCACGGTCAGGGATTCATACTGAATCTGGCTAGGTTAATGACTAGATTGATCAATTAGTTCATGGAGAATTTCCCAGTTACCTGTTGCCCCTTTGGTCCCGGCCTTATATATATATACCTGGGATTTGTTGCTATCCGTCGAGATGAGCGCACTTCCAGCCCGCCGTCGAGCGTGGTACCTTAGGACACATGTATCTTACTACAGTGTGTCTGCTATATCATGCTATCTTTTCCTTTTCTTGCTGGGAGCATTCAGGTAGTAACAAACAGGTAACCGGACTTGGAATTCTCATTGCATCTTGTTAGTAATCAGGTCTGTGATAACCCTAGTTAGTTAAAGTAGTAAGCCGTAGTATTTGATTGGCCGTGATTGATTGGATGGAGTCTAGTCCCTCTTGTCCTGTCCTGATCCTGTGCAAGGTCATGACATGACATGATTACTCGTGCTTTACCTTAATCATGTTTAATTGCAAGTCTTGAATTCGCGTATTTTATCTTGCCGATAAATGGTGGGAGAAACCAAGTTCTGTTCAGACGAAGGGTTACCACCCCGGTCCTTGTTTGGTTTACGGGTTGTAACCTGGCTATCTGAATAGTCCCATGGTCATCTCATCGTATATCATCCTGTCATGCCTTCCCATATGTTCTGTCTTTTATCGATTCTGTACAAGATTTGTCTTTTATATCTAACTATCATGCCTTTTTCTTAAATTACTGTCTCTTGTTATGTAATTATATTATTGTGCTGATTGCTGGCTTTTGTTCTTATTTCGTGGCCTCCTTTGTGGCACTTGCTCTTTCTGGGGTCTGACCCAGCTGGTTTTGTATGGCCAGATACCGGAGCAGCAGCAAAGGATCTACCTGCCTTCCAGCCCGATGGTGAACACTAGACGGAACCCGGGCAACGAGTGGGTTTTCTCTTTTTGTTTCTCCCACTGTATTGTTAACTGATATTCTTTTGAGGCGTTTAGCCGACGAGCACTTGTTAGCTCGATGCACTTTACTTCTATCTGCCTACGGGCTGTAATCATGATTGGCAACTCGAGGTTGATCATGTGTGACTTAACTCTTGCTAGTCCTTACATTTTGTACGACTAGCTTCATGATCATCTGGATATGTAATGTTTGGGACGCCTTACAATTGTATATTTGGTGGTCTGATATCTTGTTACTATCATTACTTGTTGAGATTGAGACAATAGCTTGATTTGACCCTAAGAGACTGATGGTTTGTAGCGTACCCTCACATAGCTAGACAGCCGTGACCGTATAGCGGGATGGTTGCCGTTCCGTTATACGTAGCTGGCTGTGCACGTCCCCGTTCTTCAGTATTCTGGTTCTGGGGCGTGACACTGCTGCTCGGCTTTCACCTGCTGACATACCAGACACTTGGATACAAATCTCGCTATCTCTTTTTTCATGCCATTCCACCAAAAGTACTGCCTGATATCTCGATACATCTTCGTTCCTCCTGGATGAATGGAGTAAACAGAACTATGAGCTTCGGACATAACTTCTTGCCGAAGGTCTCCTCTCGGTACACAGAGTCTGTTTCCAAACCTGAGCGTACCATCTTCATGAATCACTAACTCCTTCCTACGGCCTGATTCACACTCCGACCGCAACTTCTGAATCTGTGGATCTCCTGCTTGTGCTGCCCTTATCCTCTCTACTAAGGTTGACTGAATCTGCATACTGGTCATTCTTCCTATATCCCTTGGCAAAACTACTTCGATTCCCATACTCTGAAGGTCTTCTAAAATATGCTTCTGCGAGGTCAAGATAAAGGCACTGTCTCTCCTACTCAGTGCATCTGCAACTATATTCGCCTTGCCTGGATGATACTGAAGATCTAAGTCAAAATCCTTCAGTAGTTCTAACCATCTCCTTTGCCTCATGTTCAAATCTCGCTGCGTGAATATGTATTTCAAACTCTTATGATCAGTATAGATCTCTACCCGATCTCCGTATAAATAATGCTTCCACAACTTGAGTGAAAACACCACAGCTGCTAACTCCAAATCGTGAGTCAGGTAATTCTTCTCATGGTCTCGAAGCTGTCGAGACGCATATGCTATCACCTTTCCGTGCTGCATCAATACACATCCAAGACCATTCCCAGATGCGTCACAATATACTGTAAAGCCTCCCGCTCCTACTGGAAGCGTCAAGATCGGGGCTGAGATCAATCTCTTCTTCAATTCTTCAAAGGATGCCTGACAGCTAGCTGACCAAACAAACTCTACGTCCTTGTGCGTCAAACGCATTAAGGGCGCAGAGATCTTGGCAAAGTCCGCCACGAACCTTCTGTAGTAACCAGCTAATCCTAAGAAACTTTGCACTTCTGCAAACCGTTCTCGGGACTGGCCAATGCTCTACGGCCTCAATCTTCTTCGGATCTACTGACACTCCTGCCCCAGAAATTACATGCCCCAGGAACGAAATATGATCTAACCAAATTCACACTTGTCGAGCTTCGCATAAAGTTGATGCTCCCTCAATGTTTGTAAGACAGTCCTAAGATGTTTCTCTTGCTCCTCTTCACTGCTGGAATAGACAAGAATGTTATCTATGAACACCACCACAAATTTATCCAAATACGGCAGAAAGATGCGGTTCATTAAATCCATGAATACTGCGGGGGCGTTGGTTAGTCCAAAGGACATTACTAAAAACTCATAATGCCCATATCTAGATCTGAATGCTGTCTTCGGTATGTCTTGCTCCCGGACTCTTACTTGATAGTATTCTGACCGAAGATCGATCTTGGAAAAGATGCTGGCCTTGCTCAACTGGTCAAACAGGTCATCAATCCTTGGTAGTGGGTACTTATTCTTTACTGTTACTGCATTCAGCTTGCGGTAGTCGATGTACATCCTCGTCGACCCATCCTTCTTGGGAACTAGAATCACTGGCGCGGCCCAGGGCGATTTACTGTCTCGGATGAATCCCTTAGACTTCAACTCTTCTTCATGTTGATACAACTTATCCTGTTCTGACGGCGATATTCTGTAAACTCTGTCTGCAATAGGCCTCGTTCCAGGGTTCAACTCAATGCTAAATTCTACCTCTCTGACTGGGGGTATCCCTGGGAGCTCATCAGGGAAGACGTCGAGAAAATCTTCGACCACTCTCGAAATCTGTCCTGGCTCTGACACTGCTGCTGAGATGACGCCTCCGGCCTGATTCTTCAAGGTTCGAGTAAAGATGAACTGTTCCATCCCAGGAATGCTGAATATAACCCTACCTCCTCTACAATCAATTGTCGCATAACTGTCTCTCAACCAGTCCATACCAAGAACAACATCAAAATTCCCCATAGGGAATTCAATCAATAATGCGGGCAGTAAATGCCCACACACCTCTATCGGACATGAAAAGCGCACTCTGCTAACTTCTACGAGCCCATTGCCGGTGAGTATATCCATCCTCTCCGGCAATGCCTCAAACTCTAATCTAATCCGTGTAGCATATTGTGCAGAGATGAATGAATGAGTGGCGCCTGAATCAAATAATGCTACAGCGGGAAATGAGGTGACGAGAATTTTACCTGCCACCACGTCACTAGACGCTAGAGCCTCTTCCAAGGTCAATGTGAGAGCCTGTCCCTGGCCCCGCTGAGCTCCTTGTTGCGGCCTTCCTCGACCATGCTGTTGCTGCCTCTGAGGGCCTTCGGCTTCCTGTGCCTGGCGGAACATCTGAGCCTGCGTTGGTAGACGCTGGGCTAGGGGCCTTACTGCTAATACTGGCCCTCCACTCGGGGTTGCCACCGGAGCTGGCAATGCTGGAAACTGCTGAGCTGGCCCTCCTGGCCTCTGCATCACAGGACAAGTGGAGATACGGTGGTCTGAACTACCACACCTCAAGCATAAGCCATTCGCTGACCGGCACACCTCCCTCGTGTGCCCTGCCTTCCCACAGAATGTACAGCCCTGGGGTACTCCCTGACGCTGTTGTTGGTTCCTCGGCTGCTGATACCGAACTGGCGCTGTATTAGTTGACACGGCCGTCCTCCGCGGTGCTCCTGCATCATGAATACGTACACCGGGTGCTGGTACCGATGTTCGCTGTATTGCTCCTTCGCCAACCTGGGAATGAGATCTCTTCTGACCTCCTGTCCTCGATGCCAACCTCTGCTGGGTAAGCTCGTGCCTCCGAGCGGTCGTCAAAACAGCGTCAAACGTCTGGTAGTCGTGTCCTTCCACAAGCTTTAATAGTTCCAAATGAAGTCCCTGCTGGAACCTCATAGCTTTCTCTAGCTCCGTTGCCACCATTGCTGGTACGAAACGGCACAATCTGCAGAACTCTGCTGCATACCCATCTACGGTCTTGCCTGCTTGCTTGAGACTGATAAACTTCTGCTGGAGCTCATATCGAGCTACTACGCCAAAATACTTGGCCTTGAATCTGTCACTGAAGGTGGTCCAACGAACAGGGCGTCTTGCACCAACTTCTTATGATGCCCACCAGTCGCGGGCAAGATCCTGAAGTACCAGTTTGACCTGATCAACCTTCTCATCATCTGGAACCTTGGCTGCCACAAGAATGGCTTCGATGTCTTGAATCCAGGCATCCGCAGTGATGGCATCCTCCGTGCCATCAAAATACCTCGGATTCAAGCGACGGAACCTTCCTGATACTCCCGAGTCAACCCCGGCACTTCTCTCAAGAGCTAACTGAATCCCTTGGTTCAGCAACACGTTCTGCTCCTGCTGCCGAGTCTGTTGCTGTTGGTTAGTGACAAGAAACCCCCGGATGATCTCCAGGAGTGCTACGGCATCTGGTACTGCCGTCGCTGCTGGTGTTACAGGAGTTTCAATAACCTGCGGCTGCACTGCCTCTGGTTCCACTTCTACTTGTGCCTGCCCTGGGGAAGGTTCTCTCCCCTGTTGCTGTCCAGTCGAGCCATGCTCTTGCTGCTCTTCCCCATGGGCCTCACCCGCTACTGAGAATGAAGCACCCCTATAGAGAAGAATATAAGATTATCAAGTCCGGACGAGGAAGATTTCGAGGATGCAAGTCAGGTTAGAGATCAAGGCAAGGACAGAGAATTCGAAACGGAATTTCAAGGGGAACAAGTTTTGATTGAGACTCCTAATAATTCGTAATACCCCACAAGTCTGAAAATCAGACCTGCATGGGCCACCACTAAAACCTTGTCACGTTCCAGTACCGAAATACGGAGACGGACTAGGCCAGCTACTCCATATGAGGTACGTAACGTCATACGGCGATCGTGGCTGTCAAGAGACTAGGGGGTACATGCTACAATCAAGTCTCCTATGGTCCTACAGAGTTCTATGTCTCAATCAATCAAATCACATCAGCAATTAAATGAACATTAAAGATAAAGCAGTAAGGCGTCCCCGACGCTTCATCAAAATGGTCATGAGAGACTAGCTTTATAATTTAGCTATCTCAGAGAGTCAGGAGTACAAAATTATACACAGCTGCAGTCTGTTTATTTATAATTCTGTACTGACACAAAATATCAAGTAATCCGGCTAACAGGTGCCGGTGGCTAAACGCCGCACAAAGTATAAGCAGGAGTGGTGGAGAAGAAACCCACTCGAGTCCCCGAACCGCCATGCTCCTAGTATGCACCATGGATGTCAGGGAGGAAGATCGTGTCCTCTGGCTCTGCTACGAGATCTGGCCAAACAAAACCAGCGGGGTCAGCCCCGAATAGCAAGTACCGCCAAAGGGGCACATTAAGATTAAAAATCCAGATAATAGAATGATTGATAATAGTAATACTTATGCAACTATTATAGGATAGCGCAACATCCTCGAACCCATATGGCACCCTTACAACCAAACAAGGACAAAAGGTGCCGCATGGAGTCGGGACGTGTCGTACTCTATAACTTTCACATAAGTTAAAAAGGTATAAACAATAAAATCTCCTGATCGTGACTTCGGTCGATAGCCTATCGCAGCACAATAACCAACCCAACAATCAAACAAGAACATGGGTTGGATCATGTACCATGATAGACCATGTTCCTCAGTCATTCACAGAAGTAGCACTTCATAATCAGAATAAGTCTTCCGTTCATAACTTCAGTCCACAGCCTGTCATAGTACGATAACCAACCCAACAATCAAACAAGAACATGGGTTGGATCACGTACCATGACAGTCCGCTTCCCTCAGTTATTCACGGAAGGTAATAGGATACAAGCAAGTCGTTTTCACGGCCAATCAAGTCTACGAGTTTCTAGTGGGACGAGGTTATCCTCGCGTCATGTTATTAGAAAATCCTCAGATCGTATCTTTCCAGCAAGGCTAGCCCACCCAGGGGTTCGCGTAGACAGATGTTATTGAGCACAGGTCCCTCGTAAGGCCACCTTGCCAAAATATATATTATAGCAGGAATTAATCGGATACAGTCATCCACTCGTTGCAGATGACACAGTATCCGTGGAGACCAGCCGGCGCGTCAAGACAATATCTCAAGGCGCTGGTGTAACACGATCTGGGATTCTGTCCTCCCCATGCATCTAGTATATTAGTTTCCTAGTTTAACCCTAGGTGAAATCTTGGACTCACATGCTGTGGCCTGCATGATATCCTCCTAAAGTCGTACTTTAGTACGAGTACCCCAAAGAGGATCCATGTCAATCAGTATGTCAACATGTGCTACCCTCCTTAGTGTAATGCATCATTGCAAATACGTCACGTGGAGTTACGAGTCATTTGTCGAGCATGAACAAGAACTGGGACATTCAGGTACATGTATCAGGTAGGAACTCTTTGTTCTCCGGGGTCACATTAGTACTCATATCATGCTCGGGACAAAAGGCGTAAGATATAAAATGGTCATATAATATCTGATAAAATATCAAAGCGTACGCACAAAAGCACGCACGCTCAAGGGGTGAAAAGTCATGCAGGCTCACTCAAGGCAGCGTGCGTGAAAGTTACGCAGGCTCACTCAAGGCAGCGTGCGTGAAAAGTCACGCAGGCTCAAGGAGAGCTGCATGAAAAGTCACGCAAACTCAAGGGAAGAGCTGCGTGAAAAGTCATACAGGCTCAAGGAAGAGCTGCGTGAAAAGTCACGCAAACTCAAGGGAAGAGCTGCGTGAAAAGTCACGCAAACTCAAGGAGAGAGCTGCGTGAAAAGTCATGCAAACTCAAGGGAAGAGCTACGTGAAAAGTCACGCAAACTCAAGGGAAGAGCTGCGTGAAAAGTCACGCAAACTCAAGGAGAGAGCTGCGTGAAAAGTCACGCAAACTCAAGGGAAGAGCTGCGTAAAAAGTCACGCAAACTCAAGGAAAGAGCTGCGTGAAAAGTCACGCAAACTCAAGGAGAGAGCTGCGTAAAAAGTCACGCAAACTCAAAGGAAGAGCTGCGTGAAAAGTCACGCAAATTCAAGGAAAGAGCTGCGTGAAAAGTCACGTAAACTCAAGGACAGAGCTGCGTAAAAAGTCACGCAAACTCAAGGAAAGAGCTGCGTGAAAAGTCACGCAAACTCAAGGAAAGAGCTGCGTGAAAAGTCACACAAACTCAAGGAAAGACACGCTTCCAACAGGAAGCGTGCTCAAACAGGAGCACACTGCTCACTGTCTTCTCCAAACAGCAAGAACACCATGGCTGAACCCAAGCTTCAAAGCATCATAACTTGGCCATCCGAACTCCAAATCCAGATTTTCAAGGTTCCAACTTGGGTGAAACTGAATGCTCTTCCACATGGAAGCATCAAAAACTCATAAAATCCAACTAAAGTAGATCAAACCATGCAAAATCCGAAAATGATTAAAACTTAGATCTACAAAAATCAAAGCTTCAAAATAGAAATTCCAAGTTCTAAACTAGTATAGATTGAGAGAAGAACATGTTTTGGCAAATAGTTTTGTAAGAAATCATTGACAAAATTATTGATCCATCTCTTGAGCAAGTTGGTACTTGCCTGGTTGGTGGAGGAATAAATGAGAGGAAGTAAATGAGAGGAGAGAGAATTGAGATGAGTTATATAAGATCTTGGACCCATGGGTTCATGATGAACCAAAGGGTTCAAGATGAACCATTGGTGAACCAAGAATAGGTTACCCAAATGAGCCAAAACTGTAGGCCCAAATACAGAAAATAAATTAGGAAATAATATTTTGTCGAATATTTTTGGGAAATGCATGAAGAAATACTGCATAATAAATATCGTATAAATTCAAGGTAAATATAATTTATCGATTTACGTATTAAAATACGTATTCCAGGATTGGGGAGTGACATCACCTCCCTTATTTATATTATATATATATATATATATATATATATATATATATATATATATATATATATATATATATATATATATATATATATTATATATATACCCGTGGCCGTAGTCCGTTGGGAACGGTGGAGCACCTCGACGCAGTGGCGCGGGTTCGAGCCCCCTTGGAGTCACAACCTCCAAGCACCATTAAGAAGTGGACACCCTCAAAAAATTATATATATATATATATATATATATATATATATATAAAAAAAAATATATTATATATATATATATATATATATAATATATAATATAATATATATATATATATAATATATAAAATAATAATAATAAAATAATAATAAATAATATATATATATAATAATCTAATAATAATAATATTTTTTTCCCAATTATTATAATATATATTATAATATATAATAATATAAAAAAATTATATATATTATATATTATTATTATTATATTATATATATATTATATATATATATATATATTATATATATATATATATATATATATATATTATATATATATATTATATATAATATCTTATATTATATATATATATAATAATAATAATAATATAATAATAATAATAATAATATAATAATAAGGAGGATATATATATATATTATATATATATATATATATATATATATAGATATATATATATATATATATATATGAGTCGGAAAGTGTAATTTATTGAGTTCATACCAATCGAGTTCATTCGTTTTGATGCTTTGAAGAATTGTAAAATCGTAAAATTTGATGTTTGGATGGTTGTTGAAGTGAGTTGAAAAGTGTAACTTTTTGTAGTTTATACTTTTGTTTGTAGTGAAGTGGTAGATGAGAAGTGATATTGTTTTTCACTTTTGAATAAGGATGACGTGTCCGAGCTCTCTAGCCTAGTGGTATTAAAGCGGACATCCGGAGGGACCGACAAGGTTCGATTCCCCCAATTGGGTGTTGTGTGTGAGTGAGATTTCAAAAAAAAATAAGGATGACGTTACCCCAACTAGTATTATTATTATTATCCTTTGTGTATAGATTAAAATTTTAAGACTTTAATATAAATAATTAGAAAAAAATGTGTTTTAATTAAAAGTTAATAAAATGCGGCCGTTTCGCGAGATCTTCCGCCGCGACTTCGATGGCGAGGGCGGAGGCGTCAACGTTGTTCGATCCATGCTATTCGGCTGCAACATCCTCGTCGGAAAAAAAATGACGGGACATGCGAATGAGCCACAACAGCCTTCATTCTCCTTGCAGTTCCTTGTGGTTCTGCAGAGAATAAATTTTGCTCATTCCTTTTAGTTCCATAGAGGCTTAAGTTTTTTTTGGAAGTAAAATGGAGGTTTTGATGGGAGACGAAAAATATAAACATCCTTTCGGTCACGTTTTTTTTCACTTTCTATTTTTTAACCAAACGACCGAAATAGACTAGTTATGCAACAAAGTGGAAAAACAAAGTCCACTTCCATGATTTCTGACCTGACCGAACAATCCCAAAGTGAATCCATATATATCTCTACCTAGCAATATGACATACAATGACATGATGAATTCTCAGTTCAACTACAAACTCAAATAGGAACTAAAATAGGAACCTCCAATAGAATTTTGACACGTAGATGAATTTTTTATTTAGGCTATTGATTTTTAGGAAAAAAAAATTCTACAGCTGTAGCCTTTTGTGAAAAAAAAAAGAGGAATTGCAATCAAAAGATAAGATGTATGTAATCAAAAAGATGAAATGCATTTAATTCAACAACCTGTATTGATGAGTTTGAAAAAAATAGAAACCCATCCGTTCGTATTGGATTTTTGATGACTTTTTTCTTCCAATTCCTCAGACCATAAATACGGTAAAAATTAAAAGAAAAATAACTACTTTTTTTTTTTAGCGGGGCCTCTTCTTTCTCCCTCTCCCCCATTGCGTCCCCAAAACCCTAACCCTAACCTAAATTCCCTCTAATTTCGAAATTTCCAAATTCCCAAACGAAAACTAAGAAGAAGAAGAACAAGGGGGAGAGAGGAATGGAGAACCAGAAGAAGTCTCTCCTCCGTCTCCGCCTCCGCGTGACGGCGAAGAAGCGCGGGAGGGATCCGAGATCCTCTTCGTCCGCCTCCCCCGCGCGGAAGATCCAGCGGGAGTGCGCCAATTCCGTCAAGAAGCTGCAGCAGCGCGAGATCGGCGGGTTCCGGCGGATGGCCCGCGGCGCCTCCTCCAACGCTCCGGAGAAATTCCGGAATATCCAGCTCCAGGCGAGTTTCTTTTCTCACTTCTTTATTAGAAACTATATTAGAAATTAGGGTTAAGGTTTTGAGAATCTGGTATTGGTTTGGAAAGTGGCGGTCAATTTCCCATCGGAGCTTCAGATTTGGTTGGCATTATATACTTAATAGTTTTTATATAAATTAGGGTTTCTAGATGCGTAGTTTCTTCCCAATTGAAGTTGTTCGGAACGAAATCAGTCAATCGAATTTCTATTTGATCTCAAGTTCCGATCTCTGGCTGTTGTGATTTTTCTTAACATATAAGTTTTTCAAATATCCGGCTTCAGGCGAGTTCTTTCTCACTTCTTTCTTGGAATTAATGTTGGGGTTTTGGGAATTGTGCACGTAGTTTTGGAAGTGGTCGTGAAGTTCCTAGTCCGGAAAATTTGTGATCCAATGCCCAAACTTGAGCTTGTTATCGTACTTTGAATGGTATAAAGTTTCAGTCATAGAAACTAGGTGCTTTTTTTTAATCTTGCAAGCAATTAGATGCTGTGTTTTCCTCCCAATTGAAGTTGTTTGGACTGGAATTGGTCAATTGAGCTTATGTTTGATTTCAACTTGCGATCTTTGGATGTTATGATACTGCTCAGGACATAGAAGTAATTGATGGGTTGGCTTAACCGAGCTGATTTGTGTGTACAAGCATCTGGCAGATTCTGATTCAATTGGGGGTATTAGAGCTTCCATTGCAGCTGCATATTCCTTCTTTGTTGTGTTGTTTGATTTTGATATATAATGATGGTGGTGTCCTCCTAATGGAATCCACTGATATTTTGATTCCTTAGAGCCTGCTGAAGTTGTTATCTTGGGAGTATAATTAGTCCTTATCATAATAAGGATGTTTTAGTTTGTCGTAAGCTTGATGCCTGAGAACTCAGGTGGCTTTAGCCGTCTAGTTTCGAGTTGGAAAAAAAGAAGATATTTTTCCATCTGACTGTTTCGTAGACTATTCATGCGGTAATATGTCAATGTCATAAGATTCGACTGAAGCATAAAGGTATCTTGCATTTATGGATGCACGAAGGAATAATGATGTCAGAACCTTTTCTACAGTACAATGGGTCTTTAAGGGTCTGAGGAAAAACAAAATAAGCAGAGTTAAGTGGGGTCAAGTGAGGTTAAGTGAGGGAGAGGAGTAAAGTGGGGTGTGTTTAAAGGGTCTTGCTTGGATTGGAGGTTTTGAGTGAGAGAAAGATTAATAAAATATAATATTTACGAAAATATCCTTATTGTATATGTCATAAAATTAAATTTGATTGAAATTTTAATTAAAACTTGTCAAAATATCTCACAAATGAGGAAGCTACCGAACAACATGCTGAAAGTAAAAAATAATGGAGAAAAAAAATCATGATATGTTATAGGACAAATAAGAGGTATTTATGACTTTCTTTAAATAAAATCCCTCAATCCCCCTCGTTAACCCTCCAATATGGAAGGTTAAAAAAAATAGACAAAAGAGGGTTAAACAAACTCTCACTTAACCCTCTATAACTTTTTCTCCTAAACCCTCACCTTCAAACCAAGCATGATTTTATTTTGGGATATTTTAGCAAATGCCCCCATTTGAAATGTTAAAACTAGCATATACCCCCACTATTGTTTTTATCTAGCAAATACCCCCATTTGAATGTACGGAACAGCTAAAATTTAAGATATACCCCCACTTTTTTTCTGCTGTTTACATGGAAGTGGGGGTATTTGCTAATTAAAAAAAATAGTGGGGGTATATGTTAGTTTTAACATTTCAATGGGAGCATTTGCTAAAATATCCCTTTTATTTTCCCTCACTTATTTTCCCCTCGCTTAACTCTCTTAACCCTCAATCCAAGAAGACCCTAAGTTCCCCATATAACCAATGTGGGGCTATAGGATCGTAACACAAACACAAATTGCATATCATTACAAGTGCAGTGTGATTAATTTAGCTTGAAGATAAGCATGCTATAACTAATAAATGCAATCATATGTCTCATACTAATAATTGAATTCAAACAGAACAGGAAAACTGAAATAGATATCTAGCTCAAGTTCCAAGAGTGCAAAATCTTGTGACATATGATATTGATAATATGTTCTAAAGTTTTCAACATCATTGGATGCTTCCAATAGAGTTGTAGCTCTCCATTTTATCTCACATTAATGGTTAAATGCAAACAAAACAAGGAAGCTCAAATAGATATTGTGCTCAAGTTCCAAGAGTTCACGACCTATCATATTATCGATATGATGTTCTAAATTTTTTCAGCATCTTCTGATGCATAATTTTCCCAGCCATTGTCTATGTTATCAGCATTGATAACATATCCATCACTAGTTGTAGCTCTCCATTATTTTTTCTCTTATATCCTTAAGACCCATGCCTTAGAACACCTTGTAAAGAAGGATAATTAGGTAAGATTGCTGGTAAAGGGAAACTGCAAATGAGGTGAGTGCCTCAGGAGCCTTGGGCTCACACACACAATCACCAAAGCTTCTGAACGCAGGCCTTCTCATTAACAGACAGAGGTCTAGCGATTGGCTCCCCATCTTTGGTTTCCTTGTTTGAGTTAAAGTTGCATCTGACACCAATTAAATACTTAATCAATGGCATTACTGTTTGTTCTTCATATACATTATGCTATTGCATATAACTGTCTGCATTAACATTTTTGATGCATCTTGATCTGTTTTTCGTCGAGGTCAAACACTTCGTGGAATTCAATCAGAAAAAAAACATTTACTGTTTGTATTTATTCACCTCTTGAATCTGATCACTGTCAAAGAACCGTCTTTTAAATTTATGTAGGAAAGAGGTCTTTCGCATATGTGAGAAAGCAAATATCTGCTGAACATGATAAAGAATTTCCTGGTTCTGTATGGATTGGCAAGCATTTTATCTATACGATGATCTTGACAAAAGATGATTCTTCGTTTAATAATTGCAGGAGGAGTTTGATACATATGACCACAATGTTCACTGGTTTCTTAAACTGCAATTCCTCAAGAAGAGATCTAAAATAATTGAGATAGTGGCAGCGAAAGATGTTATATTTGCTCTAGCGCAGTCGGGTCTATGTGCTGCCTTTAGTCGAAGTAAGTCTTTTGTGTTGTACTGTTCTTTTGAAGCTGACAGACAATTCTGATACTATTAGTACTTGTGCTTTTCTGTATACAGCAACAAACAGACGTATATGCTTTTTGAACATAAGCCCAGATGAAGTGATTAGAAGCCTTTTCTATAATAAGAACAATGATTCACTCATCACTGTATCAGTTTATGCATCAGACCACTTCAGTTCCTTGAAATGCAGGACGACTCCAGTAGAGTGAGAATCTTTTCTGTTCATTGATCTTGAGTTTCTCGAGTTTGTAGGAGAAATTTTAAGTGGATTACTTTTTTTTTCTTTTGGTTATTGCTTTAAGTTTTGGGTCTTTTGGCACGTCTTTGCCTTTTATATGTGTATTGATGTATATAATAACAAAAACTATGAAAGCTTAAACTTTATAGTCATTTTTTGGCATCATGCTTTTGAATGATCTAGTAAATACCACTTTAGGCTAGTTTTTGTATATAAATTTGTCTGGTTTCACATGCTAATGACCAACTTCGTTCCTATTCAGTGATTATTCATAGTATACTTTAGAAGACTTCCCAACCTTATCAATATTCAGGCTTGACAAGCTTTTAGACATGTAGTGATGACTTCTCTTTTTCCAACTCTGGCAGGTATATAAGGAGGAACCAACTAGATGCTGGATTCCCTCTTTTTGAAACTGAGTCCCTCAAGTGGCCTGGTTTTGTTGAGTTTGATGATGTAAATGGGAAAGTTCTAACTTATTCAGCCCAAGATGGGTAAGCTATTTACTTGTTGTTAGGATGATTCATCTCTGTTAAAAGGTTGAGCTGATATGATATATACATCTTGCAGCATTTACAAGGTTTTTGACCTAAAAAACTACTCTTTTTTGTACTCAATATCCGATAAGAATGTGCAGGAGATCAAAATCAGGTTTGGTTCTTTTCAGTATAATGTGTATGCTGTTGTGCATGTTCCTCGCAACTTTGGAGATCTAAACATAACTTTCTGTCTTGGCAGTCCAGGGATCATGCTCTTAATATACCACAGAAGCCCAGGTTATGTTCCATTAAAGATACTATCCATTGAAGATGGGACAGTTTTAAAATCTTTCAATCACTTATTGCACCGAAACAAGAAGGTTGACTTCATTGAGCAGTTCAATGAGAAACTTCTGGTCAAGCAGGAAAATGAGAATCTTCAGATCCTTGACGTAGGCTGCCGTTTCCTTTCAGCACTTTCTTGTTTGTTGTTTGCCTTTGCTGTATTTAACTCTCTACAGTATTAGATTATGTAAGCAGCATTATAAAAGCAGGACAGAGTCATGCTCAATTCCAAGTGGAATAAGAGCATAGTTAAATATTAATTTACGTTGACTAAGAAGACAAAGATGGTCTATTTCATCATTATTTTAGGCTCAGTAATCTAAACTTACGTACATAATAACTATACACTTCTACAACTTGCGTTTATTGGGGTTGGGGGTTGGTTCAATCTTTCATTCTATTGCTCTAGCACAACATTTTTGCTTAAATGAATACATCCAAGAAACAGTGGCTTTTATATCCTCATGTAGAATTCCTAAAAGTTTCCATTTTTTCTTGACCAGGTGAGGAATGCAGAACTGACTGAAGTTAGTAGGACAGAGTTTATGACTCCTTCGGCTTTTATCTTCCTTTATGAGAACCATCTCTTCTTAACTTTCCGAAACAGGACCGTCGCTGTTTGGAATTTCCGAGGAGAACTAGTTACGTCATTTGAAGACCACTTGTTGTGGCACCCAGATTGTAACACCAACAATATATACATCACAAGCGACCAGGATCTGATACTCTCCTATTGCAAAGCTGAAGAAGGATGTGATCGAGGGAGAAGGTAAAATTATTTCTTCATTTTTTAATTCAATAAGTATTAGGATAACTTTTCTTAGAAGATCATCTACAACTTTAGTTTCTTGTTTAATTTATAACTAAATGTTTCACGGTTATGAAGCTTTCAGTTAATCAACAACGCGATAACCCGCTGATTACTTTAGATTTTGAAAAGAGGATGCTAGTCTAGTTCGATTATAAGCGTAGTTTGTTTGGAACAGAAGTGAAAAGGGTTGGTATATGTATCTGTTGGGCTTTAGAGTTGTAGTGTGGGTTACTATGTTGTACGAATGTGGACATGGGTACCGATGCACACATGATACAGATACAAGATACAGACATCTTCAAATAGGAACAAAGGTAGTTATCAATGTTACACGAGTATATATGGACACGATATGGATACAGACATCATTTTGATTTGTGCTTGCAACACAGGTGGATTATAAACCATTAATTTTTTAAGCCACTTATAAGTCAGATATCACTCATTTAGAATCTGGTAAACTTGATACTTTTGTATTACTCTTTACTTCTTTTCATCATCCTGTAACATGGCGTCCTGCAAAGCTTTGGTCCCTTTGGACACAATTTGCCTCACCTAGGCCTAAGGCTTGGATGATGATGACGACTGGGACTGGATAGGCCAAAATGGGCTTATGAAGACTTTTAAGTTTTTATGATAAACAACCCTCGATAAGCCAAAATGGGCTTCTGAAAAATGGATAAGTACTTTGCTATTGAGCATAAAAAAGCTTGTGAAGACTTAAGTCTTTATGATAACCAAACCCTCGATATCTAGCCATGAGCATGAGAGGGACCTGCGATAAAACTAAAAACTAGGGGTAAATCCTCGATATTTCCTATCCGTTTTAAGTCCAAAATAACTACTCTTTGGAGGTTTACCTCTCAAGGGAATTTTAGCAATCATATTATGCCGGAACTAATTAAAAAGATAATCACATTGCAGTTTCATCTGTTGGGTCCATCAACATGAGCAACATCCTCACCGGGAAATGCATTGCCAAAATATGCTCGAGTGATCCAGCGCTGCAGATCAGCCCCCGCAGGAGAGATGATGTTGGAAGGTCTGCTATTCGGAGCACAGCTCGGGAAGCACTTGAGGATGTTACGGCCCTCTTCTATAACGAGGACAGAAACGAGATCTACACCGGCAACAAGCAAGGCTTGATCCATGTATGGTCCAACTAGCTAACGTCTAGAATTCGGATGAGATCTACACCGGCAACAAGCAAAGCTTGATCCATGTATGGTCCAACCAGCTAACGTCCAGAATTCGGATGAGGTCTACACTCGAGCAAAGCTTGATCCATGTATGGTCCAACCAGCTAACGTCTAGAATTATGTACTATCTAGCCTTTAACTTGCTTTGTAGCCTATAATATAGACAGCTCTTTGCCCATGTATGATTGATTATATATAAGAGTTTGTACAAGTTTGTGTCACCTCCTCTCTTAATTTGTGTTTGTAGTTTCCAATTCCATCTTGTACTGGCGTGTAATTTTAACATATACCTTGCTACTTTTGATAGGATGATGCTTCTGTTGTATTTTGGTTACTGTAAACTTGTTTTTAGAACATTGGACCAGCTCATTTAATTTGCAGCTTGGACATCATATAGATTCCCAACAATGGAGTGGTTGTAGTTAGGCCTCTTTTGTTTCGCGGAATCATCGGGTTGGAAAAGAAAAGTGATTACTTTCCTATGTTTGGGTGCCAAAGGAATTGAAGAGGAAAGGAAAGTGATTACCAATTGAAGGAAAATTAGGGAGAAAAGTGATTACATCCATCAAAGTAAGGAATCATTTTTTCATATTGAAGTATTAATTTTATTTTCCAAATTTTTTGACATTTTTAAACACCGGAAAGGAAAATTAATGAGAATATAATCTCAATGGAATGCCAAGGAATTGATTTCCTTTCCCTTCCATTCCGCGAACCACCGTTATCTTTCAAGGTATGTTCTGATTTTCACGCCAAATCTCATTGCACAATTTTATTGGCAATAAATTTCTCAAGAATATTGTTATAATGTTATGGACACCCCAAAAGTGTCACATGGCAATGCCAATTAGTCACATAATTGAATCATTTAGGGACAACATAAGACTAACTAGTCCATTTTTGTTCATGCACAAAAACTAGGATGAATGTTCGTCCTTCCACTTAAGGTTGTTACATATCAAATTAGTGATCAAAACTGGTGTAAATGTTTACAAAACCACTCTCATAGTGATTTTAGGTTGGATAAAATGACACTTGACAATCCTTGAATAAAAGCGTGAACATCCGTCCTAGTTTTGGTGGAAGAACAAAAATGGACACCAACACCAATAATGATTTCTAAAAAATCAGTCGCCCTCTTCCAAAGTTCTCCTTCTTCGTTCTTCCTACTTTATTGCTCTTACAACTCTAAAGCCAAACTTCATAGCTGAGATGGCAATAACCACGACTCCTTCACAATCAAGGTAAATGTCTATCAATTGAATTTGGTTCTTTTTGTGAACTTAATGGTATTATTCATGAAGTAATTACTCCTTATGTTATCAACATAATGGAGTAGCAGAAAGGAATAACGAGACATTTCTTGATATGATACATGCACTAGGTAGTTCTGGTTTACCTCCTGATAACTTGGAGAAGTTTTGATTTCTACATGGCATATTTTAAATAAAGTTCATTTTAAGAAGATTGATAAAATCTCTTATGAATTGTGGGGGCAGAAAGCCATCTTTGAAATATTTCAAAGTGTCGAGGTGTCTTGTTAAAGTATGTCCCTCTTACTAAGGAAAAAAAATAGACTCAACACCGTTGTCTGCATATTTTTTGGGTATGCTGAAAACAATATTGCATATAGATTTTCTTTTTTAAATTAAAAGCGAGGTAAATGATATTGATGCCAACACTAATAATATAGGGATGCTACTTTCGTTGAAAATGTTTTCCCATTGAAGAACAAAACTAGATATTCTACACCTGCACTATGTCATATTGCAACATCTAATTTGCATCTAGTGGAGACCACCCTAATAGAACCGAGAAGGAGTAACAGAACTAGAAGAGAATCCAACTTAGGTGAAGGCTTCTTCACTTACCTTATAGAAGATGATTCTATTACCTTTCAAGGTGGTATGTCTTATGTGGATTCTTTGTTTGGAAGGAGGTCATAAAAAGTGAAATAAACTCTATTGTGTCCAACTAACCTGGTATATTTAACCTTCTTACAGTTGCAAACCAATGGCTTTAAAATGGATCTTCAGGAAGAAGTTAAGACCCAATGAGTCTATGAGAAATTCAAAGCCGACTTGGTAGCTAAATGGTTCAAACAGAAGAAAGGGGTATACTTCTTTGATAGTTACTCATGTTACTAGAATTACTGCAATCAAAATGTTAATCGCTATTGCTTTTGTATATAAATTGTTTATCCATCAAATTGATGTAAAAATTGCTTTCTTGATTGAAAATTTATATTAGGCTTAACTGCAACTTGATACCCTCAATTATTTCACTTTTTCAACTTGATATCCTAAACTTGATATGCATCAACTTCATACCATCAACTATTGAATTATTTAATTGAATACCAAAAACACAAAAAAGGACGAAACTAGCATTTTTCCACTCTACGCCCCAAACCCCATGCCCCCCCCCCCCCCATCCGGCTGCGTACCCTAGCCCCCTCCCCCTCCCCCCCCCGGCTGCACCACTTGTAGAAGGAGCAACGGTGGTGGTGGCGGCGCACGGAGGAGGGGGGGGAGAGGGGGGGAGCGAGGGGGGCAGTGTGGTGTTGGGGGGGGGGGGGGGGGGGGGGGGGGGGGGGGGGTTAGAGGGGGGGGTCAAGGATATTTTGTCTCATTTTAGGATATTTAGTTGTACCAAAAAAAACTTAAGGTATCAAATTGAAAATTTAAAATAGTTGAGAGTATCAAAATTGAAAATCAAAACGGGTTTATAGTTACAAAACAAATGCATTAGGTATTCAAATTGATTACTTCTTTATGGTCTGAAACAAACGCCAAACAATGGCTTGTTAAGTTCGATAATGTAATTATTATTATGGTTTTGGTATTAATGATACTGATAAATGTGTATATAGAAAAACTGATGGTAACTCTTGTGTGATATTATGCTAATATGTTGATGACACTCTCATCTTTTGTATAACATGGATATCATTAATGATATTAAATCCTTTCTGCCACATAACTTTAGTATGAACGACTTAGGATCTATTGATGTGATTTTATGACTTAAGTTAATTCGTACTATGAGAAAATTTGTATATCTCAATCTCACTATATTAAAAAGTCCTAAAAAGATTAAGCTTTTTGGATTCTAAACCTGTGAGCACTCATTATGATGAAAGGAGCATGTTAAAAAAGGATAAAAGAGAGTATGGGTCAGCTGAAATATTCTCAGCAGATCGAATGTCTAAACTATATTTCTTACCGTACCGAACATGACAATTTCTATGCAGTAGAAAACTTTTAATCGGTACACTAGTAATCAAAGTACTTCACATTGGGTTTCCTAGAAAGGGTATTAAGATACCTTAAAGACACGGTATCCCATGAATTATTCTATGGAGGATATCCACATGTATTAGAAGGATATACTGATGCAAACTGGTATCATTGATAAGATTAGACCAAAGTCACAAGAACATAGGGTTTCCTAGAAAGGGTATTAAGATACCTTAAAGACACGGTATCCTATGAATTTTCTATGGAGGATATCCACATGTATTAGAAGGATATACTGATGCAAACTGGTATCATTGATAAGATTAGACCAAAGTCACAAGAACATATGTATTCACATTGGAAGAACTTTTGTCACTTGTAATTCTACCGGACATATCGTATTTCTAGGTCCACACAGACATAATTCGTAGCTCTTCACCTCAACAATGAGTGTGAGAAAGCAGACTGACTCATAAATCTGGTGACAAATATTTTTGTGTAGAGCAAACCAACTGTGACAGCAAAGCTACAAAACAAAGTTTTGTTTATGGGATAATTGAAGATGTATGTTGTTTTTGAAGATTTTTTTTTTGTTTCTTTGTTAGTAAACATCTCAAGTTTACACTCTTGTTCGGGAAGGAGATTTTTTAACAAAAAACTTGTAATATACTCGAGTAAGACACAAATTTTATGGGCTATTGGTGATTTACAAAACCAAATCACGTTAAAAGTATAATCATGATCGAACTCCAGTAAATCACCAGATTACACGAATAAATTTATTGCAAAAAATTTGCATGTATAAACCTTATTAAAAAAATTTGGTCAAGAAAACCCTTCATATTAGTTATCTCCAATTTCTCATTGCTAAGATTTGTATTTATGATAATGCAACTAGTGTAACATCATCGTGTAACATCATCTATGGAGACTTTATTTCACTTCATCCTTCTACCTTCGAGTTAACTTCCGATTGATATTTGATGAAGGCAAGCTAATAAATTACATGAAATTGATATGGCATATATTTGCTAAAGGTTACAAGTGCCATGAATAAACATTACAGATCATGTCACACATAAAGAAATTCATCATTTGAAATACATGAGCTAAGCTGCAATTAACATGACAAGTTCATACATAATTGCAGATCTTGAGGAAAAAGAAGTAATTTATCCTCTAAATCCTTCTGAAGACAGCGTAAAGGACATATCCCCCTCAGTTTTTTTTTTTGTTTTTTTTGTCTTTTAGAATTATGACAAAAAAAAAAAAAAATCTTGTTACAGTAATTAATAGCTAAATAATAATTATTTATTACGTAGCAAAGTTTACCTTCTTTCTTTTGTTGATATGTGCTCCTTATAATGGTCGTGAGAAGCTTCAAGCCAGTCACCAACGAATTTCCTCATGATTTTAGTTGAGTTTGCTCCAGTTCAAATTGTCAAAACCACCACATTATCAATATCTTTAGGTTCAATACATTGATACTGCAACAAACTAAGCTTATGTTAATAAACAACCTTCTTGAAAGTATCTATCCCTTCTAATGAACCAATGAATGAATTTTTTTAAAGTAATTATAGCACTTTCATCACGAAATACACTTCATTCAATTGTTTGGCTGAGTGGTAAGCCACAGCTAATGACATGAAGGCATCATGCCTAGCCTCCCATATTTCTCAGACTTGTAGCATATTTTTGAAATAACATTATGCAAAATATAGTCTTAGACGGCAATTTCGATTCAACTTTTCCGACTAAAACCTTCATTCCCCACACCAGAATAAGCGGTCATAAAATCCAAGTGTATTTGAGAATAGAAAGGGTTTAGAGCAAGTGACAACAAACCTTTTAATCGGAACACTTGATTTACAAAGTACACTACAGTAAGTTCAACACGATGAATAAAACTAGCCTACATCCAGTTTCCGAGTTTTCGCAAGATTTCATTCCTCTTCCACCTAACCAAAATAAATACAACACCACAATTTCATTCAGAGGTTCACCAAGCACCCCCCCAGACGGAAAATAAATTGAAAAAAAAAGAGCAACAAATATATTAATTTTTCCCTCGAAAGGATTCAGCTTTACAACAATTGTCTCACAGGTAAGTACATGGTTTATCCTGCTAATGCTTTTAGAACTTGAATGAAGCGAAACTGGGATATCAACTGGAACTTGCACCTCAGCGTGCGATCCGCCAATTCACTGCCATGAGATGATTTGCAAAAGAAAGCCGTTAAATTGCCATTTTAGTTGTTCCCTGATTGGTTAACTGATTCTGCTGTCTAGGATTCATCCTGTTGAAGGCTACTCCATCCCCATTAAGAAACTCAAGTAGAAAACCAGTGGCAAAATGTGAACCATTTAGTCACTTGTCATAGTTCTCCAGCTTCCCCGGCTTCCAAATAAGGCTGTCCAAGCCAACAAAAAGGTAGAGATGGGAATTCTTGCTGGTACGCCAGCACAATTCATACATCATCCACCTCTGGACACCTCCCTCCGTGCTTACAACTGATTATAAAGGACAAACTGAACGTTCTCATTCAACCATCAAATGTACTTATATTCAGATTTTAGTGCTTGTTTCAAGTCTAACTTTCCCACTTCAGGGTAATTGCCATGAGTAAATAAAAAAAGAGAGGCACTGGCGAGTTGAATCATGGATAACGGAAGTACTTGAAAATGCTGGAATCCAATCAGTTTCTTTGAAAGGTAAAACTTGGCATATCCAAAAGAGAATGATATCAAGTCTCTACAATTTTGCTACTCCACCTGCAACAACGGGGCTACTGGTCCACACAACAGTAAATTGTAGGACAGTTGTTTGAACTGATCGCAAACAACCAACTCTTCTAACATTTAGTCCTACAGGAAACGATGACAAAGGAGTATTATCAAATATAAGAATCATGATTGAGAATAAGGCACTAGACTAGAAGACACCAGTAAATATAATACAATCTATACAAAATTATGAAAAACAATACAATCTGTAGACATGATGAGATGACACCAATAATGGGCTCGATTACATAGGTGGGGGGGGGGGGGGGGGGGGGGGGGGGGGTGCGTAAACTGCAATGTCAGCAGGAATGTGCTGCTATGACAGGACATTGTCAACTTCATGTTGGTTGAACCAAATTACGATTGTAAATAAAATACTGTTACTCTGTTGTAGATTATTCCACGACTATCCCTATTTGTGGAACCCTTCTTCAACCCAATACGCATATATGTCTCCAATTTCCACCACTTTCCTGTATTGTATCTAGGACACTCCAAACCCTGTTCTCCAATGACGGACCCACACCACTTTCCAGATAAACATCCTGCATTACAGGGATTTCTGCTATATATATATATATATATATATATATATATATATAGCAACAGGTTAATATTACATCTCCTCGGCCTAGGCTCAGGTCTGTTCTCTACACGCTAGTCCTCGATTTTTGCTTTCATATGCATCCTTCCTCGATTCCGCTCAGGTCGATCTCTCATCGCATGCTATACTTGAGATAGTTAACTCTGAGTTATATTTCCAGACTGACTACTGTCTGTGTTCCCAGAGATAGTTACGAAGAGATTGGTGACCCCGTATGGGAATAGCATTCTCTTGTCCCTGTTACATTGGAGGAGGTGGAAGCTATTGTCAAGCTGGCGGATCCAAACAAGGCTCCCGGACCGGATGATTTTAGCAGTGGGTTCTATAAACGCCACTGGGACACTCTGAAGCATCAGGTCTTGGTGGTGGTACAGAAATTCTTCACCAAAGGGAAGCTGCTGAAAGAGCTGAACCACACCTTCCTGACCTTGGTGCCTAAGAAGGAGGGAGCGACAGCGCTGGCGGACTTCAGACCTATTGCGTGCTGTAATTATCTTTATAAGATAATTACGCACCTTATGCCAGCGAATGGAGGGGATCATGCAGGACCTGGTATCTCCGAACCAGGCTGCGTTTATCAAGGGGAGGTCGATTGTTGAGCACAGCCTCCTGGCTCATGAGATGGTGAGGGACTTTAGCAAACCCGGAGGGGAGAAGGCATGCGTGAAACTGGATCTGAGGAAGGCATGACATGGTCAACCGAGACTTCCTCTGCCATCTGATGTCCGCCATGGATTTTGGGGACCACTGGGTTGCTCTGATCCGGGAGTGCATCACGTCCTCCACTTCTTTGTCCTTATCCAGGGCATCCCGTATGGGTACTTTCAGAGCAATCGTGGGCTTAGGCAAGGCGACCCCCTGTCTCCTTACCTGTTCACGCTTGTTATGGAATACTTCACATGCCTGATGGATTTAGCAGTGCACCAAGGGAGGCTGGTCCCATTGTTCCGGAGGGTGGATCCCCCAATCACCCACCTCATATATGCTGATGATCTCTTGGTGTTTATCCAGCCTTCGACGGAGGATATACAGACGCTTGCAGAGATTATGGGAGAGTTGCATTCCCTCTCGGGCCTTCAGCTGAACAGGAGAAGAGCGGGTGTACTTCAGCTCCTTATGTCCCCAGAAAGAGGAGCGGGCTGACGTGCTGGGTATCGAGAGGAGAGATCTTCCGGTACGCTACTTAGGAGTTCCTCTCACGGTCAACTATGCGCGGGATCAGGACTGCCATAGTTTGGTGGAGTACGTCCAGAGGAGAGTGAATGTTGGCAAGCATCGGGATTGTCATTTGGAGGACGCATCGAGCTGGTTAGATCGGTGATTACGGCTGTTGCTCACTTCTGGCTGCAATCCATCCTCCTTCCTATTGCCACTGTTAGGAAAGTGGATCGGATCTGTGCAGATTTCATTTGGGGGGGGGTATGCATGCGATCTCTTGGAAACAGCTCTGTCGTCCCAGGAAGGAGGAAGGAGTGGGGCTTAGACCGTTGCTGGAGATTAGGCGGCCTCCGCGCTTAAGCTGGCATGTAAATTCATCAATGGGGGGTCTCTCTGGACTGCCTGGATGCATAGCAGATACGTGAAGCAGGACAACTTTTGGACGTGTGCTACTGACAACAATCACTCCGTCACGTTCAAGACTGTCCTGAGACACAGGGGGATTCTTAAATCTGCTATCAGGAAGGTCATGAAGGATGGGTCTGGAACGGACCTATGGCGGGATCCTTGGATAGATCGGCGCTCGTTATTGGACATTAGGGGGGCTCAGACACACCAGGAGGACAGGCGGGACCTGACGTGTAGTCGGATCATTCGAGACGGGAGTGGAGGCCGGAGTCTTATCGATTTACCGGGAAGCTAGGTGGGATCATTAGTACTATTGCCATTGATCCGGACTTGCCTGCTGATCGGTGGATTTGGGAACCGACTGGAGCGTCTCGGGAACTGGTGAGTTCCAATTCCGGAGTTGCTACAATCTCATCCGGCGCGCTTTTCCTCAGAGTCCTGACTACGAGTTCGTATGGTGCAAGGGTCTGGCCAGGAAGATGCAGCTTTGTATCTACAAGCTCCTACTGGGTCGCCTTTTGACTAGGGATCGTTTGAGTTCTTTTGGAGTGCCGGTCCCAGATCCCAAGTGTGTGCTGTGCAGTCTGGAGCAAGAATCTATTAGACACATCTTCTTCGAGTGTGGCCTGACTTGGCAGGTCTGGAAGGAGCAGAGTAAGTGTTGGGAGGATGCAACTCCGGAAGGGTATTGGGGACATCATCACGGTGATCCGGGATAGTAGAGGTCGAGGGGAGGACTGGTTCCGGACTGCCAGAGTTCGTCTGGATGCTTCAGTTTGGCATGTCGGGAACGAACCGTCGGATATTTGAGGGACTGGTCAACCTCTGGTGGGCATGCTTCATAACATCGAATTTGATGTAAATGTTATGGGAATTTGATGAGTGAGAGTCCCACTTTGATTGTATGTTGTACGATTATTGTATTGCTTTGGAATAAAATTTACCCTTTTTTCAAAATATATATATATATACAGAAAAATGTTAGTAAATTTTTTTCAATTTTCAAAATTTCCAAACTGAGAATAGAATGTAAATATAAATAAATGATCTGACCGAGACCTAGGCTTGAACTTGGTTCAATGTCCTTAAGACAATATTCGTCCCGTACAGGTGCTTACGATTGAATGCGATTAGTCTTCTAGGATACAACGGTACTTCTCCTTCGGTAGCAGCACTTCACACCGGAAGAACTGGACGAAGCACTGGAGGTATCTCTCTCTTTCGGACTGAATGCTTGATGTATGAAAGAGTGAATGAATTTGAATTAATTCCATCCAACACTCATAGGACTATCCTTTTATAAGGGATAAAGAGACACAAAATATAAAGATACATTGTTTGGAAGGGATTATACCCTTTCGAACCGACACAATGTTTGGAAGGGATACAACATTTCCAAAAGACACCTACTGAAAATTTACAAAAATTAATTAAAATATTTTCAAATTAATTTTTCAAGTCAATTTTTTATTCACTTTTCCAACAAAAATGCTCTAAAACCATCCGGGTGGTTTCATATTATGAAACCACCCTGTGTTACATGAGTTGGATTAGGATGATTGGGATGGGATGATTGAGATTAAAAGATGTAGAGTAGGGATGTGCAAATCTCGATTTTAGAACCGAAACGACCCGACCCAAATTAACAATTTGGGTCGGTTTTAGACATTTCGGGTCGGAGTTCAGTTTGAAGGAAGAGACAATTTGATTTTTTCGGTTTGGGTTGCGGGCTTGGAATTCGGTTCCCGACCCGAACTGAAAACCGAATGGTATATTTATAATTTTAGCCCTCCCAATGTATATATACAAAAAAACTAAACCTAAAAACACTCTCTCCTCCACACTTTCTTTTCTGCGCCGCTCTCCTCTCAGAGTCTCCCCCCCCCTCTCTCTCTCTCTCTCTCTTTTCTTAGACAAGGAGCCCTCCTTAGAGCGAAGAGGCGCTTCATGAGGCTCGTGGCGCAGCACTTGGAGACGAGGGCGAGGGCCTTGTCGAGGACCTGCTCGACGTCGTCCATGATGCGGCGAGTGGGCCGCTCGTAGAGGTCCACGCGGGCAGCCTGCCGGAGAGGGTGCTGAGAGCGAATTATGTTGGATTTGGGTGGGGTGCTGCTTTAGTAGGTGGGTTGAGATCAAAATCCGATTTTGACTGTGTTTGTTGTTGGTAGTATGAAGAAAATTAGATATTTTTTGTTGAATGTTGCAATTGCTACTCAGAGATTCTCTACTAATTTAGTGGAAAGGTGTGTGCTTGTCAGTGTGAATTTATGTTTGCTGATGATGTCTACTTGGTTTTGCACGGTTGTCTTTGTTCAGAATAGTAATTTATATGGAGTTCGTAGAATTTGTTCAATCCTTTTGTAGAGCTTTTTTGAAAATTATGTTTGTTAGTGTTATTTGTAGCTTAGCAACACTACTAACTTGCATTTGTTCAATCCCAATTTTTGTATTTGTTCAATCCCATTTGGACCCACTAAATCGAACCGACCGAAAACCGAACCGTTTAAATTCGGTTCGGTTTATTTCGGTTTTTAAAAAATAGTTCGATTTCGGTTTTAAAAATTTACGATTTACGGTTTTTATTCGGTTTAGTTTGAACCGAACCGAACGTTGCTCACCCCTAGTGTAGACCCCACCATCTTTTAATCTCACCCACTCAATCCCAATCCGACCCATGTAACATAGGATGGTTCCATAATATGAAACCACCCGGGTGGTTCTAGAGCATTGTTATATATATATATATATATATAATATATATATAAAATTGAAAAATCTACTTATTCGCCCTCTTATTCTTCTGAATTGTCAATATCTTATTAGACAAATCTATCATTTCAAGGTGGTACCCAAGGTAAATTTTGGAATCAATCGTAACCACACAAAAGGAACTATGCTCAAATATATTAACCAATATAAAGGGAATTACATTCTTAACTTGCTCTCTAAGAATCAAAATCAACGAACCTACTGAGAAGCCTAACCACCTTGGGCTTCCTTTTGAAGCAAATCATATGCTTACTTTATTTGTGCAACTAGATACCATGAACTTCCACATTTTGCATTACCACCATGTAATTTCAAACTTTGCAACTTGCTACCATGAACTTCCAAGTCTGTAAGTTAATATCATTGCAAATAAATAACATGAATTATCACTTAATATGCGAGTTAATGCCACGAGCTATCACTTCTTAAGTTATAAATAAGTTATTAACTGGTATAACTTGAAAAAATAACCGATAGTTCATGGTATAATATTAACATGTAGACGTGAAAGTTCATGGTAACAAGTTACAAAAGTGTGATCATAGTAGTTAATTGCAAATCAGCCTAAAAGACAAATCCTATGCCGGTCAAACTTCATATATAAATTTTGAGCAAAAAAAATCCTACGCCTGTCAAACTTTATAAGACATGAATTTTGAACAAAAATTGAGAAGATGATCTTCTTTTGTTTTTTTCCAAACTTCTACTTAGATTTCATCTGAAACGATCTCTTTGATGGATTTGTGGGTTGTAAATGCATACCAAACTTACTCCTTTTAGGCTTAGCTTCCATCGGAAGCATAGCTCCTTAACTGAACCCAAGCTTCCTAAGAAACGTTATAACTTCTCCTTTGCAAAGATCAAGTGAAAAGTTTTAATTGAGAAGCATATCTTCCACACTTTACGGCTATAGTTCGTCCTCCACAAAATCTCACCCTAATACAATGTGCCTCGAGTGGACAATCAAACCAGACATTTGATGAATAGCCCTCCCTTAGAAAAACGTTATAACTTATCCTTTGCAATGATCAAGTGAAAAGTTTTCATCGTCCAAAATTTCAAGTTCATCCCTGTAGGTGTGCGGATGACAATTCATCCCTGTAAGTTCATCCCTGTCGGCTCGACTTTACATGGTATTAGCCAATGAAGTTATCATTTCTTGAAATTGAAGTTATCATTTGAGAGGTGGATTCAAATGCATTTGTTGGAGAGATTGTGCGATAAGCACCTGACGTTAAGGAGCAGTTATTGTACTAGTTTTTGAGGACTACAATAGAGGCTACATTTGCGGAGACTACAATTGCAAGGACTTCAGTATGATATGATTATTCAACAATAAGTTTGTAGTCACAGTGAACCTTTCTTCGACCTTCAGTTTCTGGAGCTCCCCATGCTTATGGATGAGGTGATATGCAGCTGAAATCGCTCTAAAACCTCGTACACGGACTCTTAGCATTCATGGTGATCAGAATCAGTAGTACATGCGGACGTGACGAATTGAGTCTTCGCAATGAGTAAAATTGTTATAGTGAGAAATGATGAAGATTGATCAAGAAAGATTGGTTTATGGAAATTCATTGAATCATTTGATGGAAAAGAGGCAGTCCCATATAGACTAATTGCTATGGAGTCACTCTGAAACTAATTAGAATTTGGAACCTCACCAATGATCAAATTCTCCATTTATGGGCGACCAAAATAGCTTCATTAATAGTTCACCATTTACTATGTAAGGAAATCTCTGTCCTGCTGTATACAAGACAAAATAAAGGGAAGTTCCTTTCCTCATAAAACTTTACTTGCACTTAGAGAAACGAATTCAATCACGATCTATTTGAATCCAAACCTTTGTAGACTCTCTCAAATTAAAGATTGTATAGATCAAAGATAACCATGAACCTACTCGAACTTTAACCTCCATGAAAGACAAAAATCCCACATAAATAACTTCCAAGCTCCAAAGAAAACTTTTTACAAGAACTTCTATCAAATGTCAAGATCTCTACCAATAAGACTGATTTTGAACTGAGTCCTGACCTCTTTGCTGGCTATGGAGATTCTAATCCTGGCCAAAATTGGTTATTTTGGCTACCATCAGCTTGGGCATGGGCAGCTCCTTGGCTGAAAGGTAACCTTAGTCCGTTTTTGATGATTTATGACTGTTGTACGTCCTACATCACTAGGTCCCAAGTGTCTTATGTGGTCGGTGAGGAGAAAATGGTTCAGCTATGATGGGGTGGATGTCTAGCTTGGGTGGTGGTATGCTTTTGGACGACCTGACGATTCAGGACTATCCATTGGCGGGGATGTATTATGCTTCCCTCTGTGTTGGCAATTCCTACGATCGCACCTAAGGTTGGAGCTGGCTCTCCTTACTATTTCACTTTTAATATCAAACTGGGACAGTTGTTGAGGTGAAGCGCCTTTTTAATTTTTGCAGTATAGCAGGTTTTAGTGCTTTACCTTAGGGCTAGTTGGTTGCTTCCCATTTGAATTGGAGCACTTGTCGTTCGGCAGAAATGGTACATAAAATCTGTTTGGTTCCCAGTTTTTGCCGTTTTGGCTAATACAAAAACAGTCGAAAATATCAAATATCAATGCTTTAGGAGGCACCAGTTGTTGTTTTCCATTTGAAATGGATTTTTTTTGCCATTTCAAATGGGAACCAAACTGGTCCTTAGCCTATAGAGGATATGGGTCTTTTGATGCCTTCTTATCATCGACATACTCATAGGGTGTGTATTTCATCCAGCTACCAAATTTGTTTTGTATGTACTTATTTTAGTTTGCTTAATCAAATCTGTGCTCATGTGTTTATTTGAATTGCCTTTTCCCGAACAATACAAGGACTATCATAAAAAAGTAAAGAAAAATTGATAACATGAGAACGAAAACATACTCCATAAAAATTGATGTTTTCAGTGTCTATGTTCACCACTATGGTTGTTCAAATGGGAATTTCCCAGAAATGCTTGGCAGTGCAAATCTGAAGCCACGTAACCCTGCAAAATGTTAAGGAAAATCAATTAGGAGATATAAAAATAATCATATCTAGGAGGCTTTTACATGGACGCCTTCCAGTTACACCTGTTCCTTCCCTTTGCAATTTGTATATGTAGCCTTCAGGAAAACAAAAACTACTACTATACCGTCATGATAAACATCCACGTATTAGAATGGCGTATAGTCAAAGCACATTTACAGTTTATATAGGATTCTTTTCCTCTTCAGATCAGGTTTGAACATTTTTGCAAGGTTCAGAATATCGGTATAAGTTTCAGACCCCTTCTCATGAATATCAGTATTGAAAAGTTATTGATACATTTAGGCATATTTTTAGGTATTATATGTTGTTTACCATTGTTTTGAATGGAAATAATATCCAACAGTGCTCAACCGTTAACCCGAAATAAATATTGTTGTTTACTTGTTTTAGGACATGGCCCTTAACAAAGCTGAATTGAAGAAAAGGATTCGAACAGATAACCTAAACTTGGGATAAAGGCTTTGTTTTTGTGTTTATTTTACTTGTTTTTAGATAAAGTACCTCGTATTGTTTTTAATAACACAATTTAAGATGCATGAATGATGTAAATTTATAGATATACAATTTCGACAAAGTGTAACGGTTACAATGTGTCAAGAAGGAATTTTATAAATAGACTGCAGCATATTGATTGTCAGGATCTTCCGCACGACCAAGTGATTGTGTTGACACTGTTTTTTTACCATACTTATTCTTTTTAAAAGAATTCTTTGCTGAATTGATTGAGAAAAAGAGCCTCAATTTCGGTATGAGACAGTACCTATTGACATCGGAGTGGAACATCCCAAAATTGATATCAGCGGATATTTATCTATGACACAGCATTGTAAAAATAAATGATATTTTATGATTTATGTTTCTTATAAAAAGCTCTTACCTGGCATAGCTGAGTGTTCCATGGAATGGATGCTGCTGTAACTCAGAGGCTGACGAATCCTGTAATGAACTAAACAACCTCAATCTTGACAGGAAACATAACTGATGAATCCAAACATTTAAGTAGCCAGACTTACATTGGTAAATTGATTGATGCCATGAAAGCCAAGCTGGGGAATATATGGTGATGATAAAGGAATCGGTATTGAGGGTGGTGTAGGAGATCTTGGATCAACGTCTTTTGCAACGCCTTGGTTGTCCTCAATTCCAACCTTGGCTTCCTTTGTCCATCTCTTTAAAAAATACCTTAAAGGCAACTCTTTGATATTTTTAAAATCAAGTACTTTCAGAACATGACAACATGGTACTCCCATAAACTCAAATTTCTTACAGCTACAAGTGGCAAAACTCTCGGTAGAATCAAATCTAACAACATGTTCTTTAGGATTTTCTGTTACAACAACTTTGTAATCATATGTTGGATCAGCCTCTGCACAACTAAAAAGCATGCAATCAACAAACATCTCAAACTCTTTTCGGAATATTTCAAACACTATTGGTGTGTATATGTTTGCAGCTTGCCTCAACATCTTTGAAGGAGGTATTCTCGGGACACTTTGGCTTGCATGGAAATCTGCTTGCAGTTCAGCATAGCGATGCTCATCCACTACCCTTTCATAATGCCTGAAAAAGGGCAACAAATCCAGTTGTGGACTAATGTACTTTTTAAGCACGCTACTCAAGGTTTCTCCTTGAAGTGTGGTCTTCATGTCAGCACAGAATATTTCGCGACCATATGGTAATGCCCATTTACCTCTATCCTCAAACAACTTACCCAACCATTCGTTGTTTCTGAGATCATACTTATCTATAATCTCTCGCCATGCCAACAAGAAGTCTTCCTCTTCCTCACAATCATATATCCATCTGCTGAAGTCCTTTGTAAAAGTCTTTGAGCCTTGAAAGACATGATTAAGATGCTTAGCAGCACTCTGGAAGACATGCCAAACACACATACGATGAGTTGTACCCGGCCATGCAAGAGCTAATGCGCTAATCATTGCTAGAGATAGGTCAGACACAATCGTCTTGGGTTGTTTTCCACGCATAGCTATCTTGAAAGTCTCAAACAACCACTTGAATGATTCTACAGACTCATCATACAGCAATGTTGCACCGAAGATAACAGTTTGTTTATGATGATTAACACCAAGGAGTGGTGCGAAAGGTCTACCATATCCATTTATTTTGAAGGTCAAGTCCAAACACACAACATCACCGAAGTAGTTGAAGTCTCTCATGGACTTTGCATCCGCCCAGAAAATGTTAGTTAACTTATCATCCTCGTCTACCTGTATTGCATAGAAAAAAGATGGGTTATTGAGTTGCATACTCTGTAGGTACTTCAAGACAGCCCCAGCGTCGCCCATCTGCATGGCCTTCATACGTTTTGATCTCAGATAATTTTTATACTCTACAGGAAGAAAGCTGACATTTCGAAGGCCACCAACTTGTTTTGTCATGAACTCATTGGTAGATTTTGGAGTTGTTCCTGAGTCATCAGAGAGATCAGGTTCCGAAGCTTGAAGCTCGGTTGTGATCCTCTGTGATCTTAACATGTGAGTCGTTGATGGGGGTGCAGGCTGATGATTATGGTCTAGCATTAATTCTGTCACGCGGTAATTACCCGTAGGTGTGATTTTGATGGTCATGCGTGCAGGACAACCAATTCTTGTTTCTGGTCGTGGTCTCTTGACCTCCTTTGCTCCTTTCTTGTCCTTGCGGAACCCTTCCCTTGAGCACACAAAGGTTCTTGATCTAGTAATGTTTTCAGAAGATTTGTCTGACGAACTTTTTCGTACACTGAAACCTACAACACCAGCATACTTGTTGTAAAATTCATATGCCTTATCCTCACTCTCAAATTCCATATCGATTTCTGGCGCCACTTTTGCATTTGCATCATCTATATAAATATGGGAGTCTATCATTTTTCTCATTTTGCCCTGTTTATTTAAATTCTAGAACAACCATCAGTTTAAAAAGAATTAGCTGTGACAGATAATGATTACATCTACGAGATTTTCAGATGGTAAAAGCAGAAAAATAAGAACAAAATTCCAGTTGAAACATATGAACGGTGTACAATTAAAGTCATGATCCACTGTATAACTACATACACCTGGAATTTTGACATTCCTAACATATTATCTAACAAAAATAATATAAAAAAGATGAATTAATAATTTGTTTAGGAAATAACTATCTAACAAATTAGTAATCATGAAAGACAAACAGTGAAATAATTATCCTTTCTAGAATAAAATTATGAATCTCCAGAAAGTAACTACTGAAATGAATCCGAGCTAAACCACAGACCCTCTGCAGCCCCCATGTGTTGTACACCCCACTTCTGAGACCAACAGAAAGATAGCTAGATAGCTGAGGTCGACCCCAGCTTCCCGTTCGGGTATATCCTTAGGGATTACATATTTCTCTAGCTAGAATTAATAGATAACAAATATTAGGGAATATCACATCATTCTCAATGCTACTAAAGTTCTATTGCAGACCAGGTATAAACTAATAAAGTACTTTTAGCGGACAAGTTGTAGTTGTACCAATTTTTACATATGCTAATGTGATATAAAGTAATACATCAATAAATAAATAAAATTAAGAATCAATATTTGTTGCCAACATTGCATGCATACTCGCACAAGAATATAAGCAAACTAACATTTCGCCCATAGCTATTACAGGTGCAAGGCGCACCGTGGCACAAAGAGTGCTCGAGAATAAGGCGCGAGGCGAAAGCCTCTTGAAGATGGGGCACACATTTATCGAATTCTATTTATAAATCATATGTGTATTAAATATTTTTTGTAAGCAAATGAACACTAGAATATTGATGATTTGTTGTTTTCTTTTTTACACAATAATATGATTAATTTATTTCTTTTATGTTCTGTTCTGTTCGTGTTAATTTATTTCTTCATGTTTTGTTTGCGCTAATGGTAAGCGTGACCAAGCTAATACTTTAATAGTAGGTACAAGAATTTCAATTAGAAGGAAAAAGCTTCTAATGGTCAGTAAAAGTTTGGGCTGCAAATGACCAGAGTAGCTTGTGAGCTCGACTTGACAAAAGCTCGACTCGGCTCAGGTTTTTTAATGAGCTGTGCTTGAACAGAAATTTGAGCTTGATTCCCTTAATGTGCTTAACTTGAACATAGGAAGTTCGGCACAAAAGGTCGTAATCAAGGTCGACTCGCTAATCTCGAAGGGTACTCAGCTCGAGACTCGAGTTGGTTATGACTCGACTCGACTTAGTGCAGCTCGAGACAATTACTATTATTTGAGCACGTTGTCGATGGACCAATTCCCACAATTTATGACCACGATGGTACAGAGCCGAGTTGTATAACCGAGTCCAGTGCTAATGAGTCATTTATTAATGTTAGGGAGTCGAGGTGTATAATTGAGCTCGAGAAGCTCGCAAGTTCATATTTAGCCGAGTCGAGGTACTCGTGAGCCAATTCAAGCTTGAGCTTGAACATGACTTTGAAGCTCGAGCTTGGCTTGTTAATTTTTTTCCATAAATGAGCCGAGCTTGAACATGCAAAGCTCAGCACGGTGATTGCAGCCCTAGGGAAAAAAAAAACTAAAAATACAGAGTAAAAACTATGTATGAGGCACGTTTCTCACGAGTTTGAGCTTGGTAAGGGATGCTATGAGGCATGAGCAGAAAGGAGGCTTGCTCCACCGACATTGAGGCATTAAGAGATGAGCCTCGTGTGCCTCACATCTAAGGCACGCTTTTCACAACTACGATCTCGCCATCTTAGCTAAATGTTGAGAAGTTGGCTTAACATAATGGATTTACTTGATTTTGGAAAAAGTGAGTACGTATACAAGAGAATATGCTTCCTAGAAAATTTCCAATATGGAATTAAAACTTAGGCCCATAACGATAAGGAAAATTACATAAAGAGAGAGCAATCTCCTACACTCCCTGCAAGCTGGAGTGTAGATATCAAACATGCCGAGCTAGGAGCGGATTGAAGACGGCACGGCCGTCGAGCCAGCCTTAGTAAGGATGTCTGCCAAAGCCTTGCTAGAGTATTAAGAACGGACTTCATTTCTAAATGTCAAGAGAGCTGATAGAATTATGGAACGATCCCAAAACAAGAAGAGTCAAGTCATCTGGGAGTGATCCAATAAAAATAGCAAAATAATGAAATCCATATAAATTCTGCAATTTGTATGGCCCCCAAATATTAGAGTGTACCAGAAGAATGGAGAATCATTGCACTCATTAACATAAGAAAATAATGATTGATAATGCTTGCCCATAATAACTTCCTCAAACTTGGAATCAGAGAGAGAATCTCAGAAGCATCGCTTTAAGAGCGACGAGGTAAGGATAATCGAGACTACGATGCTAATCATTAGTTGAGGCTTGGGTGGGACAGAGTTGAGCATCCAGTCTATATAAACCTTAGTTCCTTAGCTTCACGACCCTTAACAATCATGGTATGAGTTTGAAGATCCCAGATTACAAAGGAGCAAGAAAAGGTGCTGGAACAATTCTGATCCCACTCGTCGAGATAAGATTAAAATGGACACCAGGAACCACAAGAAAGGAATTGAGATGAAACATTGAAACGTACATGTGAGCGGTATTGTGCAGTGCTGCACTATATTTTGCATCTACCTCGTGAGCCATCGGGTAACTTGAATCTATTTTTGATTCTTAAAAAGGTTAGGTCGCCCACTCCGCGGTAAGCCAACTATTTCTTTCATAACCTTTTCATTTGAGTCCATATGACCAATTTACCCGGAAAAAAGTATGGAGGGAGGTGTGGCGAAGCGGCACTAAAATATCAAACCCAGTTGTTGTGGCTCTGAAAACCTTGTCCTGATTAATCTGTTCGTTTCAGCAGGTAGATCCCTATTCCGTCAACTTCTTACTTCTGCAAATTCAATATTTATCTTTCTTTTAATGGTATATCACATTTTAGCATGAGACCATAAACAGTCGACTTTGTGATGAATACCACTTCGATGTATCTTTGAGAGGATACAAAATTAAAATTATGTATTGTATGTTTATTCATCATAGAAAGCCTGTATCCAACGCTTACCAATTTGCTGTCAAACTCCATTGGAAAATCATCCGTACTTGATTTATTATTATACAGGTGGCTTCATCCGAAACAAGTAACTGAACAAATATTCAGCATCAACAACGACCAACAAGCGTAACAGAGAAAATAAAACTAAACAAACAGTTGTGCATGTGACTTCGAAAATAGCAACAGAACTTCAAATTGTAACTGAATAGTTGCAGATTATGCTTGCACAACAAATCTGCAGACTATTCTGACAAGATGAGCGACAAATAGCAATTTCATTAAAGATGTCTACATTTCTTTTCAAGGAATTAGCTTTCTTTGAGATGATCAACAGCAAAGAGCAATTTAAGTAGAGATTGGCTAGTAGTCGTACGTACTGAATGTTCTAACCTCCCCATAATTCTCCTTAGGAAGGTGTTTGACTTGAAGGATTATGGTTGACATCTATCCTTTCTAATAGAGTGACTATTCCAAAATAACGAGTTGGATACTGGACCCTCTTTGGTTTTACCAGGTATGGAAAATTCCATCATAATCATAATCATCCAAGCCTTCTCCCATCAGAACACCGTCAGCTATGAGAATAAGAGAGCTCCATAAAAGGATTGACAAATGACCAACTGTCGACTTAACGTCAACCCTCTACGTTGGTGCCAATTCCTAGCCAAAGAGCTATGGGGCATGAGAGGGTCATGAGTCGTGACATAATCCTAGAAGCCTTGGCTGGTAGCCTTGGCGGGTAATTAGACCTACCTTTTGGCTTTGCAGTTTAAACACATGCAACCAGGCAATTCCATTCAAGTTCCCCTAGACTATAAAGAGTAGGAGAAGAGGTAAGATGATATAATATCAATAGGGAATCACATTCATCACTATAACACATTGAGCCAAAGAGTGAAAAAGAATGAAATATTTTATATGCTACATGAACAACAGTTATCAAAGGGATGGGAGATATTGGAAAATATCATACGACGGATAAATTCAAAGTTCTAAGCATGTGGTCATTCCTTATTTATTTCTAATATACAAAGAATAGGCCAAACATGAATCACACAGAAAGCTAAGTTTGTCAATTTAATTGAGGTTACAGTCTACAAAGCCTTTATATCATGTAGCAAGAAGTACAAGATACATTAAAAAAAAAAAAAGAGGATGGTCACTGGGAAGAAAAGATTGACAATTCTCTAGATGCGTATTAGCTATATAAAGTAGGGGACAAAACAGGCATCAAGTATCTACCTTTGTCCATGCGATTCCACATGCATTGCATAGAGTTCTTGGTCCCTCTGGACCTCGACGCATATGTGGCGTGGAGTTTGCACTGATACCACAACGTACGCATCTGAAAAGGTTTAGCAAAAGATTAGCAGTGGATCTTGATACAAAAGATAGCTATTTTGCTACAGAAGATAACTACTTTGCTCTTTTAGTTTTGCTTCTTTGTATGGCTTAACAGTCTCCTTGGTCTGCTCCTAGTATGGCTCAGCAGTTTCCTTAGTTTCCTCCTAGTTTTAGTCCCACACTAGAAAAACTAAAGGGTGTGCTATCCTTGCCTATATATATGTACTCCCTTATTCTAAATAATGAAGTCCATAACTTCTCAACATGGTTTGAAGGGCCAAATTTCTTTCTTGAAACTAGCTCTTCTTACCAAAAGAGTATTTCTTTTCTTCTCAAATCCTAAGTCACTCCAAAATCTCCAATCTCTAAGCCTCCAAACCCTACCCCTACCCCATATTCTGGCCATCTCCTCACTCCAACCCTAACCCTACCCCCAAAATTCCGGATATCTCCTTAACCCGCAGCGCCCATCCCCTTATTCCACAGTCACCGGACTTCCCTTTCCCTCCATGAACCCTAGCGCCATTAGCTTCATCATCCCTCAAACCTGTTGTCGCCAGCCAGCCGTCTCGTACCACAGACCTTGGCAAACACAGATCACGACCACGATCTCCCGTTTGAACATTGTTGTCCATCACAAGGCTTGCCACCGACTTAGAACTGCTCTCGTGGTCGCAAGATGCCATCTCGAGGCCGCTCCGACAAGACATGATATCTCCATACGTTGGACGAGAGCTAGACCACCTTGACGCCTCCAGACACCACCTCGACGCCTGGAAGTTGTTCGCTGGTGCTCAATGTCCACATCATACAAACCACGATGATGAGACTCCCCATGCTTCCTCGACGAGCCTCTGCTCCATAAAGGAGTCATCGACCTTCCTTCTTGCCATGGTGGCTACTTCTAGGGACTAGGGTCTGACACCTAAATTTCACTTATACCCTTCTAAACAAAAAAATCAGCGAGTTTATTTGTTTGTTTTATTATATCATTTACATATTTTTCTTCTACGTATTTGGTCTTCTTTGATAAGATGACGTCGAGTTGGGCTATTAGAGGATGTTATGGTATTTTTGGGCTTGTGTTCTCGGAGGATTGTTTGAATGTCGTTGTTTAGACTTTGCGTTTCAGGCGATTGTACTTTGGTACATTGGTGATTTGTGTTGTGTGGAGTTCTGGGAGATTATACTTTGGTATTTCCTTTTCTCGGCTACTTTGTACACTTGAGCTATAGTCTAATGGCATGATGAGTTTTTCACTTAATGCTCTTGCCTAGTGATTGGGATTTGTGGACTTCTTCACTCGGCTATTCTCGTATTTTGGTTATTCTTCTCTTATGACGGTCGATTAGCGCTTGGTTACTGTGCACTTCTCTCGGTAATTCTTCTATTTTGAATTACTTCAAAGTCTCTCACTTTCGTATGATTTATCATATCGGTTTACGGGTTTTGTGTAGTGATCTTTCTTTGGGATTCCTTTACTTGTTCAATTACTCGAGATTTATCATTGATTGTGGCTTAGCACGTAATATGACATCTCTCAAACTCATGTATCTAGTTAACGGAATGTATGTTTTTGCCGCTTGGAATGTAGAGAGCGAGTTCCTCCATTGCCCTTGCCTACGATTCCTGATTATTTCTCACCAATGGAGATGTAACGAATTCGTGGTCTTATTTCTACCTCGTCTTCGCCACTTTGTCCCTTATTTTTAGCCACCATGAGATATAGTCTTTGTCGTCTTATTGCTCAACTTTCGTGTCACATCTTTTCTACTCGGCATCCAATGTCTCATGTGACTCATGGATCTTCATGGATTATGAATTCTGGTGCGAGTAATCATGTTATTCCATTGCCGATATATTTTTACATTTGTGTTGTTCCATAAGTTTATGATTGTGGCTAATGAGGATATCACTCAAGTTTGTGGATCGGGAACATTGGCTCTTACTTCTACACTTGACCTTCGATTTGTTTTTGCTAGTTGTCTCCCAAGATATTATAATTGCTCCATCACTTTTTCTCTTTCTTCATTTGTGAAACGCGAACAATTCTTGGTAGAGACCGTGAGGCTAATAGATTATATATTCCACCACGAATTCTAGCATACATTTCTTCCGTCAACTAGCATTGACGACTTGAACATGCCCCCTTGTCTATTCTTCGGAAAGTGCTTGATTCTCTTTCTCAGAGTTCTCTTTTGAAACATGCATTTTTGTAGAACAACATCGTTCTACGTTCTTGCATGTCTTTTCTTGAAGTGATTCTCAATTCTCTAGTAAATTATGATGTCTAGAGCCCTTATAAAACAATAAGTTTGTATGATTTTCTCTATTTTTCTACATTTATTATCATTCTCATAAACTTTGCTATTTCTTCTACAAGTTCCCAAATCCTGCAAGTATTCCGCATTTTTATTGTTCGAATACGTACACAGCTATCTATTATGATTAAAATCATTCATAACGATAATACACGTGAATATATTAACAAAGAGTTTCAGGATACTTGTGTATCTCGTGGCATCATTCATCAGACCTTGTGCTCATATCCTCCACATCAAAATGGTGTGGCGGAACATAAAAATCGTTACCTTTTGGAGGTTACACGCTCATTACTTATTTAGATGAATGTTTCTAAGGTTCAAAGGAGCTTTCCAGTTGTCATTGTGTGTGTTACATCATTAATTGTATGTCCACTGCGATTTTGGATCACAAATCTCTTTTTTTCATCCTTTTTCCTATTAAGAAACCCTTCTTGATGGTCCCAAGGATATTCGGTTGTACGTGTTTTGTTCACCAACTTGGATCGACTGTTATAAGTTAGCTCCCTGCGCTGTCAGGTTTATCTTTGTGGGTTATTCTCTTACTCAAAAGGGTTATATTTGGTATTCTCCTTCTAACTGGAAGTTTGTTACTTCGATTAATGTTACCTTCTTCGAAAATTAATCTTTCTTTCCCTCTCCACCCACTACTCCACTGCCAGAGCCTACACGTCCAGTAGTTTCTCTCGATAGATCATTTTTCCCCACTCCATCTCGAGTACTACCTACTTCCTCTACTGCACTACTACCACCACCACCTTTCCATAGCCGAAAACATAAGTCTCACGTGGTAAAAAAGATTCGCCCGCCTCCACTGATGCAGTACCTATCATGGATGATCTTCCTATTGCTCATCGTAAGAAGCAATTTATTTGTACTATACACCCTATTGGGAATTTTGTTTCTTACCATCATCTAGCTCCTCCATTGTGCAAGTTTGTGTATTCTTTTTCTTATATTTCTACACCTTCTGTATAGGAGGCACTTCAGCATCCGCGGTAGCAGACCACCATGGATGAAGAGATACATGCTCTTTGGTCTATTAGTACTTGAGATTTGATTCCTCGTGTAGTTGGGTGTTCATAGTTAAATATAATCTTGATGGTTCTGTTGAGCGTTTGAAAGCGACCGTCATGGATGAAGATATACATGCTCCTTGGTCTAATGGTAATTTGGTACTTGAGATTTGATTCCTCGTGTCGTTTGGTGTTCAGAGTTAAATATAATCTTAATGGTTCTGTTGAGCGTTTGAAAACATGACTAGTTGCTCGATATTTTACTCAGCAATATGGAATTGAATACGAAGATACATTCTCCCAAATTACCAAACAAACACTATCCGTGTGTTGATTTTCTTCCGGTGCATTGTCGATGGCCTTTATATCAGTTACACATCAAGAAAGTTTTTCTGAATAGAGATTTAGTTCAGACGATTTATATGCATCAACCTCTATGTTATAAGACTACAGGGAGCCTTTTCTTTGTCATCAACGCAAGTCTATCTATGGTCTTAAGCAGTCTCCTCGTTCCTTGTTCGAGAAATTCAACCAGGTAGTCCAAAAGATTGAATTTTACTCAGAGTACTATTGATTCTTCTCTTTTATCCCACTGCCGACAGCAAGGGATAGCGATTCTTTTGCTCTATGTCTACGATATTATTATCGTTGGTGATGGTACTTCTGGGACTTTGATGATTAAAACACAATTGTCTTCTCATTTCAAACTAAAGATATTGGTCTCCTTCATTACTTTTCTGGAATGGAGGTTGCTCAATATGATGATTACCATATTCTCTCTCTCAATGGAAGTATTGTATGGATCTTCTGCACGATTCTGGAAATTTGAGGTATAAGAATGTAAATGTTGATACCCAGGTGGATTCAAATTTGAAGGTCTTCACTTGGCCCAGCATCAGACTTAATTTTGCCTAATCTTGATTGCTATAGTTGTCTTATGGGTATGTTGATATATCTGACCTTACTCGTCCGGACAAATTCTTTATTGTGAGCATTGTTACCCAGTATATACAATCTCCCCATACTTCTTATCTTCGGGTTGTTGAGCGCATGTTTTGCTACATAAAGAAGTCTCTTGGTCATTGTCTTGTCTACTAGCTTTCCTCCTCTCTCTCTCATTGTCTGCTTACGCAGATGCAGGTTATGCAGGTTCAGTGGATGCTCCTTACTCGACTAGTGGTTCTTGTACGTATTTTGGAGGAAACTTTGTTACTTAGTGAAGCAAGAAACATATTTTTGTTGTCTACTTTTTTGTTGAACCTGAGTATCGCTCGATGGACCATGTAGTTCCGAGCTCACATGGTTAAAGAGTTTACTTAGTGATCTTGGTGTCACTCTCTCTTCTCCAAATCTTCTTTATTCAGATAACCAGGCAACTATAGCTGAAAAACACAAGTCTTTCATGAGTGTATATTGAAGTTGATTGTCGTTTTAATCAACTTCGTGAGGTTCAACTCCAGCATGTTTTTGTCACTGCACAGATTGCTGAATTCCTCACCAAGGCCTTATCTCACGCACTTTATTTTCACTCTCTCCAAACTTGGAGCTCTCAACATCTATGCTCTAGCTTACCGAGGAAGTGTAGAAGATAACTAGTTTGGTTTTGCTTCTTTATATGGCTTAAGAGCATCCTTATATATATATATATATATATATATATATATATATATATATATATGATCAAATATAAAAACCCTCGATGCAGCAGGAGTCGCACGCGACCGAGCCTAGGGTTTTCCTAACCCCTCCTCCCCGACCGCCGGACCCACTCGCGGAGGGGAGGAAACCGGGGAGGAAGGGAGGGGGCGGGCGGCCCCCTCTGACAGGCGGCGGCGGTTCAGGAGGACCCCCGCTCGTGACAGGCGGCGGAAGCGGGGGGTCGGGCGAACCCCCGCTAGTGACAGCGTCGGTTCGGAAGGGCAGGGCGAAGGCCGGGGGGGCGGCCGACCCCCCCCCCCCAAGGCGGTGGCGGAGGGCAGGACGGCCCGGGGCCCCCGACTTCGCCGGCGATCAACGGAGATGCTCCTATTTTTAAATTCGGATCGGGATCCGGGGCTCGGGATGGCCGGTTAGAGGACGAGGGTTGGACGACGGTGGTGTGACGGCGTCCGGGAGGGGGAAGAGGGACTCAAAATCAAAATCAAGTAATGAGTCGGACGGGCCCTGGGAGGAACGGGAATATGTCTACCATTGGCAGAGGTGGCACGAGACGACAGGGAGGAGGACCGAGGCGTACTGCATCTGGATGGCGGCCGAAGGCGACGGCGGCGGAGAAAGGAAAGAGTATCGCTGTAGATGCCGGGAGTCAGAGGCCTATGTCTGCCACTTCCCGGACGGCCACAGACGGGCCTCGTCCCAAATCCTGGAAAGATGTTTGTATGGCGGGTGTAAACAAGAGTCCGGTGTCGATGGAGTATGTGCCACCGATGCAGGTAGGAGGAGGCCGCCGAGCATATTTTCCAGCAGAGGAGATAGCGGAGGTTACGGACTTCTGGAAGAACACGTTAGTGATGTATGTGTTGGAAAGTAAACCGTTCTATGGACAAATACGGGGATATGCAGAGAGGGTATGGCGTCCCAAGGGAAGCATGGAGATCTTCTCCCGTGAGAATGAATTTTACTTTGTGAAATTCGGCTTGGAGGAGGATGTGTCCAGGATCATTCAAGGAGGGCCATGGTCCTTTGATGGGCGGCTTATTATCCTGAAGGAGTTGACACCGGAGTTGAGATGTGAGAAGAAGGTGCTGAATGCGATCTCCGTCTGGATTCGCTTTCCTGAGTTTTCGGTGAAATACTGGAGCATCCCTTTGCTGATGAGATTAGCTAGCTTGGTCGGTAAGCCGATCAAGGCGGATGAGGCTACAGCTTTCCGTACCAGGCTGATGTACGCCAGGGTATTTGTGGAGATTAAGGCTGGGACGGAGCTTCCGAGTATGCTCGAGTATCAGGTGGCGTCCGGGGTGGTTCTGACGCAGGCCGTGGAGTATGATTGGGTCCTCCCAATGTGTTCCCTCTGTGCGTGCTTTGGTCACTCTTCTAGTGCTTGCCTGACTAGAGGGACGGAGACAGCTAGGTCCTCGACTGCGCAGATGGAGGTAGCCGAGCCAGAGGTGGCGCCCAGTCCCATCACCAGAGTGGCGGCGACAGTCAGGTCGACGGAGGAGGACTCCCTGATGGAGGGACCAGGAGGTCAGAGACTGACACCCCGCCGAGACAGGAGGGTTCCCAGGACGCGATGGTCCCGTTCAGGCCCCAGAGGATTATGGTGACCAGGGAAATGAGTTCTCTGGTTAGCAGACAGGATGGGATGGAGACTTCTATGGTGGAAAAGGTCTATAGCAGGAAAAGGCATGTCCCGTCCCCACGGAAAGATGAGCTCCGGCCAGGGGGGATAGATGATCAGACCGTGGCCAACCCAGATTGGACCTTGGCTCTTTCCAGGATTCAGGCACATCTTGCTCCCTCCTCGGAGACGGTGATGGGGGAGGATATAGATTTGACGGACGGGACACTTCCCTCGGATGTCAGTCCAAATGGAGTTCAGGGGGACCCCACATTAATTAATGTCGGTCCTTGTCTGGAACATTCGTGGAGGGTGTTCCATTGGTAGATGGAGGAAGATTAGTAGTGTTCCGAAGAGGGAGAAGTGTGACATTTCTATTCTGCTTGAGACGAATATTAGAGGGACGACTATGCTATCTCGCAGGACTCCGGAGAACTGGGAGCAAACTCACAACCTGGATCTCTGCGATATGGCTAGGATCTGGGTTCGGTGGAACATAGATAGTTGGGAGGGGGAACAGGTGCTGATGTCAGAGCAGCTTATCGGCATATCCTTTATAAACAAAGGAGGATTCCGCTTCATTCTTGGCGCAGTTTATGGGCACAATGATAGACGGCTTCGTGATACCTTGTGGGAGGACATTGTTCGCGTAGGATGGATGGCGGAGCACCTGCATCTCCCCCTGCTGCTTATGGGAGACTTCAATGCCATGCTTCATCGGCATGAGAAGGTGGGAGGCCGTCCGGTGCCGGATCCGATCCTATACGACTTCCAGAGGTGTCTCCTCTTGTCTGGACTGAGAGGACTGGAGAGGGATGGACACATCTGGACCTGGCACAATAAGACTGTACATAACAGGATCGCCTGTCAGCTTGATCGAGCTTTGGGAAATAGCGAATGGTTTCGCTACTTCCTGAATTCCAGGGCGGAAGGGTTAGCGGCGGGGACCAGCGATCACTCTCCTATCCGGGTAGGTCTCTCTGAGAGGCCCACTTGGAAGACTCAGCCATTCCGGTATAACAATGGCTGGTACCTCTCTGCGGGATACGAGAAGGTTTTTATGGGAGGGCTGCAGCATACTAGGGAGGGCACGGCTCAGTTTCGCATGGTTCACAAACTCAAACAGGTCAAGAGAGCTATTCAGGATTGGGTGAAGAAGATGCCGCGGTCTTCCCTGGAGGAAAAGGAGGCCGAGCTCCGAGAGGCCCAGAAAGCTCTGCAGTCTGACATGCTGAGCGGGGAGTTGGCGGCTAGGGAGAGGGACCTGATTGCGGAGGTCAACATCATGAGACTTCAGCAGGAGATTAGTGCGGCCCAGAGGGCCAAGTGTTCTTGGCTCAAGGATGGTGATCGTTGTACCAAGTTCTTCTATGATGTGATCCGTACCAGACAGCACCGGAACAGCATCCCCAGGCTGCTTAATGGCGAGGGCAGGCTTGTTGGAGACCCAGTGGAGATCCAGGAGGAGGCAGTCAGGTTCTACTCGGACTTATACCAGCAGACAGATTATTCCATCACGTTTCCAGGACTTGTCACGAAGCGGCTGGTGACACACCATGGGAATAGTTTGCTGCTGGCCCCTGTGAGATTGGAAGAGGTGGAGGCTATTGTGATGAAGGCAGATCCTAATAAGGCTCCGGGGCCGGACGGCTTCTCTTGCGATTTTTTTAGGCGTCACTGGGGTGAGCTAAAGTTCTCAGTCCTAGAGGCGGTGCAGGAGTTTTTCTTGGAAGGAAAGTTGTTGAAGGAGCTGAATCACACATTCTTAACCTTGGTTCCGAAGGAGGGTGCGACCTCCCTCGCCGACTTCAGGCCTATTGCGTGTTGTAATTATCTATACAAGATAATTACTCACCTCATGTGTCGGCGTATGGAGGAAATTATGCAGGGCTTGGTGTCTCGAAATCAAGCGGCTTTCATCAAGGGGCGCTCGATTGCTGAGCACAGTCTTCTTGCACATGAGATGGTGAGAGATTTCAACAAACCGGGGGGGGATGAAGGCTTGTGTGAAGCTGGATTTACGAAAAGCCTATGACACGGTCAACAGGGACTTCCTCTGCCACCTTATGCTTGCTATGAGGTTTGATGAGAGATTGGTGGCAAGGGTGAGGGAGTGCATATGCTCCCCCACATTTTCGGTCCTCATTCAGGGTACTCCATATGGATGCTTCTCCAGCAACAGGGGACTGCGGCAGAGGGATCCTCTCTCTCCGTACCTGTTCACTCTGGTGATGAAGTACTTCACTTGTATGATGGACCTGGCTGTGCACAGTAGAAAGATTGTTCCTCTGTTCAGGCAGGTCAAGCCGGTGGTGTCTCACTTGATATATGCTGACGACCTCTTGGTGTTCCTGCATCCATCTATGAGGGGGATGAGGGCCCTTTCAGATATTATGGAAGAGTTTGGGAGGTTGTCCGGTCTGCAGCTGAATAGGGAGAAGAGCAGGGTCTATTTCAGCTCTCAGTGCACCCTCAAGGAGGAACGAGCCCTTGCTCTGGAAGTGGAGAAAGGTGAGTTACCGGTGAAGTATCTGGGGGTTCCGTTGACGGTCAATTATGCCAGAGATCAGGATTGTCTCAGCCTGGTGGATTTTGCACAAAGGAGAGTGGAAGGCTGACAGGCAGCTGGACTGTCCTTTGGTGGCAGTATTGAGCTGGTGAAGTCTGTTATCTCTGGCATCGCTATGTTCTGGTTGCAGTCGATTCAGATTCCGGTAGCTACCGTAAGGAAGGTGGAGTCCATTTGTGCTAATTTCATCTGGAGAGGAGGTATGCATGCGATCGCTTGGGAACAACTCTGTCGGACCCGGGAGGAAGGAGGAGTGGGGTTGCGACCTCTTCGGACGGTTAGGGAGGCATCTGGGGTGCGGATGGCGTGGCGGTTCATCAAGGGAGGTTCCATTTGGGCAGAGTGGCTAGCTAGCAGATATGTACGGCGGATGAATTTCTGGACATGCAGTATTGATAACAATTTCTCGGTCTCATTTAAGGCTATCCTTAGGTGCAGACCGGTTCTACTACAGTCCGCTATATGCAGGATTATGAAAGATGGGACGAATACTGATCTCTGGCTGGACCCGTGGATGGGAAATGGCTCCCTTCTGGAGATCTTGGGTGCACAGATGGACAGAGAGGCGAGCAGGAGGGTGAAATGTAGTCGGATCATCAGAGATGGGAGCTGGAGGCCTGAGGAGTATCCATTCACGGCTCAGTTTGGAGAGGCGATTCGTCGGATCACTATCGATACTAGCCAGCCTGCGGACTCCTGGAGTTGGGCTGATCCTGGTTCGGTTGGAGGGTCAGGGATGTTTAGTTTTAAAAGTTGCTATAATCTGGTTCGGACTCCACATAACAGGATTGCGGAGTATGACTTTATCTGGGCGAAGGAGATTGCCCGTAAAATGCAGCTTTGTTCATACAGACTCCTTCTGGGCAGGTTGATGACGCGGGACAGACTTATCAGGTTTCCAGACCCGAAGTGTGTACTCTGTACGGGTGACGCAGAATCTATGGGCCACCTATTCTTTGAGTGTCCGTTGACTTGGCACATCTGGACGGAGCAGTGCATGCGATCGATGGGTGGAGTTGGTAGTGCCAGAGATATCCGGAGGATCCTCAGCTGGATCAGAGACCGCCAAGGCATGGACCCTGGGTGGGACAAGATGGCTAGAGTTAGACTTGCAGCATCAGTTTGGCATGTCTGGAGGGAGCGCAACAGGCGTATCTTTGAGGGACTGGCTACTCCGCCAGTAGGAATTCTACATAATATAGAATTCGATGTATCTGTAATAGCCCCTTAACTGGGGAGGGGGATGTGAGAATAGTGTATTGTAATACCTTTACTGCGATTTGCGTGGAATAAAATTTACCCTTATTCCAAAATATATATATATATATATATATATATATATATATATATATATATATATATATATATATAATCTTTCATTCTAAACAATCAAGTCCATTGAGCTTGAGTCAACTTCTCAACAATATCAATTGTTCTAGTTACTGAGTTCCTATTACCCCCCAGGAACAGCGCTCCAATCCCGCAACCCTAAACACGTCCAGTTCCTGATCCAGATAGCCAGAATGGCAATCCAAGCGATCAGGATGTTATAAGATGTTAAACAAAGATATCAATCAAATGAAGATAAAAAGACAACAAAATAATTAGTTGTCACTATGAAGCATACGACCGCAGGTAACTGTAGAATTCAGTATGAATTCCCTCCACACACCTCCCCAACCCACCCAACACCATGCATCTATGTTGTGCGGACATGTATTTGACACGTGTCAGATACGACGACACGGATTTGGCACCTATTTTGGTTTGTACTAGTGTGTTTTGGAGTGTGTCTGATACGTGTCTGACACCACACGGCATGAATTTTGGAGTTTCGATGCTCCGTAGCACGCATAAACACCTACATACGCACACACAAATGACCCACTCTTATGCGAACTGCAACCCCAAACGTGTACTAGTTAGGCCTGCCCCAATCACATTGTGTAAGAGGAACATAGCGTAGTGCATACCCGTATCTGTACCACATATCGAAGGGGAACCACCGACCACGACCCAAGTAAAATTGGTTAAATATAAGACAAGATAAGCTAGGAGATTGAGTCATATTAGGAAATCTTTTCTTGTAACTTCTTAGTTGATTTGGTGCATGTATTAGTATTTAACAGTTTTGTAGTTGGTAGCTTGTTTGGTGTCTCTTAACTGATTTAGAAATCTTTTAGGTACATTAAATATGGGTCAGTCTTACAGGTAAACTTGATTCTGTTTGTCTAGTACAAATCAAAATATGATAAATTAAAAATTAGAAATGTATTTTTAGGTCATATCTTCAAAGCATTACTTCATTTGTCACTAGCATTATGATTATTTATTATCGTCTTGCTCGTTGGTAGTCTTAAATACTGTAAGTAGTATTAAAAATCTAGGCTACTTTATGAAGTGTATCTGATACCATCCCTTAAGTTTCAGAGTTTCCAATACAATCCAAACTCATATGCACCTCTTTCTAAGTATCCGTGCTAACTGATGGGCTACAGCTGCAAGAAGGGAAGGATGCAATTGTGCATCCTTCTACAGTTAAGGTTTACCATTTTCTATCCACTGGGGTTGTTTCTCGTGTTTGGGCCTCTTGGTGCTCCCCAATGTAGCCAAGAAGTATTGCACCTGTAGGTGGAAAGCGGACCACTGTGGTCACAAATAGTTTAGTCACTGGAGCATGCACCTATCGTGCAGTGAAGCCAGACCTCAGCTGCGAAAGTTGAGGCTACCGCCACATGCTGACTATGCAATACACTATAGGGTTTTTAGGGTGCCCTAACCAAATCAATTTGGCTCAAAGGACATGTAGCTGTCTAGTGACGACGGTTAGGTTGTTCTAGTGCTACAGTGTCATCCCATCACCTCATCATCATCCAAGCCTTCGCCCATCAGATTGGCACAAGAATGCTACATAAAAGAATTGAAAAATTGTTTACAACGGGTTACATCCTGACGCCAATCATGTATGGTTGTCAAATACTTGGCCAACGTAGGCATGAGGATGAAATAATAATGCTTGTAGTAATGAAATGCAATTGCAAATAGAGGAAAGTTCAGAGAGATACTTAGTGGATTGGCCACCAAAAACTTTTGGGGGTTAAACCAAATAGATAAATTATAAATTATGTCCCCTCTCATTTATTGAACATTGGTTCCTTTGGTAGTAGTAGATGTAGAAATAGATGCATACAAGTTGCAACCAAATAACGGCCTAATGTTTTGTAACATGTATTGTTTTATGGGCACTTACAGGTGTACGCACTAGACTCAACCATGGTTAACATGGGTGTACACACAAGACATCGTATTCGTGATTAACATGGATGCACATACTTGACCCACTTACCAAAAAAGTTAAACATGGATGTACACACAATACTCGAGCATTCATATCTCCACATATTAGATGGTGTGGCGCTCCACAGTGTCAAGTTTTGGAGCACTCCTAAGTTCAAATAACAAGTATGACACGTTTAAACCTAATCTTATCTATGTGATTGACAACTTGAAGCATCTATTCTATAGAAATTGTAGTCTTCGTCAAGAATGGTTGTTATGTTAGAATGCAGTCTGATTCCAAAAGTCCTTGATTCAATTGGGCGATAACCCTCGGTACAACAACTCATGCCGACTCTTTTTCCACTACCAAAAGGCTTAATTGCTCAAATAATCTATGCAAACTAGCCTACCAACACGGAGGAAGCACAGATCTGCAAAGATATCGTAAACGACACGAATACTCAAAATACACCAGGACACGCCAAAAACAAATCAGGCTTCCGTTGTTGTTTTGCATTTGTGCTCATGCAACATAGACTAACACTAATGTCTAATCTTTTTATGATATGAACCTATTTTTGCAGCTCAACATCAGTATCAGTGGTTATGGACATTTAGGTTCAGTCCCATTGTCCTACTAGCAAAGTGAAATAGTAGCAGCAGTAGTTAAGTAGAAATATGAGTATCAGAGTGTGGCCAATTCTGCATTTTCTTCTAGTACTAATGCAAGGCTGCTACATCTAGAGTAGTGAAGCAAGGAGTGGAACAGGTATCCTAGTCATGCTCCAGGTCGGCAACCAGTGACAGCTCAAAGGGTAGTTAGTGAAATGTTAGCCTTTAATCACAACATTAACATCTTAATCCTGTAAGTCCCGACTATACAAGGGAAGAGAGAAAGATATGGGTAGCAGAGAATTGATTTCATCTTTCTTGTCAATTTTTTTTTACAGTATTTCCTTTAAAGTTTCTTGTATTTCCTTTTTCATTACATCAGTAAAATTTCAAAACCCTAGCTACAAATTCCAGTCTATTGTGTTCTTCTCCTCCATTTACTACAATTTCTTCTGAATCGATGACGAGTTTCACCGAAACTTCATCAATGGCCCGTTAGGTTGGGAACCTAACAATTGGTATCAGAGAAGCTTCGATCCACTGGCCAAGAGTAATCGAGAGGGGAGCTCGAGCAGCTGTGGCTTCCGACGTAAAGAGGAACTCCTCTCTTTGGAAGCTAAGTTTCATATTCTCTGCAGTAAATTTGATCTATTCTACGAAGAGTTTGAGAAGTGGAGATCACGCGGAAGAGTTCCATTAGATCCCCAATTTTTTGCTTCTTTTTGTTGAGAATCAATAAGGGACTTTTAGTCCCACATCGGAATATGTAGTGTGTAGAGGAGCTAGACTCCCTATATGTAGTGAAGTAGTCCATCAATAAAATTATCCAACCATTATTTTCTACATGGTATCGGAGCCATAACTCTCTCTCTCTCTCTCTCTCTCTCTCTCCACAAATTTTTTTTTTTCGACAACCCCCCCGATCCCCCCGGCCTCCACCCACTGCGCCCCCCCTCCCGACGCACCCTCGCCGACCCCCCTCCTCGCAGAACCCCCCCGACCCCCCCCCCTGCGGAACCCCCCCGACCTCCACTCGCCGACCCCCTCCCCTTCCTTGCAGAACCCCCCCGACCCCCCCCCCCGACCACCCCCTGCGGAACCCCCCCGACCCCCCCCCCCCCGACCAGAAACCCCCCCCCCCCGACCCCCCCTGCAGAACCCCCCGACCCCCCCCCCCAACCGACCCCCCCCCGACCCCTCCTCTCCCGCAGCACCCTGCCGACCCCCTCTCTCCCGCAGATGCCTCCCCCCCCCCACAGCAGCACACAAACCCTAACCCTAACCCTAGCATTTTGCCATGGAAACCCTAACCCTAGACCTCGCAGCCCCATCAAACCCTAACCCTAGCTTTTAACCAAAAAAAAAGGGCGTATTTCGAATAGAGACGGCTGTCAAATCTTTATTTGCACCAACTCTGTTCCGTGCTTACGCCGTTTGGAACTAACAAATATTTTATTTGTTATTCCTTCTTCACATCGGGATCTATGCAGAGACTGATCATGTCTTCTCTGGTGTCCTGACGTGTTCACTTTACATGCGCGCGCCGGTGCTGGCCAAGTTAGTAGCGCATTAGTAAAGTCTCTGGCGTTGAAGAAGACGACGCCGACGACGAAGACGACGACGTTGGGTCAGTTGCAGACTCCGACGACGACGACGAAGACGACGAATTGAGTTCCCAGTTGAAGACGCCATGGATTCGATCAGTGGCAAACTGACGGCCGAAGAGATGAAGGCCTTGGTTGATGATATCTTATCCAAGAGATTAACCGAGGTAACCCCACGTGTGATCCATACTGATGTGGATCCGTCGCCTTACAAAATGGGGAAGCTGGAGAAGCTGGAGACGAAGTTGGAAGGAACTTCCAACTACTTGAAGTGGTCGCGGCAGGCGATGCGGACACTGAAGGGACGTGGCTTGGTTGGCTATGTCACTGGCCAAGCCAAGGCGCCAGCCGATCACTCCACCAAGGAGTTTGCTGTGTGGGAGATTGTCAACAATGTCGTGGCTGGGTGGTTGACTGCCTCTTTAACCGACCAGGTGTCGGACAATGTCGAGGCTATGGAGGCTGCTGCTGATATATGGCAAACTCTCAAAGATATGTACTCCGGCTCCGGCAACCCTATGCGAGTCTTTCAACTGCAAGATGAACTCGATAGGGTGGCCCAAGACGACCGTACCATCTCTGAGTACGCGGCCCTGTTGAAGAAGTATTGGTCTGATCTGGATCATTATGATCCTCTTGGGATGGAAGATGCACAAGTCGAACCAGCATTCGCGAAGTACTTTCAGACGTTCCTGGCTTATATTTTCCGACAACGTATGATGAAATTCCTGAAGGGACTCCACCCTGTATTTGAGCAGAGACGGAATATCCTCCTATCCCAACCCACGCTTCCGACCTTGGAAGAAGCTATCGCTGTTATGACACAGGAAGAAGCTCGACTGAAGTTGATGCCCAACAAGGGATCCTACCAGGGGGAGCAAGCCTCAGTTGACAAGTCTGCCCTTGCTGCCTTCAATCAACCTCCATCTATGGGTGGTGTTTGCCACAATTGTGGTGACTCCGGACATTACATCCGCTTTTGTCCAAAACCCTTGCGCCATCAGTCGAATGATCGAGGACGGGGTCGTGGAGGCCGACGTGGTGGGAGAAGAGGATATGCTGGTCGAAGAGGCGGACACAAAACAAATCTGGCAGAAGAAGGGGGAGAGCATCAACTGGCTGAAATAATCCCGCTTGAGCGGGAGTTCCTTGAGAAGTTGCGATGCACAAAGCTGGGTTCGGCCGACAGTCCTGGGACGTCTTCAACCTCGGGGGATCACTTCATTTGCTTTGCCCAAACCAGCACCGATGATTCTGCACGTGCTCTTGCATCTATCCATCAGCCAGGATGGATTATGGACTCTGGGACATCTCGCCATGTCACGGGGTCCCGTGGTGCGTTTCGGGAATATACTCCCCTACCATTGCCGGAGAGTATTCAGACCGCTGATGGTACATCCAACCCTGTAATGGGTAAAGGCACTGTCGCATGCACCCCTTCCATCACTCTAACCAATGTCCTTCATGCTCCATCTTTTCCTGTCAATCTTCTATCCATTAGTGCCATTATACTTGATCTTAACTGTACTGTTTCCTTTGACATTCCTCAGGTGACTTTTCAGGAGAAAGGGACATGACGACGACTTGGGACTGGCACATGGCATAAGGGGCTGTGGTATTTAGACAGGACTGGACTGGACAAAGCATTGGCATCCTTGGTAGCAGACGCACCACCAGAAGCTTCCTGTCGCAGTGTTGAAGCCGACTTGCTACTCCACCACCAGCGTGTCGGTCATTCCTCTTTTTCGGTTATTGGTCGAATGTATCCGTCCTTATATCAAAGGGCTAATAAAGAGAAGTTATTTTGTAATACATGTGCTTTGGGAAAACATACCAGAAGCTCGTATATGAGCACAGGGAATAGGAGTTCAGCTGCTTTTGACATGATACATTCAGACGTATGGGACCCTTGTCCTACAACCGGGATTAACGGCTTTCGATGGTTCGTCACCTTTATTGATTGTTATACCCGTGTGACATGGGTCTACCTTCTGAAGAATAAAAATGACGTCCTTGAGGCCTTTCAGGACTTTCATCGACGAGTGGAAACACAATATGGCGCTAAAATTAAGTGTTTCCGATCCGACAATGGGACGGAGTATACGAATAAGCGGGTTGCTGAGTATTTTTCCACTCATGGAATACTTCATCAAACTTCATGTGCTTATACTCCGGCTCAAAATGGTGTGGCGGAAAGAAAGAACAGACACTTGCTGGAAGTTGCACGGACGATGATGCTGGCTATGAATGTCCCGAAACACTTATGGGGGCAGGCTATATTGACGGCCTCTTATCTCATCAACAGAATGCCATCTCAGGTTTTGGACTGGAAAACACCGTTGGAGATGCTTACTGGAGCAACTACATACACTGTTCCACCAAAAGTTTTTGGATGTGTATGCTTTGTCCAGGATAATCGGCCAGGCGTTGGCAAACTGGATCCTCGGGCAGTTAAATGTGTCTTTGTCGGTTACACGGCGACTCAGAAGGGTTATGCCTGTTGGAGTCCAGTCGAGCGGAAGATGTTTGTCAGCATGGACGTTACTTTCAGAGAACTCGAACCATACTATGGTTCGGATGAAGGTTCCGCATTTGGTGACACACCTAACACAGATGGTGTTCGATGTGAGCGGGAGATAATAAGCCCAAATGTGGTCGTCGGATCGGTTCCGTGTCCGGTTGTAGAAAACTGGACGAAAGGGGGAGAGCACAGTGACTCAGATACAGAAAATGAAGAAGAAGATCCATATGTTACGCAGGGGGAGCAGCAGACAAGGAAAAAGGAGCTCCAAGTCTACAGAAGAAGACAACAGAAGTCCAGTACTGTGCCTATGCCATGCCCTGTGCCTACTGTACCAAGTCCATCGTCTACTCCTGCTCCAACTCCTGAAGATGTTGCCCCCGCACTGAATCACTTGGATTCTGATGCGGATCTCTCCGACTCGGATGGTATGATCTCTCCACCACCTATCGCTCCCTTAAGGAGATCTTCTCGCATCAATGCGGGTAAGGCTCCTGCTCGTTTTGATGATTACGAACATGACATTGCCAACTTCTTGTCTTATTCTAACATTTCTTCGAATTATCGAGCCTTCACTGCATCGTTAGACTCTACTTCGTTGCCCAGTATTGGCAGGAAGCAAAGAAAGATCCAAGGTGGAAAGCTGCAATGATGGAAGAACTTGGAGCACTGGAGAAAAATAAGACATGGGAGCTGGTTCCATTACCCAAAGGGAAGAAAGCTGTGGGATGCAAATGGGTGTACACAGTGAAAGAGACGCCAGAAGGAAAAGTAGAGCGGTACAAGGCGAGATTGGTTGCAAAAGGATTCACACAGTCATATGGAATAGACTATGATGAGACTTTTGCCCCAGTAGCAAAAATGAGCACCATGAGAACTCTGGTCTCCATTGCAGCGAACTATGGATGGAAGCTGTACCAGTTGGATGTGAAGAATGCCTTTCTTCATGGGGACCTGCAAGAAGAAGTATACATGGAGCTCCCGCCTGGGTGCTATGCGACGGAATCAAACGGAGGGACGTCGCAAGAAAAGGTGTGTAAATTGAAGAAGTCACTATACGGGCTCAAGCAATCTCCTCGAGCATGGTTTGACAGATTCAGAAAGGCTGTTACAGGCATGGGATACCGTCAAACAAATGCAGATCATACGGTCTTCCTTCAGCATGCAAGAGGCCACATCACTATACTTGTTGTATATGTGGATGATATAGTGATCACAGGTGATGATGAAGTCGAGATCACTAAACTGAAGTCAAAACTCGCGAAGGAGTTTGAAGTGAAAGATTTAAGAGCGATGAGGTACTTTCTAGGTATCGAGGTGTGTGAAGGCGAACAAGGAATTGTTCTCTCACAGAGAAAATACACACTAGATCTGCTGAAGGAGACAGGGATGGTGGGATGCAAAGCAGCGGTCACTCCAATTGACCAGAAGTGCAAGTTGGGAGCAGAAGCAGGAGAGCCCGTTGATCGTGAAAGATATCAACGACTTGTAGGGAGATTGATTTATCTGGGACACACTCGCCCTGATATCTCATTTACGGTGAGTGTAGTGAGTCGCTACATGCATGATCCAAGAAAGGGTCATATGGAAGCAGTATTTCAGATCTTGAGGTATCTGAAAGGAACGCCGGGAAAGGGGCTATGGTTCAAGAAGAATGGACGCATAGAAGTTGAGGGATACTGTGATGCAGACTGGGCGAGCTGCATAGACGACAGAAGGTCTACCACGAGATACTGTGTTTTTGTAGGAGGAAATCTGGTCTCATGGAGAAGCAAGAAACAGTCTGTGGTAGCACGGTCGACAGCTGAAGCAGAATACAGAGCAATGGCTCTGGGAGTGTCAGAATTGCTGTGGGTGAAAGCGTTGCTGTCAGAGTTAAAGCTAGACAAGGGAGCACCATTACGTCTTCTGAGCGATAGTCAAGCTGCAATAAGTATAGCTAACAATCCCGTTCAGCACGACAGAACGAAGCACATCGAGATTGATCGATTCTTCATCAAGGAGAAGCTGGAACAAGGGATACTGAAGATTGACCATGTTCGCTCAGAAGAACAAGTTGCAGACTGTCTGACTAAGGGTCTTAGTTCATTAAGTCTGTCGAAGCAATGTAACAAGATGGGGATGATCAATATCTATCGCCCATCTTGAGGGGGAGTGTTGAGAATCAATAAGGGACTTTTAGTCCCACATCGGAATATGTAGTGTGTAGAGGAGCTAGACTCCCTATATGTAGTGAAGTAGTCCATCAATAAAATTATCCAACCATTATTTTCTACACTTTTCATTCACAAATTCCTCCAACCATGGAACCATCGCCTCCGCCACCACCGCCAGCACCGGATCCCTACGGATATCCTTCGCCTGAGCCATACGGTTACTCTCCACCGTTCTCCGATTCATACGGCTGCTACCAACCGTCACCGCCGATGTGGGACCAACTGCATCTGCAGTTCTCTCCGCCAGTGCCGCAGTACCAACAGTCGTATACTCCTCCGCCACCGTCGTTGACGCAGCATCACTACCCGTCGTCAGAGCAGTGGTTGCCGTTGACATCGCAGATCACTCCGCAGTCAAGATAACTCTCCGCCGACGCATATGCAGCAGCAATATCAATTTGTCCCGTACGTGTTCGATGAAATGCATATGAGAAAAATAAGATCACATATGGAGTTTGTTTATGTTCCTCCCTTGTTGTTGCATATGCAACAACAGTACTCGATATCTCCACCTCGGCTGTCTCCTTCTCCCATTTTCCTTCAGCCAGGGACTGACAATGTTCTTGATGTGCGGCCATGCATGAAAGAGGTTATGGATAAATGTGACACTCCACCAAATGATATTATTCCTGAGGATTCCAAACCATGCAAATGGCTTTATCTAGATTATTTTGGTATGGAGCAAGGATCGTCCAAATTGGATGATCTCATGAGGCCCTCCATTGTTTCAGATTCTGTGACCGAGATGGCTAGTCCCCGAGAAGCTCAGAGGAAATCATTGCTTCATACTGAAGAGTTTGGGGCTGTTGAATTTTTGCTTGCTTCGAGCGCTCTGAGTAAAGACCGAGTGGTCAATGATGATGTTGGTGGTGGAGTTAAGGCCGTTGGCGAGAAACTGGTTGTTTTGGAAAGACCGATGTTGCGGTTGATGATCGGGGAGACGAGGTTGAAGTGAAGAAGGAAGATATGGTGATCGAAATCGAAATTATGATTGACCAAGGTATGACATGCCAAGAGAATCGATGCAGCAAGGAAACATGTCACAAGATGGAAGAGGTTATGCACAAGAAGGTGGAAGAGCCTTTGGCGCTAGAAGAAGAGATGGTTACCAAGGAAATAACTTTGCTCCTGGAGACTTCCCCCCTCAAAAACAGAGAAATGTTTCTCAAGGTCATTACAGCTCTGGACCAGGCGGGCATAGGCAAGGACCTACTCTAGGTTTTGGTGGAGATTATAGACAATAATCTGCTCCAGGTTCCGTTGGAGAATTTAGACAGGGGCCAGGTACAGGTTACGATGCTGATAATAGACAAGGTATGGGAACGGACAAAGCTGGGGACTCTAGGCAAGGTATGTGCTGCTTCCAGTGATGAACGTGTCGAGGTGAAGGGGGAATTAGGCAATGTCCAAGATGCACTTGTTCAGATTACTCTTAGGCTAAGGGAAGATATTTTGAGAGACAAGGATGGAAGCAGATATGATAATGCTCCTCATACTGAACCCATTTACTCTTCATCATATTCAATGAAAGCTTATGGAGGATTACCTTCATTTACTGAGATTGTAATTCCTACACTTACTTTGAACAAAGTCATGGGGAAGGGTGGAGCAAATGTTGCTAACATCCGGAAGATATCTGGAGCTGATGTAGAAATTGTACATTAAAAAGCATCCCGTTTTGAGCGTCTGATCAGAAGCGTGCAGTAGAGAATTTGGCGACAACCATATGGGATCCAGGTATACCTATTCTCTGATTCTTAAAGCATCAAATAGTAGTGAGTATCATGATACTTCAATATTCAGTCTCTAGAGTATCAGTATGCCCACTGTTCACTATCTTAGCTCAGTGACCATTTAGCTCTCTAGTTCCAGTTTAGTGGCATATATAGATAGCTTAATACATGAGGAATGGGCAACAATAGATTCATTAGTGAAAGGAAGGGTGAAGATTTAAACTCTGCAACCTGGGTACCCTATGAACAGTTCTTCAAAGATTACCCATACCTTGACCTTGAGACAAGGTCAAAATAAGGGGAAGGGAATGATATGAACCTAATTTTTGCAGCTTAATTCAGTATCAACTCAACATCAGTATCAGTTGTTATGGACATTTAGGTTCAGTCTCATTATTATTGTTCTACTAGCAGAGTGAAATAGTAGCAGCAGAAGTTAAGTAGAAATATGAGTATCAGAGTGTGGCCAATTCTGCATTTTCTTCTAGTACTAATGCAAGGCTGATACATCTAGAGTAGTGAAGGAGGGAGTGGAACAGGTATCCTAGTCATGCTCCAGGTCAGCAACCAGTGACCGCTCATCGGGTAGTTAGTGAAGTGTTAGCCTTTAATCACAACATTAGCTTCTTAATCCTAGTCCCGACTATATAAGGGAAGAGAGAAAGAGATGGGTAGCAGAGAATTGATTTCATTTTTCTTGTCAAATTTCTTTAGAGCATTTCCTTTACAGTTTCTTGTATTTCCTTTTTCATTACATCAGTAAAATTTCAAAACCCTAGCTACAATTTCCAGTCTATTGTGTTCTTCTTCTCCATCTACTGCAATTTCTTCTAAATCGATGACAAGTTTCACCGGAGCTTCATCAATGGCGGGTACGTTAGGTTGGGAACCTAACAGTTAACAGTAAAATAGAGGTAAATTTGGGTTCCGATATGTCAATTCAGCTACACGAAGCCCTAATTCCTACCTGCACCGCAACCTCGGTAACTGAAGCATCAACTTCACCAACAAAAATTTTGCTGACTCTCTTCAAGATGATGCTAACTTTAGTAAGAACTATCAAGAAACAACGAAGAATTCCAATTTTGTACTAAAAAACTAGCTTGGAATCAAACAAGGATCAACTGTAAAAAAAATGGATCTTCACAAAGAGGAAGAAGTTCCATGGTCACCTGACGGGTCCCTCAAGCCCGTCGTTGCCGTTGGTCTGCTCCTGGTCGTACTCCATCTGCCGATCTCCGCCGTCAATTTGATCTGTTTGCGAGGAAACCTTAGAAAATTACGGTTCCGATGGATCGATTTGGGAGTCGGGAAACCCTAGAAAATTAGGGTTTCGGTGGCGGGAGAATGGGTGAGGAGCAGCGGATCAGCTGAGAAGCCCTGGTTAGCAAAAACACGGGAACGAGTGCCCGGCTGTTAACACGTGTCCATCTAGATATGGGCAATTGTCCATTTGTGAATCAATAGTGACGGATATGGGCTGGTAACTGGGCCGTATTTTAGCCCGAAACATATCCGAGTCCGGTTGGAAAACTTTGGTTTATACTCCAGGCCACTGTAGCAAAAGCATTTTTTTTTAAAGTAGTCTATTCCTAGCTTTTAGAAGTTATAAAAAATGAGCTACTTTATCCCAAACAAATAAAAAATAAAAAAGCTATTGTTGCATAACATCTTTTGTTGTTGCTATTCATAATGACAATAACAATAATACATCTTTTAAAGATGTCGAATTATATTGGAAGTGTTAATTATTTTTAACAATAGTAAATAGAAGCAACTTTTGGAAACAATGATGGCAAAAAAAAATGTATGAGTAGATGCAATCAAGAAGACCATGACAAGACGTGATTGAGTCGGGAGGTAATAAAAAATAATTATTCTTTTGAAGAGCTAATCATGCATTCGTAGTTGACTCAACAAGATGGTCACTCCCTGCAATGCTCCGCTCCTAGCAGACAGGACTACTTGGATTTGTGGCTTGAATAGCGACTCAAAGTGAAGTCATCGTGAGAAAATCATTATGGTATTGATTGATCGGAACAAAGTGAATTAAGACTCTCTCTTTTTTTCTGAGGATTAGCTTTTGGAATTGAGTCCAAAAAATAGTGAATCATGTCTTAAGAATAAACTCTATGTAAAGTCTCTTCATCAAACATTTTCACTATTCGTTTTTCATTAGATGCTTTTCGTTGTTAGCTTTGTTGAATGCCTCTTTTGTTATTGTTTTCGATGGATGATTTTCATTGTTCGTCTTTATCGATTTTCGCATTCATATCGAATTCTAAGAGAAAGAGAGGAAGAAATAAAGAAGAGTATTGAACATATGTTGGTGTAAATGCTTGTGAATTCGTAGCCGGGTTTGATCGATGTATAGAAATCTCTCTCTCTCTCTCTCTCTCTCTCTCTCTCTCTCTCTCTCTCTTTCTAAAATTCTCCAATAGTGAGTGGCTTTGATTATTCTCTCATTTACCTCCGTGCCTTAACAAAAGAATATGTTTTATTTGTCCCTCCAAATTGTACCTCCAAACCGTTGCTCCTTACGTGGCAGCTGACGTGGCATGTTGATGTGGCAGTTGACGTGACAAGTTTTAAAATTAAAATTAACATTAAATTAAAATTAAAATTAACATTAAAATTAATGTTAACATTAATATTAAAATTAATATTAACGATAATATTAACAATAATATTAATATTAACATTAACATTAATATTAATATTAATATTAATATTAATATTAACATTAACATTAATTAATATTAATATTAAATTAACATGGACAAAATTGGATAATTAACTTTTTGGGTTAAAATTTTTCATGTCATCTGCCATGTCAGATGACACATAATATTATTTAACATGTCACGTCAGCTGCCACATAATGAGGAATGTATTGGAGGGACAATTTGGAGGTACGAATAGTATTACTCTTTTTTTTGTTATGTCCCTACGATCAATGATACCTTAACAAGAGAACCAAAATAAAATAGAATGACCATATTATTGTTACCATGATGTATAAAAATATGGAATGTTATGTTGTTATTTTAAATAAATAAATTTATGCCGCATGTCACTAAGGAAATATGTTTGACATAAAAGTTATATTCTTAGCATTTATAATATGATGGAATTATGGAAAATGTTTGGTACTATTGAGTTGCCGGTCAAGATAACCCTAGACGAAAAGTATGAAATTACGAGCGATTGCTCTACTGTTCGAGGCGAATGTGGTTGACAAATGCACCTATATTGACATTACTGTCTATATCAGGAGGATTTATTATCTTCAATGATGCTTCAGGAAAGAGCTTGGGTTGTATGTTGGACAAGAACAAGAAGCTAGTGGCGTACGCATCTAGACAACTAAGATCACATAAAAACTTAGCCCACACACAACATTTATTATCTTCAACGATGCTCCAGAGAAGGCTTGGGTTGTATGTTGGACAAGACAATAAGCTAGTGGCGTACGCATCGAGACAACTAAGGTCACATAAAAACTTAGCCCATACACAACCTAGAGCAAGCAGATGTGGTGTTTGATTTTAAGTTGTGGAAGCACTAGCTGTATGGAAAGAGGGTTGAAAATTTCATCGACCACAGTAGCTTGAAATATGTGTTCACTTAGAAAAAAATTGAGCCAATAAGAGACGGAGAAGGTGGCTTGAGCTGATGAACTGTTTTGGCATATTACGCTACAGTACCATCCAGAAAAGACGAATGTTGTCGCAAATGCTTTGATTAGATACCCGGTAGAGATGTACTTGACTTTGGACCATCATTTGTTGGAGGACCTTGTGAGGCACAACCATTGTCACACCCTGGTTCCGTAGGGCCGATCGTCCTCGCTAAGGCATAATGCTGCGTGAGCCTAAATTGCGCTCACGTAAGGCAGGTTCCATAACGGCCGATTACATGCTAAGCAACGGGATCGTCACAGAGAAGTCCATAGCAGAAACATTGAATAACATCAGCAAAAATTTAAAGCAAAATACAAGTCATTCAAAGTGCTCTTTATTGATATTCAAACAAAGGTTACAATTGTGGGCATGAGGCTAAATTACAAGTCTCTCAAGCTTACTTTTCTCTCATATTACAAGTCACTCTGCTCTCTCTCATCTCTCAACACAATTTGAATAGGCCATCGGAAGCTTCGGATAGGCGATGTCCATACATTATGTCCCGTATAAGTCTGACTCCATGCGGCTGCATGCCTTGAATCGCCAAGGAACTCCGTGTCTCGACGCATCAAAGCGAGCTCCGTGCCACGAGCTTCTACATGCGCTTGCACATGAAAACTGTGTAGGTGTCAGTACTCAACTGTACTAGTAGAGTAAGTTCCTCGCCCACCCATACAAAACCGACACGTTCATTTACTTTGTGCAACATAACCCTTTTGATTGTCTTTCTACTCTTGCCTTATGATCAATTTTAGAACATAGACTCTCGACCTATTTTTGTGTCTCTAGACCATTCTTATGTCAACAACGTCAACTTATCAAGTCATGTTTGCCTTTCAGCCCATACTCAAAGACGCAACTGCGCGGTAGTACCCCATTACCATGTGACCTGCTACAAGACCATTGTGCTAATATCGTGGTCGTATCATGAGACCCATTTGTGTGTCCATATTAAGGCCGTGCCTCGCAACTCAGTATGACTTAACCATATCGTCGCCTCGCGGCCCTTTGCTGTTTTGACCATCAACTGACCCAATCAAGACTTGTGAACTAAGTGCCACTTAACCGACTTTTGCCTTGCGACGATTCCTGACTTAAACTCAAAACGACTCAAATCCAACTTGCGCAACTCTATGCCAACAACTCAAGACTCGATGCCACATCTCGTGCCGAAGCACGGTGTCTACGTTGCAGCCAAATCTTTGGCCCAAACATTATTGTCTGATTATGTACCTATACAACACAACTCAATCCAAAGTTATGTACGCGGATTGCCGGTATATGCTGACTCATCTATATGAAGGGTCACTAGCACCACAAGCTGTACCTGGACATTAATTGGGTAATACGGTACATTTGTTCAAATGAGGCACGATTTTGCCGAAATTCCCGTACTATTTGCTCTACGATGCACCCCTCGGGTCAGGTCGCACACCATCCGAGGGTCCCGTAAGCATGTTCTGTAGTGCCCCGTCCCGCTCAGTCAATAGGAGGAATCGGAATGCCGACGGCATTCAGACTTAGCCATGAAACGGCTTGTTCGAAGACCCGCTCGGTCGAGGCGACTCCTCGCTCAGGTGGGTGGCTTCGGTGAACTTGCCTCAGCTTGGCCTTCGCACTAATAAAATAAAAGTTTTCAAATGCAAAAGTAGGTTTGATAATAAAAGAGATGAATCCACATAGCTAAAGGAATAATCCCAAGTCGGGTCGATTGAGTTAGAACATGGAAAAAGGTCCCACGGTCGGCTTAGAAGTGTTGCACGATGGCTTTCAAAATTGACACTCGGTCCTTCGTCTCGTGGCTTGGAAGAAGGAAAAAGTTGGTCTTCGTCACAAAGCTAAGAGTTAGCCTAAGTCATAGGCGTCGCCCGCATAACACTTGATAAAGCATGCACGGTCCCATCGTCCAAGGCTCGGTATAGCCTTTGCTCGCCCCACGAGCTAAGTTGCATCGTACGGCTTGTAGCATAAGTCTAGGCACCCAAATAACTTGGTTGTTCAAAGTCAATCGCGTGCACGGCACATTCCCTCGACGCAAGGCTCGACGCAGCGTTTGCTCGTCAAGTTGATGTACGATTAAGTTAGGCTAAGTGATTATAGGCGATCAAAGACATTCTAAGCATTGTCCCATATTTTCTACGGTTGTCGATATTACTTGGTTTCACGATCATAAGGCCTGTCATATGACTTGGGCGGTGGTGTCACATAGAGTTCAATTTGGTTTAAGGCACGATGTCACGGACTTAGTATTTTTAAGGCACGGGCTACGGTTGATTAAATTGAGTTGGAATGAGAGCTTTCAAATAGTCGTTCCTGAGTCGAATGAAATGATAGGGCAAGAAGGAAGAATGCTCGCGACCATGGGTCGTCGAGGCGGTCTTAGATGTGAGAAGTATTGAATTTGGCCCTGAGAGAGATGGTAACATTAGAAGAACAATGACTGTGTGAGACGTCAGTTCGAGTCGAGTCTTGCATGGTCATTGGGCAACTTGTCGACAAGGTAAAAGTTTCTACGAGCGGCATCCCTGGGCGCCATGGGACCGTTTCGGCCTAGAGAAAAATACGGTATAGCCGCGCTGGGGGTACCACTCAGGTTATTCGGGAACTTTCAGCGGGGCTCGCTACTTGCGCTGAAAGGGTCGTCGAATAACAAAGCTATAAGTCCAGGATAGTTTGTGGTGCTAGTGACCTTTCATACAGATGAGTCGGCATATAGCGGCTATCCGCATGTATGCCTTTGGAAATGTGTCGAGTTGAATGTGTGTACATTTTGGAAGACAATGTTTGGGCCTATGTTTTTGCTGTAACGTAGACACCGTACTTCGACACAGGATGTGGTATCGAGTCTTAAGTTGTTGGCATAGAGTTGCACAAGTTGGATTTGAGTCGCTGCAAGTTTAAGTCAGAAATCTTCGCAAGGCAAAGTTGGTTAGGTGACACTAAGTTCACAAGTCTTGATTTTGTCAGTTGGTGATTAAAGCAGTAAGGGCCGCGAGGTGGCAATATTGTTCAGTCATACTGAGTTGCGAGACACGGCCTCAATATGGACACAAAAATAGGTCTCATGATATGGCCACATTGACGGCACAATAGACTTTTAGTACGGTCACATAGAAATTGGGTACTATCGTGTAGTTGTGTCTCTGAGTATGGGCCGAAAGGCAAATACGACTTGATAAGTTGATATTGTTAAGGCACGGAATGGTCTAGAGACACAAAATAGGCCAAGAGTCTATGTCCTAAAACTGATCCTAAGGCAAAAGTAGAAAGACAATCGTAAAGGGATTATGTTGCACAAAGTAAATAAACGTGTTGGTTTTGTATGGGTGGGCGAGGTGCTCATTCCACCAGTACAGTTGAGTACTGACACCCACACAGTTTTTCATATGCAGGCACAGGTAGAAGTTCGTTGGCGCGGAGCTCGCTTGGATGCGTCGAGGCATAGAGTTTCCTTGGCGTTTCGAGGCGTGCATCCGCATGGAGTCTAGACTTATACATGACATAATGTATGTACATCGCCTATCTAAAGCTTTCGTTGGTCTACTCAAATTGTATTGAGAGATGAGAGAGAGCAGAGTGACTTGTAATGTGAGAAGAGTGAGCTTGAGTGATTGGAATCTTGGCCTCGTGCCACATTGTAATCTTTGTTCCAATATCAATAAAAGAGTATTTCTGCATGATTTGTGTTTTGCTTTAAGTTTTCGCTGCTGTATCAATGTTTTCGCCATGAGACTTCTGTGTGACGACCCCGTTGCTTAGCCTGTAATCGGCCATTATGGAATCTGTCTTGCATGAGCACAATTTAGGCTCACGCGGCATCACGCCTTAGCAAGGACGATCGCTCCTACGGGAGCGGGGCGTGACATGTTCCTTCTAGGCCAGACCGGCCCTGTGGTCCCAGGTACAGTATGAGAAATAAAATTATACTTGTCGACAAGTTATCCAATGACCATACAAGACTCGACTCAAACTGACATCTCACATAGTCATTCTTCTTCTAGTGTTACCATCTCTTTCAGGGCCAAGTTCAATACTTCTCATATTCGAGACCACCTCGATGACCCATGGTCGCGAGTATCCTTCCATTTTGCCCTATCATCTTTGCTCAACTCAAGTACAACTATTTGATAGTCCTTTTTCCAAACTCAATTTAATCAACCGTGGCCCGTGCCTTGAAATACTAAGTCCGTGACATCGTGTCTTAAGCCAACTTGAACTCTATGAGACACTACCGTCCAAGTCATACTTCACATGATGGGCCTTACGATTGTAGGACCATGTGGTTACGATAACCGCAGAAAACATGGGGAAGTGCTTAGAATTGTCATGCCCCGCTCCCGTATGAGCGATCGTCCTCGCAAAGGCATGATGCCGTATGAGCCTAGATTGTGCTTGTGCAAGGCAGGTTCCATAACGGCCGATTACAGCGGCTGCGACGGGGTCGTCGCACAAAAGTCCCAAGCAGAGACATTGAATATACCAGCAGAAATTTAGAACAAAATACAAGTTATTCAAAAGATGCATTTTATTGATATTGAAACAAGGAATACAATGGGGAGCAAGGCCAAGATTACAAGCTCACTCAAGCTCACTCTTCTCATATTACAAGTCACTCAGCTTTCTCTCTCATCTCTCAATACAAGTCTTGAGCCAGCGGATGCTTCGGATAGCCGATGTTTATACATTGTGTCCCGTATAAGTCTTGACTCCACGCGGCCGCATGCTTCAAATCGCCAAGGAACTCCGTGCCTCAACGCGTCCAAGCGAGCTCCACGCCACAAGCTTCTACCTGTGCCTGTACATGAAAACTGTGTGGGTGTCAGTACTCAACTGTACTGCTGGAATGAGCTCCTCGCCCACCCATACAAAACCGATATGTTCATTTACTTTGTGCAACATAACCCTTTTGATTGTCTTTCTACTCTTGTCTTAGGATCAGTTTTAGGACCGACGTCTTGGCGTGTTTTGTGTCTCTAGACCATCCCGTGCTTACAACAACAGCGTCAACTAATACTTTGCCTCTAGACCCCTTCTCGTACCAATAACATTAACCTATCAAGTCATGTTTGCCTTACGGCCCAAAATCAGAGACGCAACTACGCGATAGTACCCAATCTCCTTGTGACCGTGCTACAAGTCCAATGTGTCGTGCCTCGCAACTCAGTGTGACTTAACCATATCGTCGCCTCGTGGCCCTTGATACTTTAATCACCAACTGACCCAATCAAGACTTGTGGGCTAAGTGTCACTAGACCGACACTACCAAAATACAGGCAATTAGCGACGGCGATTTAGCGACGGATTTTTTCTGTGGTAATTACCGACGAACTTTCGACAAATCACCGACGGATTACCGACGAGAAGCTGATAATTTTTTTTTAAAGGTGAGAAATGGTCGCCAGTCCGTCGTTACATCGTCGGAGAAATAGCGACGGATTTACATCCGTCGCTATGCAGTCGAATATTTGGCAAAAAATATTAGAAAAAGTGGCAGGACAAATTTACGACTACGTAGCGACGGATATTCCGTCGGCAATTATGTTAGTATAGCGTCGGCTTAGCGACGGATATTTTCCGTCGCTAAATGTACGACCCTAACTTAAATTGAAACGTCGGGGGGAATTTTTCATTCCCCCCAAATTTCCACTCTCTCTCCTCTGACGGCTCTCTCTCTTCCATAGGCGATCCTCTCTCTCTACGGCGGCTCTCTCTCCAGGTAATCCTCTCTCTCTCTCTCTCTCACGGTGGTCGAGGGTTGTGGGTGGCGGGGGGGGGGGGGGGGCAGCGGTCTCTCTCTCTCTCTCGCGGTGGTCGGGGGTTATGGGTGGTGGGGGGGCAGCGGGGGCTGCGGGGGCGGCGGGGGATACAGGGGTTGTGGGTGGCGAGGGGGCAGTGGGTCGGGGAAGCGGGTCGGGGCAGCGGGGGGTGGGGGTTTGGAGGGGTGCATGGGTTTAGGTGATGGCGGAGGTGACGGAGAAGATGGTGGTGGTGTTGTCGGTCGGGGCGGCAGGGGGGCGGCAGGGGTTGTGGGTAGCGGGGGGGGGGGGGGGGCAGCGGGTCGGAGGGGGGGGGGACGGCGGTTCGGGGCAGCAGGGGGTCGGGGTTGGGGATTAGCGGATACTTATAACATTGACACTTTCCATTTTGCCATTAACACATTGAACCCCCTACTGCTATGTTACACACACACACAGCTATGCCACTCATCACCCCCTTTCTATCTCTGTAATATATATATATATATATATATATATATATATATATATATATATATATATATATATATATATATATATATATATATTTATCTCTGTAACATATATATATATATATATATATATATATATATATATATATAATGCAATATAGGTATGCATGTTAGATAATGCAATGTAGTGAAATATGAATGCAATGTATCAATCTAAGTATGCAAGCATGTATGTTATAAAGGTGTAAATGCAATATAATGAGTGATATGAATATTATATGCAAGTACCTATATATGCATGTAGGTAAGCTAGTGTATTGGTAATATAGGCATACATGAATGCATGAATAATGTATATATGTATACATATGTTATGTTGTATGATAGTTAGTAATTGAATGAGGCTTGATTTCATATAGGTTTAGTGTTGTATTGGTATAGGTAGGCTTACCTATAGGCTATTTAGCGACGAATTTTTATCGACGAATTTTTATTTTAACGACAGATTTTTAGCTACGGCTATTTTGCGACGAATTTTTTCCGTCGAAATTAGTGACGGATTTTCGACAAATCACTGACGGATTACCGTCGAATATTTGGCGGGAATGTAACCCCGCTTTTTCGAATTATTAAAATTTTGTATTTTTTTGGAATTTTATAATTTAGCCATATTTTATTTTACGGTTTGTTTATGAAAATATTTAATTGATTTACCTATTTTTATAATACAATTTTCTAAATTGATATTAAGTTAGAGCAATTTGAATTTGGTTTTCAAAATTTAGTTTCCTCCATTTGTAACAACCCATAACATCTTGTAACGAATTTTCTAACTGAATTTTTGGTATTTTAGCAATTTGTGAAAAAGTGAGGGACTTCTGTGATTAATTTCATTGGGTGGAAGGGCTTATGTGAAAATATTATATTCTATTGGGTTTTTCTGCAAATGTCTTCCTAATCTCTATTTAAATATCAATCCTCTTTCTCTCTCTCCCTCACATTTCATTCTCCTCTGCAAACTTGGGAGAGACCAGATCGCTCTCAACATTTTTCCAACTCTCTCAAATCCCCAACTCTTCTTCCCTAATCTCCCATCGAACCCTAACCCTAGATTCTCGGATCCGGCCATGGCGAAGCCAGCGTGCTCTTCTCCGAGCGGCGATTGAGCACCAAATTTCTCCGACGATCTTCCTCGGCAGCGCTCGACTACACGCGGCCTTTCCGACGACTGGGCGCTCTCCTTCCTCGGCGGTGCATCGTTCCTCCTCCGGCAACTGAAGTGGCTAGGCATAATCGATCTTCTCCGACAACGGCGAGTGATCTCTCAAACGATGTTCACATGTTCCGGCAACAGCAGGGTGAAGACCTCCATCTCCGACGAAGAATCCCTTCTTTTCGTCGATCTCCCCGAGCTCGTCGTTCCATCTCGACATTGGCGAACGAGGTGAGTCATTGCGATCTTCTTGAAACTTGTTTGTCTCTCGTTTTCGATCACTCCTTGATCTGTACTGATGGTCCCAGATCCAGATCGAAGATCCAGTTCGAAATCAATCGATCAACCCTTCTCCGTGGACGGATCATCTGGTGACGGATCTTGATTAGCAACGGTTCACCTCTGATCGTCCTTCCCTCCGCGAAGTACTTCCTCGTCGGCGGTACAGTGATCGACAATTAATGTCCTGAGCGTAGATTGGAAATTGACGGTTCGTCTGGAGTTTGCCGATCCCCATTCTTCCGTCGACATCCAATACTGGTGAGTTTGACCTCAACTTGTTTGATCTGGATTGGTTTGTGAATTCCATGATGATCGATTGCATTTCGTTTCCTGGTTGAAAATTCGAACATGAGGTTGGATCGATTGATCGATTCGAGATTACGGGAGAACGAATTTGAATCATGGTGAGCTTCGATTCCAATCCATTTGAAACCCTATTTTTCTCCTTGTGCCTTGAACTTGTTCGTTGTAATGTCCCAACAGACGCTCGAGACGCACCCATGTTCGAGAAGCCGTGTCTAACTCGTTGGAGCTGCATATTCATTCTAGATCGAATCTTCTTCTTCTCAGGTATCTCCTCACTTCACTATTCTTAATGTGGTGTAATACATTTTTGTACCTAGGTTTAATGGAAGGGTTTGGACAGGTTTGCAATCGAATTGGGATCGGGGAGCTAGTTGTTCGTGTCCGGCCATTGGTCTGTGTCCTACAGAAGCTTGTGTCCAGGTTGAGTCGTGTTATGGTGGCGGGAAGAGTGGTGGAGTAGCCGTTAAGTTCAAAACAACGTTTGATGGGTTAACTCTGTATATATATTTAGATGAAGCAGATGTGTTGTGTGGTGTTGTGCATTTTTTCGAATTGCCATCTGGGGAGTAGAAAATAGCCGTAGGGTTCAAATGATAGCTTTTGATTTCAGTTGATTTTATTTAAATTGTGAGCTCTGTAATAACCTGTAGTTGAACTAAGTAGGTCGTTTTGGTAATAATCTTGGTGGTTGGCTAAGGATTGGTTGTAGATTGATTTATATAGTATTGAGTTGGTAATGAATTTGAGCTCATAGTAGGCTGGGTTGGGGTCTGCTCGTACTAAGTAGAGTTTAGTTTATTTGAGCTGTGGAATTTTTGAGTTAAATGTTTTGTTGAACATTGTCGTTGTTGAAGCTGAACACATGTTTAGAATTATAGGCTGAGTTTCTATTGGGTTGGACTTGGGTTGTGGTTTGTTGAAGCTCAGTTAGCTTCTCTGGACTAAGAGGATAGACTCTGTAATATGGAGTATGGGCTCTAGTGTGTGGGCTGGGTTTAATCTTGAAGGTATATGGGCTGGAGTAGACTTAGCAGTGACTATGTGAGAATATAGGGGTTAATATTGTTGCTGGTATGCTTTTGGTTGGGCCGGTACATTTTGTCATTACTGCTTTATATAGCTGCATGATAAACACTTGGTTAATAGTGGTTTTTGCCATAAATATAAATCTTTTCTAAATGTTATTTTACCAGAACTAGAAAATATTTTTTTGTTTATTTTGCTCATGATTAGAGAGATAGTTAATAATATTTATTTTGAATATTTCTTATTAAGTATATATTTTGTTTTGTTAGAATATACTATTTATCTTTAGCCAATATTTTGGTAGCATGTTAGTTGTTAGTTCTATTTATTTAACAACTAAATATATAGGTATCCAGTTAGCAGTTTATGATTAGAGAATGATTAGCTAGCTAATAATTATATGATTAGTGTAAATAGATAGTGGCTTCTGGCTAGGAAATGATTTAGTTAGCTGAATATCATTGTTCATATCCTAACCAACTTGTACTAAATGCTAGGTGGACATAGAGGTTTATGCTTTATTATTCCCGATCTCCCAAACCAAGGCAAGTACACCGACTCGAACCCTTTACTCTGTATTTCTGTCTTGCTTCATGTTCTCATATTGACACGTTGTACACACGATTGTTCATTGTTCATCATTTATTGTTCATAGTTCATTGTTCTTTACTTGTACATTGGGGTGGGAAAATACTACAGATATGTGACCAATCATATTTAGTTAGGCATTGACTAATAGCTTAGGTCTCACATCGTGCACGTGGGACTCTAAGCCGTACCATTATTCATGTGCTCTTGTTTATTGTTTACCCAGCCGGTCACATACTCTGATAGTTATTTCAAATGCATGTTACACTGATAGTCTAGTTCATTGTTCAGGATCTGGTACTATAGTTTCATCGTTATTCATGTACCACAGTTTCATATTCCTGTCTTGTACCATAATTCATATTATGATTCTTTTCATGCATTTCAGTTTACTTTGTTTAGTGCTTCTTGTCGGGCTTGTACTTTACTCTTTTCCTGACAGGATACGTTGCAGGTCTTCTTGATGATGTTGTACCACCTTGGGCCAGAGCCCGAAGATGGTGGAGTTGTGTTTCAGGATGGACTTAGAGTTACAGTGCCCTAGATTAGATCATTTTTTTCTAGTCTATTAGAGTTGTATCATGTATACTACATTGAGGATTCAGGATTGTATAAATTTATTCTGGTTACCAGATTTGTCTCCGGATGATGTTGTATTGACTTGATAGATTGTGGAGATCTTTTCTGGGAACGTATATAGAAGCTGTGTTGTTTTATGTATCTTGTGTCTTGGAGTTTTCCTTAGAATTGTACAGCTTACTTTGTCGTGTCCATCGACGAAGGCTGGGCGTGTCCGACTCATGTCCGATTATTCGGGAGCGGGTCGTGACAAGGAAATGTTGGAAAAAGTGGCAGGACAAATTTACGACTACGTAGCGATGTATATTCCGTCGGCAATTATGTTAGTATAGCGTCGGCTTAGCGGTCGATACTAAGTACATCCGGCCTATATACCAACGGATCCACCAGTTACATGATTATATACTAATTCTGTTTAGTTTGTCTTACGATACAGATTTTCACATCCAATCTTTGATGGATCGTTATTTCGTTGATCGTACATAGATGTACAAACGACAACACGAGAGCAGAATAGGTGTGAGTGACGATTTGACAACACGTACCAGATCGAAAAGTCCCAATACTTGGGACAACAGTCGGATACAATAGATGTTGAAGATATTGTTGAGAAAATAGAGGGGAGAAAGAGGTTGATACACAAGACTTAGCTGTCAACCAGGGGAGAAAGAGGCATCTTGTCCCAAATATTGAGGCAGAAGAAGAAGAAGAAGAAGAATTTGATGGGGATGAGGATACAGATGAAATCGACGATGAGGATAAGGATGAGGATGAGGATGATGATGATGACGAGGCCGAGGATGAGAACGAAGACGATGACGATGATTAGGTTAAATATCGTTATATATTAAAACACTTCCAATTACATGAATTCAGTTTGACCTCATAAAAGCAATTACGTTAATTCATGCTTTTTTTGTTCGATCATTTACTTATTGTATGATTTTCTTTTTGCAGATGGAACTCCTAGTCCTTTTTATCGCGGCGGCACTCGTCGCCCTGCTAGTGGTATATATATTTTAGTTTAGAATTTTATATTCATTTACACTTCTATATTGTTAATTATGCTTATGTGTTCTATTTACAGGTCATGATGGCTGTCCGTGGTCGTGCTGCTGGTGGTGGTCGTACTGGTGGTAGTGGTGGTGATGGTGGTGGTGGTCGTGGTTGTGGTGGTGCTGGTGGTCATGGTCGCATTTAATCTTCCCGGGATGTGACCCCATCCAGCAAACTCGACCCGGAGAGTACCCCGGGCACAGACTCATCCCGCCGTCGATCGACAACTTCATCGAGGCATGAGTCTCCATCCGCTAGCGGATCTATTTCGCCAGCGGACCCACCAGTTACTGCACAGTGGGCCCCGAAGTACCCCCATACTCGATTCCATCCGGTTACTGGGGAGTACATGCGTGGACCCGCAGATCCTCCGACGGCACCAGAGAGACCGATAGGCGAGTTCCGACGAGAGCTATGGCCCGCGGGGTCCTCGTAAGTAAATTTAAGATAATTTATTAAATTTGTTTCATTTATTCAAGTTAATAATCCAGTCGTTGCTTCTTTGTAGGTTTTTTCAGTTTATTGTTGCCAGGTCTCTAGGAGAAATTATCCTGGCTAACTTCCATGGCCCCTACCTCAACTTTTCGTCGGTGCCCCCAAACGTGAAGTACGTCTGGCTCGACGAGTTGAGGGTATATATATATATATCTTGTGGTTAATTATTAGTTACTCTTTAATCAACCATTTTTTAATTACGTAATAATTGAATTTGTATGTTAGACAATGTTCGTTGGCCCCCCCATCGCGAGGACGCGATCCGCAGGACCTACAGAAGCGTTGCCTCGAAGAAGAAACAAGATATGATTCATGACCTTAAAATGGGGCAGACGAGGTCGAATTAGATCCGGTAGGACTATTATGAGGAACTCTTGGATAAGATGGATACTCCTGCATATAAGGAGAAATCGGAGAAGGCAAAGGCGAACCGACGGGCCGCGGAGCTTCATACGGGGGGATCAAGGCCCCACGCAGCGGCGCTTGCAGATCTGGTGAGATACCGCAAATTCATTTCACTATCGAATTCGATATTATTAATATATGAAGTTAATTAAATTCTATGGAAATTTCGTATAAAGACCCAATGGGCGGTAAAGGAGAAAAAAGCGCCAGAATCGGTCACCATGCACGATGTGTTCCAGCATACGCACAAGAGGCGGAAGGACGGGAGCTTCATCGACGATAGGGCCAAGGAGACTGATGTAAGTACTTACGTTTATGATATTTACGTTAGAATTAAAAGTATTCTGACTATAACTTAGGTAAACTTAGGATTCACACTATAACTTAGTGAAACATAGGATTTAGATTACAACTTAGGTAAACTTATAGTATAAACACGTTCATTTGATAGGCTGCGTATCGTGAGGCCCTTAGTCGGGCTCAGTCATCTGCTGCCAAGGATGTCGGTGAAACGACGCCCGCCCGGACGCCCTCTTCTATGGCCGCTCGCAACGACTTATTCGTAGATACCGTCGGCGGCTTTAAGAAAGGGCGCATGTACGGAGTCTGCTCCCTGGCGCCGTTGCATATGGCGACTCAGAGCTTTCCACCGACACCGCCTCCTTCCGCGGCCCCGGCAAACGATGATGTGAGGTCACAACTTGTGCAGCTGCACGAGACGGTGTCGTCCTTGCGGAAGAAAATTGCCACATACTTTCTGCCTCCTTCTACTGCTGCCGGTCCTTCTTCCGTCGGTCATCTTTCTTTCAACCCTGCTGCCCCTCTGGTACCGCCTCCGACTGTGACGACACTCCTTGACCTCATGTCGCCAGAGCAGCTACGCCTTCTTTCGGACAATGTCTTCGACGGATTGCCGCGATACATAGTGGAGCAGTATTATCGTCGGTCGCAGGAGGGAGTACCACCACCGGACGATCGAACTCCTCCTCCTTCTTGAAGTATTGTATTAGAACAGTTTTTAAATTTTGAATATTTGTGGGAATTTTGGATATTATAACGACGGATATTAGTTTTTGATTTTTGGATAATTGGTGTGTATTTTATATTGGTTTGGGTGATGCATATTTGTGATGCATTATATTCGTGTGTGATTTATATTGGATTATATATTGGTCTATGTGATTGTATATTATGATTATATATTGGTCCGATGTTCGTATGTTGTGTGAATAGGGAAAGCTCTGCAATTTTTTTTAAAAAAAATCTCAGTTAGCGACGGACTAGTGACGGGTTGGCGACGGATAACCTCAGTTACCGACTATATTTCAACGAAAAATTCATCGCTAACTAGAGGATTCCCAATATTTTCCAGTTAGCGATGGATAGCCAACGGATAGCCGACGGAACATCCGTCGGCAAGGTTCTGATGGTATGAAAGGTGCACAGAACTTTAGCGACGGACATGTCGTCGGTAAGCCGTCGGTCTCTCGTAGCTTTCACTTGGCGACGGATATTCCGTCGCCAAATGTAGCGGCTAATTCGCGACGGTTTGGCGACTAACTCCGACGGATTAGCGATGGAATATCCGTCGCCATGGTTTTGGGAAGGTCAAACATATCCAGAACCGGGTCGACGGATTATCCGCCGCGATTCCATCGCTAAGCCGTCACGAGGTAGTGACGGAATAGCGGCGGAACGATACCCTCTGATACATAGTAACGACGGTTTTCTGACGGACTGTCCGTCGGTAAGAGTCTTTATAATTCACTACACTTGAATTCAACGAAACAACGTCGGTAAGTCGTCGCTAATGTAACGAATACTGACGACGGAAAGCCGTCGCTATTCCGTCGAGTGGCGACTACGTAGCGAAGGACGTTTTTTAGCGACGAGCTGATTGCCGACGGATTATTTTGATCAAAACCAGTCAGTGATCCATCGCTAATCCGTATTAGCGACAAATGGGCGACGGATGTGGCCGTCGCTAAAACAATAAAATTTGGTAGTGCGACTTTGCCTTTACGGCATTTTCTGACTTAAACTCAAGATGACTCAAAACTAAATTATGCAACTTATAAGCCGACAACTTAAGACTCGACGCCACATCTCGTGTCGAAGTACGTCGCCTACATTGCAACCAAATCTTAGGCCCAACATTTTGTTCTAACTGTACACACATCCAACTCGACTCAATCCAAAGGCACACGCGGGTTACCGCCATGCCAACTCATCTATATGAACTAGTCACTAGCGCCCAACACTATCCTGGACTCCGTAGCATTTGTTAGACGGATGTCCTTTGCTAGCGCGAGTAGCGAGCTCCGCTGCAAGTCCCCGCCTAACCCGTGCGGTCATCCAGCACTGCTAATAATGTCTCTATCGAAACGGTCCCATTGGCCGCCTGGGTCATCGTTCGAGAAACAAACTCACCTTGTCGACAAGTTGTCTATGACCATGCAAAACTCGACTCAAACTGACGTCTCATACAGTCATTCCATCTCTAGTATTACCATCTCTTTCAGGGCCTAGTTTAAACTTCTTACATCTGAGACCGCCTGGACGGCCCATGGTCGCGAGCATTCTTCTTTCTTGTCCTATCATTTCATTCGACTCAGGAACGACTATTTAAAATCCCTCATTCCAACTCAATTAAATCAACCGTGGCCCATGCCTTAAAATACTAAGTCCATGCCATCGTGTCTTAAAACAACTTGAACTCTATGCGACACCACCGCCCAAGTCATACTCTATATGATCGTGAAACCAAATAATATTGACAACCATACAAAACGAGGGACAGTGCTTGGAATGCCTTTGATCGCCTAGAATCACTTAGCCTAACTTAATCGTACAACAATTTGACGAGCAAGGACTGCATCAAGCCTTGGACGATAGAACCGTGCATGCTTTATGAAGCATTTATACGGGCGACGCCTATGACTTAGGCTAACTCTTAGCTTGTGTCAAAGACCAACATTTCCTTCTCTCAAGCCACAGGACGAAGGACCGAGTGTCATTTTCAAAGCACGACGTGCATCAACTCTAAGCCGACCGTTGGACCTTTCTATATTCTAACTCAATTCGATACGTCAGGATTATTTCCATAGCTATGTGGATTCGTCTCTTTTATTATCAAGCCTACTTGTGTAAGTTGAAAATATGTGATTTATTATGTGAAGGCTAAGATGAGGCGAGTTCACCGAAACTACCCCACCTGAGCGAGGGGTCATCTCGACTGAGCGGGCCTTCGAGTCGCCGTTGCATGGCTAAGTCCGAATGCCGTTGGCGTTTTGATTCCTCCTATTGACCGAGCGGGACGAGGCACTACATCAACACCACTCAGAAAAAAGTTTCGTCCTCAAAAGTCGAAACTAACTGAGTACTTACTTATCGACTTATCACTTTATTCAACATTCAAGGACTCTCACACACACTACTCCTATGCGTTCCCTCAATCCGAGCCACGCTCGCACTACCATCAATCTTTTTCTTAAAACACGATTTCAAAATCTTCGACCCTTTTATATTCCTCTAGTCTCACTTGATTCAACGTATCACTTAGTTGGATCGTGCACATATTCCAGGCGTCCCAAAATACATGCATTTCAGCCAAGCATCGTGATAGAAAATCCTCCATCACCACTCGAGTCGGATCGTGCACCTATTCAGGCATCCCTGATATACGTGCATGTCAACCGAGCCTCGTGAGTGGTGCCTCCACAATTCCTATGTCTTCGTACCGGGACGTCTGCCTAACCGCTAGGCTATGTCTTTAAGCTAAATTCATCCGTCAGTATTGGAATCATAGTTCCCAAACAACAATTATCAACACTGACCCCATCCTAAGGTCAAACCAAAGTTGATAGTACGGGGTTTTCTATCCAAGCTCGCATCACTGCAATTTCTAAATATCGAGCATCGATTCCCTACACACATCCTGACATTCGTCGCACGGGGTTTGAGTCATTCAGTAAAGCCTTCCTACGATAATTCACGTTTCAACCAATTTTTCGACATATCAATATCACTCGTTCATCAAGCCATTTCGCATAGTCTATCTCTTCGAACATGTTCGACATAATCTGCCTATCAATCCTTCCAAGTCAAACATGCTACAACACAATTTGTTGCTAAGCCATAATTCATATTTTATATTTTCTAAGTCGTTCATCACAATTCACGTATTCGATCATAAGGTCGTCTAGCTTAACAATATATTGCGCTCCGATCTCACGCGAGTTCGATTATCCACGGTGAGCATGAATTACCATGCAACGCTCCCGCGGAATAATCATCCTCATCGGGACGTAACTCTTGTTTTGTGTCTAGACTAATTCATTCTCGATACGTAGATTGGATCTATTCAATCCTCAAGTTTACCCAATCATCAATCGCAAGTCCAAACATCCTCGAATTTTCCTTCGCATCAAACCAACAAGTCGAGACAATTAAAGTTGTCACGTTCTGATTTTCTGAGTTCGATCATTCCCGCGACATGAATCACTATGTCAGCGCTCATACGGAACGATCGCCCCAAATCCGACGTGACACATATGCGAGGCTGGAGTTGCGCTCGCGCAAAATAAGATCGTCAACGTAGTGGTTATCAATGCAACCATCAAGAACTTCTATTTTCATCCTCCTAAGTATAACGTCCATTGGAACGATAACACTTGCACGATCGTCATTCTTCGAATCCGAGTACCTCCGAGTTACCGTATATCGATCTTTGATATGTCTCAATACCATCGACGATATACGTAACCTGACGATCTTCATTTGCAACAAATTTTGAGTCATACGACTGATGCTAGCATCTGACTGGATAATCTCCTCGACACTCAAGATCAACATTCGATCATTATCCCTCGAATCATTTACGACATCAATTTCCTCAAAACCAAATTCACGTATTGTTCATTCGTCTATCTTAAGTCTTCGAACAACATTTTTCTTCAAATCACATCATTCCTTGCTAACTCAAATCATCGAGCAACATCCATTCCAATCCTCAGCATCATTTTCAAACATTCGAATCAAACTTTTCATGCACGCTATCTTTTCATCGTGCTAACTTTTCGTATACGATCCGTATCAATTTCCTCGATCAAGTCATACATTCGTGCACCCTAACTTTTTCTTGATTCGATTTCACCTACTCAATCATTTGTATTTCATACTCGCGCAATCACTATCCCGTGCGTGTCATCTCTAATTTGTTTGAATCGACTCGTCCAAATCTTCAACACTACAACTTATTCAACGATACTCAATCTACGGCTTGCATACACGCGACGCTTGCTGATAGACCCATCGACACCCCGCATCCTCAATCGATCGATCGACATCCCTGAGGCTATCGCATACACCACTCAGGGATGAAGTCATTCACCAAATCCTCAACTTATCATTCAATTCACAATCTATTTCCTCGAATTTTCGTCCGAACGGTTCCTTAAATTTCATGCATGCTCATTAATATCGTACCATCGTTATCGTCGCTCGATAGTACCCCTATCGATAGTCATCCCACTTACTCAATCGAGTTCAACTCATTCTCATCCAACACAATTCGAATCCCGCACTCGACTTTTCTAGGGTCGACGTAACTTTGGTGCATATGCCCAGCCCGACTTAGCCAACTGTGCTTCACGTGAACCATCTTTTTATTTTTGTCAAAAACTGCTCTCCTACATTTTGTAAATTACTTAGACTTATTGTATAGACATTCCGTGGGACAATTGAGAGAGAGAGCACCAACGATATCAACTTGCGGAAGCAACAAAGTTAAATAATTCAATCGATAGTCCAAGGACGTAAAGTCGTGCTCTGATACCACTATGTCACGCCCTGCTCCCATAGGAACGATCGTCCTCGCTAAGGCGTGATGCCACACGAGCCTAGATTGTGCTCGTGCAAGACAGGTTCCATAACGGCCGATTACAGCGGCTGCGACGGGGTCATCGCACAGAAGTCCCAAGCAGAGACATTGAATATACCAGCAAAAATTTAGAACAAAACACAAGTTATTCAAAAGACACATTTTATTGATATTGAAACGAGGATTACAATGGGGCGCAAGGTCAAGATTACAAGTCACTCAAGCTCACTCTTCTCACATTATAAGTCACTCAGCTCTCTCTCTCATCTCTCAATACAAGTCTTGAGCCAGCGGATGCTTCGGATAGGCGACGTCCATACATTATGTCCCGTATAAGTCTTGACTCCACGTGGCCGCACGCTTTGAATCGTCAAGGAACTCCGTGCCTCGACGCATCCAAGCGAGCTCCACGCCACGAGCTTCTACCTGTACCTGCACATGAAAATTGTGTGGGTGTCAGTACTCAACTGTACTGGTGGAATGAGCTCCTCGTCCACCCATACAAAACTGACACGTTCATTTACTTTGTGCAATATAACCCTTTTGATTTTCTTTCTACTCTTGTCTTAGGATCAGTTTTAGGACCGACGCCTTGGCCTGTTTTGTGTCTCTAGACCATCCCGTGCTTGCAACAATAGTGTCAACTCATACTTTGCCTCTAGACCCCTTCTCGTACCAACAACGCTAACCTATCAAGTTGTGTTTGCCTTACGGCCTAAAATCAGAGACACGACTATGCGATAGTATCCAATCTCCTTGTGACCGTGCTACAAGTCCAATGTGTCGTACCTCTCAACTCAGTGTGACTTAACCATATCGCCGCCTCACGGCCCTTACTACTTTAATCACCAACTGACCCAATCAAAACTTGTAGGCTAAGTGTCACTCAACCGACTTTGCCTTTACGGCATTTCCTGACTTAAATTCAAGATGACTCAAATCCAAATTATGTAACTTATAAGCAGACAACTTCAGACTCGACGCCACATCTCGTGCCGAAGCACGTCGCCTACATTGCAGCCAAATCTTAGGCCCAACATTTTGTTCTAACTGTACACACATCCAACTCGACTCAATCCAAAGGCACACACGTGGGTTGCCGCCATGCCGACTCATCAATATGAACTAGTCACTAGCACCTAGCGCTATCCTGGACTCCGTAGCATTTGTTAGACGGACACCCCTTGCCAGCGCGAGTAGCGAGCTTCGCTGTAAGTCCCTGCCTAACCCGTGCAGTCATCCAACACTGCTACTAATGTCTCTATCAAAACTGTCTCGTTGGCCGCCTGGGTCACCGTTCGAGAAATAAACTCACCTTGTCGACAAGTTGTCCATGACCATGCAAGACTCGACTCAAACTGACGTCTCACACAGTCATTCTACCTCTAGTGTTACCATCTCTTTCAGGGCCTAGTTCAATACTTCTCACATCTGAGACCGCCTCGATGACCCATGGTCGCGAGCATTCTTCCTTCTTGCCCTATCATTTCATTCGACTTAGGAACGACTATTTGAAAGCCCTCCTTCCAACTCAATTAAATCAATCGTGGCCAGTGCCTTAAAATACTAAGTCCGTGATATCATGCCTTAAACCAACTTGAACTCTATGCGACACCACCGCCCAAGTCATACTCTATATGATCGTGAAACCAAGTAATATCGACAACCGTAGAAAACGTGGGACAGTGCTTAGAATGCCTTTGATTGCCTAGAATCACTTAGCCTAACTTAATCGTACAACAACTTGATGAGCAAAGACTGCGTCAAGCCTTGGACGATGGGACCGTGCATGCTTTATGAAGCATTTATGTGGGCGACGCCTATGACTTAGGCTAACTCTTAGCTTGTGTCAAAGACCAATTTTTCCTTCTCCCAAGCCACGAGACGAAGGACCGGGTGTCATTTTCAAAGCACGTCGTACACCAACTCTAAGCCGACCGTTGGACCTTGTCACGCCCCAAAACCAGAATATTGGAGAGCGGAGGACAGACACAGCCAGCTACGTACATTGAAGTAGATCCTACCTCGCAATACGGTCACGGCTGTCTAGATACATGAGGGTTTACTACAAGCCATTAGTCTCTTAGGGTCAAGAACAAGCCTAGTGTCTCAATCTCAAGCATGCAAGTAAAAGTAACAAGATGGTAGATCATCAGACATACAAAGTAAGGCATCCCAAACATTACATATTCAGATGATCATGAAGCTAGTCATACAAAATGCGAAGACTAGCAAGAGTTTAAGTCATACATGATCAACCCTAGGATCTGTCAATCATGTTACAGCCATTAGGCAGACAGGAATATAAATTTAACACGAGCTAACACTTGCTCGGTGGCTAAACACCTCAAAAGAATAATTTACAATAGAGTGGAAGAGCAAAATAAAACCCACTCGTTGCCAGGGTTGCGTCTAGTGTGCACCATCTGGCTGGAAGGCTGGAAGATCCTCGGGTGCTACTCCGAAATCTGGCCATACAAAACCAGCTGGGTCAGACCCCAGAAAGAGCAAGTGCCACAAAGGAGACTTCACTTAAGAACTAAAACCATCATATTAGCACATGAGACATAAAGGATAATAAAAGACATGAGTTAGAGAAAACAAGACGATAAACGATAAGACAATTAAGGGTGTCACGACCCGATCCCAAATAATTGGGTCGAACCGGATCATGCCCAGCCTGCACCATTTTTGAGACGACGGCAGTAAGCTGTTCCATTAGCAGGTAATCCACAACAACATCTATATTTGTCACAACTCAAAATTCGAGAAATAAATCTTTATTAAACATTTAAAATAAGTACAACTGGAATGTGAAAGAACTGAATTAAAAGCTGAAATCAAATTACAAAATTCTAAAACAACAAATCTAGAAACAGAAAATCTAGCTAAGCGTTCGGCTCGTCGGCCTCAAGTCCTGCATCCTCCAACATGGTACAGAACCGGGTCAAATTAGCTGTTGTATAGTATAACAGCTCAGCATCCTCGATGTTCCCTAAAAATGTTATCTCCAGTCAGGAGGAAGCAAAGTACAATTTATGCTAATTTGACAATTAAAATAATAATAGAATTATGCACTTTTAAACAATTTGAAGTAAACAGTTTTCTAGCAGTAAAACAGTATGATTTGAATAGGCAATGAATATGACCGGCTTGGGTTGTACAGTTGTATCCTATTGATACGTTTCGGCTTATCCCCGTGTGTAAGAGGGGTAAGCTAATACTGGCCTAAGTTATTGTTTTGGATGTGGTCATAATCATTACACTACTCTCCCAGTCCCCAAACAGTTACAGTAGTTACAGTCAGTGCTCTCAGAGAGAGTTCCGTGTTGCATCGTGGTTTAAACTTGCATTAAAACGATTACTAAATAATTGTAAACTAACACAAAATGTACTTGCCTCAAAATAGACTGGACTGGAGAGGATGAAGACTCGAGATGGGAATTTAGGATCGTCCTCGAATTCCTACATTCGAGAAATTGACTCAGAATCCAGGGTTACCAATCTGACTACGCTAGTTGAAATCTCTAATTGTGTCCTAATCCATTTTAATTCTTTATTAACAAAACACGAACAGAAACACGATTATCGGTGCATTGAATTTATAACGAAGAAAAGATCGTTTAAACTTTATATTTTGGAAAACTCGTCGATACCAATTTAATTGATTAAAACTTTGTATTTCTGTAATTATAAATATAAAACTAATTTTTTTTATTTTAGTGAGAAATACATGATCGTTGTTTAAATATTAAAACTTGTAAATTTTATTGTGAGAAAACTTTATTAATTTTCTATATGAAAATAATTATTATTAGATTTACGCGTATGCTACAAAAATTCGCAAAACCAGAAAACAGCAGAAAAGCCTACGCTACCAACTTACAAGTCACAAAGCCAACAACCAGCTGGGCTTATGCCCATTACAATTTATTTACATAAATTGAAATAAGACGAAATGGTCGTTAGTTCTAAAACTTTCGATAATTTAAATATGAATAAAAAAATAAATTAAATAATAATGAGTCTCAGATATGGTCCAATCGTCAACTAGGCTAATGCCTCAACGTCCGGGCGAAGCCGATTTCGTTTGCACTTAGCCGGGGCCCATTGACCGATACGGTCGTCGCCCAAAATCCAAAATATTTAATATATTTCTAAAATCTATTTTAAAATCATTTTTAAAAATATAATTAAATTTACAGAAAAATTCGACAGCATTTCCTCTATTTTTGGTCAACCCAAAAACTGGAAAATGTGTGCCAATATTTTCCTGCAAATCCCAAACCAGGGAATCCCAAAATATATATATATAAAGATAATCACAAACATTCCAAATATCAATTCGGAACAACCCGAAACAAATTCGGGAGTCTGAAACAAAACCAGAACCTCACAGCACAATAATCGAAAAGATCCGAAAACTAAAGTATTTAGAAAATCATTTTCGAAAAGTTTCGAAAATAAAGAAATTCAACCAACAGAAACTTCCCGACGTTCCTCGGAAAATCCCGGAAATGACGTTCACCCCAAAATCGAATTTCCCAAAGGAAACTCGTGGACCAACTCATCATCGACACGGGGAGGGACGAACTACTGTGATTAACCAGGGATTACCCAAAATGACGGAATCCGAAGGGTTGCCTCGGACTCGGGACGCACAAATCCACAAATCGGGGTTGAAATCCAGCGAAGAGCGCTGTCCAGAACAGCAGACAGCCTCGGGGTCAGCGCTGGGTCGCGGCGGTGGAGCGTCGGGGCTGCGGGAGACGCGCCGGGGCTGGGCGCGCGCACAGGGTCGGCTGGGTCGGGGAGAACAGCGCGCGTGGCGCTGGATCGCCAGCGGGAGCTCGGGGTCGGGCCGGAAAGTCGCCGGGGGCACAGCTCGCGGGGGCACAGGGGGTCGGGGGTCCGCTACGAAGGGGGTCGGGCGTGGAGAGCCGGGGGTCCGGGCGGCCGGGGGCGTCGGGCGAGTGACCGACGGGAGCTCGGGGTCGGCCTCGGGAGCTCTGGGGGTGGCGGAGCTCGGGGAGCTATGGGGGTTCGGGTGTGAAGATGGAGATTTGTGAGTAAAAGGGAAATGAAGGAGTGAGGAGTGGGTTCCTGCTCCAGGGGGTTATTAAGGAGAGGTGGGAGTGAAAGGAGGAGGAGTTGGAGGAGTTATGTGGGTGAACGTGAGTTGGGAAGAAAAGTAGGGAATTGGGGAATGGGGTGCTGGTCCAACATGGACCAGCTCAAGAGGAGTTTTTTTTTTAATTTTATTAAAGACCAATCAGATTTCAAGGAATAGGACTTGGACTGGGTCTGGGTTCGGGAATTCGGGTCCGGGCTCGGGTCTGGGTTCGCACCCAAAAATCCATGTTTTAATTTTTTTTTGAAATTAATTTTAAAACCCAAAAACGATACTAATAATTATAATAATATTATAATACTAATAATAATAATATTATTACACATACAAAAATTGGGTTTCACAATCTTCCTTCCTTAGAAAATTTTGTCCTCAAAATTAAAGGCAGGGTTAGGGGGTAGGATAAACTCAAATCAAGCAGGTACGAGTACTACGCCCGTAACTCAGGTCCAACAATAGGAATTTCCAAGGCAGTCGTGGATGAGACGGTTTAGGGACAAGTTTCATTTATGATATCATCCATGCAGAAAAATACAAAGGCGAACCAAAGTACACGAGGTTGATCAGACCATCATGCACCGGTCCTGATTAGACAATATATTAGTGGGTGCATCCAATAAAATACTGTCATGATCAAGCTTGATAAAGAAATAGCTTGCAAAACTAGGCTAACTTAGCAGCATCAGTCAAGTTTAGAACGAAAGGATAAGAAATAGGAGTTATGTGATGGCTCAAATTTTCTGATCTTCTCTTCACCTCTGACTACGCTTGCTACTGATTTCTCTGGCACTGAAAGAGTCCAATCTCCAGCTCTAAATTATCCAAAATGTGACTCGGATCCGGAATGTAGCGTCTGAGCTGTGATACGTAGAAGACGTTGCACACTCTCAAGATTAGCTGGTAGAGCTAACCGGTATGCTACTTCCAACTCGTCTTAAAACTTCAAATGGCCTGATGTACCTGGCCTCAATTCCCAGCTCCGTCAAAACTGATCATTCCTCTGGTAGGAGAAAAACTTCACAAAGACGCTATCTCCTTCTTCAAACTCCACTGGTCGACGACTACTATCAACCCAATGCTTCTATTTGTCTTGGGCAATCATGAGCTTACTTTCACCTTCTCTACTGCGTCACTCACCATCTCTGGACCCAGCAGTACTCTTTCTCCTACGTCGTCCCATGCAAGTGGTGTACGGCAACGACGTCCATAGAGAGCTTCAAATGGGGTCATACCAATGCTGGCTTGGTAGCTGTTGTTGTAAGAGAACTCTACCAAGTGCAAATGGCCTTCCCAAGACCCTCCAAATTCCAAGACACATGATCGCAGCATGTCTTCTAGCGTCTGCATTGTTCTCTCTGATTGCCCGTCAGTCTGGGGATGGTAGGCGGTGCTGAACTTCAGTTGTGTTCCCAAACTGTCATGCAAACTCTTCCAAAAGTGAGAGGTAAATCTAGTATCTCTGTCAGATACGATACTTACCGGTACTCCATGAATCCGGTAGATGTGTCGCATGTACAGTGCTGCCCACTTCTCGGTGGATAGACCAACCTTAAAGGGGATAAAGTGAGCTGACTTCGTCAGTCGGTCCACAATAACCCAAATGGCATCCTTCTCTCCTTGGGATCGAGGCAGTCCCGACACAAAATCTATTGTTATGTGCTCCCATTTCCATTCCGGGTTGTCAAGCGGCTGCAATAGTCCTGCTGGTCTCTGTCTGCTAGCCTTCACTAGTTGACAAATTAAACATCTAGCAACATACCTGGCCACGTCTTTCTTCATTCCAAACCACCAAGCAATGGTACGCATATCCCGATACATTTTGTTAGCTCCAGGATGTATGGAATACTGCGACTGGTACGTTTCTTGCATCAGTTCGTTCCTCAGTTCGCCAGTTGGTACACAAAGCCTCGTACCATTCTTCAGCGCTCCATCACTGGCGATTGTGAATCCTTCAAGTGTTTCTGCCAGCACTTGCTCTCTAAGTTTGCAAAGTGTATCATCTTGAAACTGCGTCTCCTTGATTTTGTCCATCAGACTCGAGCTCACTTGCAAATAGATCAACATCCAGCTCCTTCCTTCCAGGCAGTATAATCTCCAGTCCAAGCTTCTCGATGTCCTCTAGCAGGTGCCGCTCCTTGGTCAAAAATATCGCCACAGGGTATCGACTAAGTGCATCTGCAACCACATTAGCCTTACCCGGTGGTACTGTAGATCGATGTTAAAATCCTTCATCAACTCCAGCCATCTTCTTTGCCTCATGTTCAGCTCCTTCTAAGTGAAATCATACTTGTGGTCTGTAAATATTTCCACTCTCTCTCCATAAAGGTAATGCTTCCATAGCTTCAAAGCAAATATCACCGCTGCAAGCTCCAAATCATGTGTGGGATAGTTCTTCTCATGAGTCCGTAATTGCCTAGATGCATAAGCAATTACTTTTCCGTGTTGTTGAAGAACGTAACCCAGTCCTTTACCTGAAGCATCACTGTAGATTGAGAAACCACCAGTTCCTGCGGGTAGCGCAAGGGTTGGTGCAGTGGTAAGTCTCTTCTTCAGCTCCTCAAATGATGCCTGGCAATCTTCCGTCCAGATGAACTCTTTATTCTTTCGAGTGAGCTCCGTCATCGGCTCAGCAATTCTGTTAAAATCCTTCACGAACTTTCGGTAGTAGCCAGCCAAGCCCAAGAAACTCCTGATGTCAGCAACTGAGCTTGGGGTAGACCACTTCTCAACAGCGGCTATCTTCTTCGGATCCACCAAAATTTCTTCTCCTGTGACAACATGGCCAAGAAAATCCACCTTGTCTGGAAAGAAATCACACTTGGAAGCTTACCATACAGCTTCTCCTTTCTCAAAGTTTCTAGAACTTTCCTGAGGTGCTCTTTGTGCTCCTCTTCCGTCTTTGAATAGATCAGAATGTCATCGATGAAGACAACAATAATTGATCTAGGTATTCATGGAAAACCTTGTTCATAAGGTTCATGAACACCGCAGGAGCATTTGTCAGTCCAAACGACATGACCAAGAATTCAAACTGCCCATACTTGGTGTTGAATGCCGTCTTGGGAAATCTTCCTTCCTGACCCTGATCTGGTGGTAGCCAGATCTAAGATCAATCTTCGAAAACACCTCGGCTCCGCTCAATTGATCAAATAGGTCATCGATCCGGGGCAGAGGGTACTTGTTCTTGATGGTGATATTATTCAGCGCCCGGTAGTCGATGCACATCCGCACTGTTCCGCCCTTCTTGTGCACTAACAAGACAGATACTCCCTAGGATGAAGTTCCATCTTGGATAAATCCTAGAGCCTTCAGTTCATTGATATGGTCCTTCATCTCTTTGGCCTCCTTCAGGTTGACTCTGTAGCATCCCTTAGAAATAGGGGAGAGCCGGGGACTAGGTCAATAGTGAACTCTATGTCTAGATCTGGGGTAATCCGGGAAGACTATCAGGGAAAACATCTGCCATAGAGGTGTAACTAAGAAATTTATTCATGTGGAGAATTACAGCAAAAACTCTTATAATTGATCTAAGGACATCCTGTTACAACTTCTTATGACAATAGATAATGTTATTCAGCAGTCCTAGGTACTAATCTTCATGGTTCTAGCTCTTGCATGAGCAGTCTCCAACTGCTTCATCTTCTTCTATGATCCTCGAGTCTGTATCATGTCCTCCTGCAATGGGTGTAGGAGGCAAGGTCTGCTCGATAGGAAGAGAGTCCCTAGGTTGTGGCGTAGCAGGTGTTGCTGGGATAGGTGCTCTGGTATAATGGGGAGATAAGAGGCAGTTCTTTACCCGATGTTCAGCGGATCCACATGCCAAACATTGTCCCAATCTCTTGCGGCAACTAACGGCCTGATGACCAGGCCTCTTGCAGAAGTCACAAGCCAATAGCCTCTTACGACAAGACGACCAGAAAGTAGAGTACTTGATGGGACCCAAATATCTTCTAGATTCAGGGGTATCCCTCCTAGGACGAGGTTCCGCTCCAATTTGATTGGAGATAGCTAAGGCTACATCATTGACGTTCTTAATGACTTCTCTCGTGATATCCATCTGTTCCTGCTGGGCTTCAGCTTAAGCCTTCTGGGACTCCAGGATTTCTTGAAGTAGGGCAACCATTTGGAAGGTGTTCGCTGGTACTGGTGGAGCATCAGGAATGGGTACTTCCTCAAGGAAGTGCAGCTCAGTTTGAGAAGAGGTAGGATCCGCCGGTGTAGTAAAAACTTCACTGGATGCATTATGGGGACGGTCAATCAGCTGCGAGGGAATAAACCCTGGACTTGGTTGAGGAGATGGGGTATGATCCGGAGATGACACCTCATCGCCAGCAGGATTGGTCTGGTCAATGGCCATTCTCTGGAAGGTTTAGGATACGCACATAAGCAAGGTAGCCTACCAGTCTATAATCAGACAAAAATATTTATTTATATATAATTCGGACCTATGTTACGATAAATCAATGTTCTAGTGTTCTAATTGTTTCTAGGTATGTTTTCCTAAGTTGTTGTTTGGACCTGCATGGGCCACCACTAAAAAAATGTCACGACCCGATCCCAAATAATTGGGTCGAACCGGATCATGCCCAGCCTGTACCGTTGTTGAGACGGCGGCAGTAAGCTGTTCCATTAGCAGGTAATCCACAACAACATCTATATTTATCACAACTCATCTTTCGGATGATATCTTTTGATTGTTGGCTATAACGACGGAGTTGAAGATGCCCCATGTCATTACTTTTGCTATCATCCGTATAGCTGAATTGTTGTTCCGGTCCTTTACTAAAAAGTATTGGACTCTCGCCTTTCTTTCGAGCGGGAACAATACGATATGAATCTTTTGGATGTTCGAGTGAGACTTCTGTTTGAAGAGACTGCACAACTCCAATTGTAAATGACTGATAGCTATCTAACATATCCAAATAGCACTTAGCATGATAAATGACATCAGTATACTGGAAAGTAGATGCTTTTTCATTAATTTGTACATCTGTATTTACAGCAGGACCTTTAGCCTTAGCAGACTTGGTCAGATTGATTACAAGTGGGGGAGTAGAAGAACGTGGAGGAGGATTGGCTTTGTTACGACGGAGGTCGATAACAAGCGGCTCAGAGGAGGTGAGCTTCCTTTTATCCTTGTCATGAGATAAATCTATAACAAGTGGCTCAGAAGAGGTGAACTGCCTTTTTTCCTTGTTACGACGTAAGTCTATAACAAGTGGCTCAGAAGAGGTGAGCTCCCTTTTATCCTGGCCATCATCAGCTGGTTGCTTCTGGACTGGCAAGTGAATAGCCAGTGGTTTGGAGGACTGAGGACGAGAAACACGCCCTTTGACAGGTATGATGAGAGTATCATTAGGCACTGCTTCTTGCTCTTCTTCAGTGTCCAAAGACAACACTACCTTCATGAATTCATCCTTATACATACGAGCATCATTACAGTATGCTTCAATGCCTTTAAAAGGATAGAGATCAGCAACCACCTTTTGCACCTCTCCATTGTCATCAACATATTTGAAACATTGATGGAGAGTCGAAGGAACAATGTTATACTCATGCAGAAATGGTCTTCCCAACAAAGCATTGTAAGAACAACCATGATTGTCAATGATGTAGAAGGTCACTTTTGTGCGAAGATTGCCTATTTGGAGTTTTAGGCGAATCTTATCCAGAGGTTCACTTCTTCCTTGATTGAACCCAAGGATGGTGGTGATTGTACTGGAAAGACTATGCACTGGGATCTTCAGCGCATCCAATATTGTCTTCGGCATGATGCTGAGAGCAGACCCTGGGTCTATCAGAATACGATCGACCTTCATCGAATCGACATATCCCGTATAGTATAGAGGACGGTCGTGCCTGTTGTCTTCCATCAGCATGTCATCCTGTATGAAAGTTATGTTTGGAATTAATTCTAACACACTATGACAATGGAGGCAAGAGACTGGTTCTGCTTTTGGCTTCTTTAGCAAGGCTAGGCAGGTTTCTGCATGCATGAGAGCCTCACTCAGAGTTTCCCGAGTCTCTTTGGAGAGGCGCAAGAGCTCGAAGATTGACAGCCGGGCTGGTGTATTGGCTAGTTGAGCCAGGATATCGAAATTGTAAGGCTTTTCAAGTCCGGAAGGAGATAACTTCTTTAAAGGTTTGTCGAAGCAGACTTGCTGTTTGCCTTTGTCAGCGACTGTCGGCTTGGGAGGAGTGGGTACTACAACCGGTGAGGATGCAGTAGGAATATCCTCAGTAGAAGCAGGCTGTACTGGAGCAGGCTCAGAAGAAGATGCAGGATTTTTTTGAGCTTCAGGATAATCCTTTAGATAGGCTTTCCCTGATCTGGTGCTCAGCATGATTTTTTCGTCAATTATGGGGTCAAAAGACACCATATTGCAAATCTTTGTCTTGCCCTTGGAGCGGTCTTTCTTCTTGGAAGAAGAGGGAAGTTCGAACTCTGAAACAAGATCCGGATGAATCTACATAATCCCTCCATTGTCAAGAGACAAGGGAACAAGACCTTCACTTCGTGGAGGAGGGAGATTCTCGATCTCAAGAGTAGCTTTGGGAATAGGAATGACACCATGTTGTACCATCTGGGGCGAGAAGTCACCAAATTGAACTGAGACCATATTTGCGGTAACAGTCTTCTCATCTTGCTGCAGAGTGACAACACCAGCGTTGACCAGCTCCTGAATTTTGCCTTTGAGCACATAACATGCTCGAGTGGGATGCCCAATGAATCTGTGATAGACACAGTACTTAGGATGATTAGTCTTACCGACTTCATCAGGCTTCTTGGGATCTGGGAGATGGAGCTTATTGCTTTTGATCAAGCAATCAAAGATGCTCGTGGTGTCATTCTCGTCAAAGAATACTCTACTTTCGGACGAGGTTCCCTTGCTGGAGGTGCTGAAGGAGTAGAAGTGGACGTAGGTGGAGCTACGTTGACCGTCAGAGATTCTTTGTTCTTATTCGTCAAGTTAATATTCAAAGTTTCTTTTCCCTTGCGGTTGTTCTGGCGATTGCCACCACCTGATGTCTGGTGTTCATCCCGGTCGGGGTTAGACATTTGTACCCCTAGCTGCTTGAATTTGTCGGCGCTAACTTCATCTGCTTTAGCGTTGACAATGAAGGATGGCCAGTCTTGGAACTGAGTTGACCCTGTCCACATGCTGATGATAGGCAAAAGATTTGCCTTGCAGGTGTCTATGGTGACAGCGGCCGGAGTTCCAGGAGGCATTTTCAAAGCTTTCCGGCGGAACCTTTCAATGAAACTTTCAGCAGTTTCATTGTGTCTTTGTTTGATTTTATTGAGGGCTGACATGGTCATGTCGTTGATCCCCTCATAAAATCGTTCCAAAAAGATTTGTTTTAGACCAGAGAAGGAGGAGATACAACCATCGGGCAAGCTTCTATACCAATCGTATGCTATGTCGGCTAAACAGCCAACGAATACTCTGGTAAGAAGAGCGTCATTTGGTTGAAGTTGGACAGTCATTACCTCGAAGTGGTTAATAAACTGACTAGGAGAAGTGCTGCTATCAAACAGCGAGATTGTTGGGATTTTGTACTTAGGAGAAAATGGGACTTCCTTCTATTAAACTGGGTAAGGTTGCTTGATCCCCAACCTTTGCAAGTTGTCTTTCTCTTTGAAGGCCTCGAACTGAGTGCGTAGGAGTTTGACAGCTTCATTGGCATCTTCCACTGATGTAGAAGGAGCAGGCTGAGTCATAGTGTTAGGGGGAGGAACAGCGTGATAAGAACTACCCCCAGCACCTGACTGACTGGCTGTAGGTTGGATATGTACAGGAGGTACTTGAAGAGATGCTACCCCCAGTCCTGCATTGACAGGCACCGACGATGCTATGATTTCAGGGTTTGCAGGAGGTACGGTCGGTGGTATTGTATGTTAGGCCACTATGATAGAATACATACTGGCAACCATTTCAGCAATGGTCTTCAGTTTGTCTTCTAGCGCAGCTATTCTTTGTTCTTGACTAGCTGAACTGGAAGCATCTGGGTCTTCAGTGACAACATAAGCTGTCACTTCTCTAGGTACAGTGGAGGACATCGTCTGTTCCGAACTTTCGCTATATGCATCGTAGTCGGAGAAAGAATCATCTCCTGAGTGAGAAAGAGGAAGATGACCGGAGGGATCTTGAAGATTCCTTTGACCGATTGTGTCTCGGCTTCGGGATCTGGTATGTTGGAATACTCCATCAGAAGATTCTTGGAGTAGATCCAAATACTGCTGGCTTGGCTTGCGAGGCTTGCCGTGCTTAGAGCACTTCTTACCCCCAGTGTCTCGGGAAGTCATGTTGACAGAAGCGTACAAAACTTCGTCTTCATCTTCTGACATGGGTTCAGATTTTGTAAAGTTCAAACGATCAAAGACAGATCGTCTTGTTGTCTGACAGCAACACTTGATGACCACTTTATGATTACAATGGTGTCCAAGTGGTTGCACTGGAGGAGTTGAGATGTTGTCCCGTTTTTGTTTAAGGTGTTCTCGGAGATCAGGAACAACAACGGGACGAGAAGAAGTTCGAGGGATGTGTTCTTTGACAATATTCATAACATAGTTCCAGTTTTTTAAATGTTTTGTCCCTTGTGTGTACATGGAAGTACTCATTTTATTGGCATAGGTGTCAGGATTTTTGACCCTGGAAGTTTGCCTCTGATGCTGATTGGTCTTCGGCATTGGCTGTTTGCGTTTCACCGAAGTTGGTCTATTGAGATAAGTTCTTAGATCAGCAAACTCACCCCCAGGGGTTTCTGTTTGAGACACCAGCAATTTTCCCTATTTTGATCGGGATATCTTGAGAGTTGGGAGATCTTAGAATTCTGCTACCGGAGTAGGCAGAATACCTCTCTGATCAGTACACTTCCCTTTAGCAAGGAGGGAAGAAGAACCCTTGTTGGAGAGTGTTCTTGTACTGACTGGTGCCGGAACACGTTCAGATTGATCTTTTACGGTAAAAACCGAGAAAGACTGAGAAAAGACCAAAGGGCCTTTTTCTTTGTTTTGTGAAGAAGGGTTAGCTAAAGAGTGTTTCCCTCTGTTGTCTTCCAAGTCATGGGACGAGGAAGTTTGAGAAAAGACCAACGGGCCTTTTTCTTTGTTCTGGGGAGGAGGAGGAATAGCCAAAAGACTACCCCCAGTGGATTGCACAGGAGCAACAGAGTGAAGAGGAGCAGAGCTTTTCTCTTTGCTGTGAGAAGAGAAGAGATTAGCCAAAGGGCCATCTCTTTTGGACTGCGCTGGCACAGCTTGCGCACTGGCTGATTGCGCATTAGGAGTTCTGACAGATGGCTTTTTGGTTCTGGCCACAGACACTGTGGTTTGCGCATCAGGAGTTCTGGCCACAGAGTATTTGGGATGCACTCTGGTTGCTGGAGTAGTGGACTGTGCAGGCAGAGTTGCAGCCAACTGCGCCAAGGACAGAGGAGTCTTTTACTTTGACAGGGCAGCGTAGGAAGTAGTTTGTGTACTGGCAACACCAGACTGCGCATGAACAGTTAAGGCAGATTGTGTAACAGGGGATTGTGCAACAGTCTTGGAAGCAGAGACCTTAGACTGCGCAGCAGTCTTGGTGGCAGAATCAGCAGATTGTGCAACAGTCTTGGAAGCAGACTGTGCAACAGCAGAGACAGCAGACTATGCAGCAGTCCTGGGGACCCACACTGGGCGCACTTTGCTCGTGGCAGAAGTTGTTGCAGTGCGAGGGGTGGTCCTGGAGTTGATCATGGCTTCATAGGCCGTCTGGTTGACCTTCACAACCAGCGTCTTCTGCGTCTTTCCGATAGACGCAACGTCACATTGAGTTGTCACTTCCTCGTCAGAGGAGAAAGTCGTCCCCAGCAGAGTCGCCATTTTGTTTGCAAAAACAAAAGTTGATCTTTATTTCAACAAACTTTGTAAAAAGATTACAAGAATTCTGGGAAAGTACAACTATAGGAATTCGATCTAGATGACGATCGCTTTATCCCTTGGACGATGTGAACTTTGAAGACGATTGCCTCGGAAGTTGAAGGCGATAGCCTCTGAAGAATACAGCAGCACTTGGGCAGGAACTCCTGAACTCTCTGATTTTTCTGAACTTTTTATGTCTGATCTCCTGGAATGACTTGAAACTCTATTTATAGAGTTCTGGAAATAACTACTTTTTAGTTATTCTAGACTGCGCAAGATGGATTGCGCTGCATTGGACCGCGCAGACATCAGACTGCGCTGACAGTTGCTTGATCGTGGGCCAACTGTATTGGACACATGGCATTATTTGATTGAAATACGCATGATCGTGTACAGACGGTTACCACGTAACGAGTCATTGATGGCATGAAGGCCACGTGTACTTTGTCAGTTGTATTGATGGAGTGCGCCACCTGAATTGCGCTGGCTTCGGATTGTGCTAGGATGGACCGCGCTGGACTGGATTGCGCTGCAGGCAGATTACGCTGCATGTACAGCTGTCCTCGAGCGCTGTGCTGCATGATAAACGAACAGTTTCCTCGTTCTCCGTGCTGTCAGTTGTCAGAAGATCTGATTCTCTGCCAGGTAATGATAACGAGGCCACGTCAGCTTGCGCACTTGGATGAGTGCGCATTTCAGTCTGCGCAATCGAGAATGTGCGCAATTTGTCTCCTGCGCAATTCAAATGAATGATGTATTTCTAGATTTTTATGACTTTGTTGATGGGTGCAACTTGATTTTTTAGGACCTACAGAGATGAATAGTACCGCAGCCGTAGGAATGAATAGTGCCGCAGCCGTATAGATGAATAGTATCGCAGCCGCATGAGCATGAATAGTGCCACAGCCGCAGGAATGAATAGTGCCACATGAATAGTGTCGCAGCCGCATGAGCATGAATAGTGCCGCAGCTGCAGGAATGAATAGTGCCGTATGAATACTGCTGCAGCCGCATGAGCATAAATAGTGTCGCAGCCGCAGGAATGAATAGTGCCGCAGCCGCAGGAATGAATAGCGCCGCATAAATAGTGCCACAGCTGCATGAGCATGAATAGTGCCGCAGCCGCAGGAATGAATAGTGCCGCATGAATAGTGCCGCAGTCGTACGAGCATGAATAGTGTCGCATGGAATGAATAGAGCCGCAGAATGCCGTATAGGGCCTATTTTGGCTGTTTTTTGCTGTTTAAAGTCCTATTTGGCTGAATTGTGACCAGAATTTCCTCCAACTTCCAACATAAAAGTTGTAGATCTTTTCCTTGGCTTCAAGAATATGTTATTAGCTATTTTATGCAAGTTTCTCTCACTCATGATAATGTAAGGATAGAACACGATAATGGCCTGTTAAGGCACACTCTTAGCCAGTAACAAGTAACAAGTAACGTGACATGATAGTGGCCCGTCGTGGCGCACTCTTGATAAGTAAACCTAACATGATAATCTTGATATGCTGTTGTGACGGCTATCTTGACTTGCTAAGTAACTCTTGTCTTGACACCGTGGGTGCTTGTGCTTGTATAAGCTACATGTCTCGTCTTGCATCATGCCTAGGACATGAATTCCTGGTTACCACGGTCAGGGATTCATATTGAATCTGACTAGAATAATGACTAGATTGATCATATAGTTCATATAGAGATTTCCCAGCTATATGCAGTCCCGTTATCTGGGCGCTCTAATTGGACTTGTAGCCTGCCGTCGAGTAGGGCACATTTCCAGCACACTGTCACGTGTTGCACCTCTAAGTCACCTAATCCAACTCTCTCAACTTGTGACCGGATAACCTGGATTAAGTCTGCAGGGCTTGTGGCTGTTGGAACATCTCATTGCATCTTGCTAGTAACTAGGCTTGTGATAACCCTAGTTAGTTAAAGTATCAAGCCGTACTCATTGTTTGGCCGTGAATGATGAATGGAGTCCAGTCTAGTCTTATCTAAGCAAGACTGCTACATGGTTATTACTGCACATTACTTTATGCTTTACTCTTGTCGATAATTGGTTGGAGACTAAGCTCTGTTCAGGTGAAGGGTTACAACCCCGGTCCTTGTTTGGTTTACGGGTTGTAACTTGGCTACCGGAATAGTCCCTTTGTGAAACCCAGTTTTTGTATGTGTAATATTATTATTATTATAATATTATTATAATTATTAGTATCGTTTTTGGGTTTTAAAATCAATTTCAAAAAAAATTAAAACATGGATTTTTTGGGTGCGAACCCAGACCCGAGCCCGGACCCGAATTCCCGAACCCAGACCCAGTCCAAGTCCTATTCCTTGAAATCTGATTGGTCTTTAATAAAAAAAAATAAAAAATAAAATACTCCTCTTGAGCTGGTCCACGTTGGACCAGCACCCCATTCCCCAATTCCCTACTTTTCTCCCCAACTCACGTTCACCCACATAACTCCTCCAACTCCTTCTCCTTTCACTCCCACCTCTCCTTAATAACCCCCTGGAGCAGGAACCCACTCCTCACTCCTTCATTTCCCTTTTACTCACAAATCTCCATCTTCATACCTGAACCCCCATAGCTCCCCGAGCTCCGCCACCCCCAGAGCTCCCGAGGCCGACCCCGAGCTCCCGTCGGCCACTCGCCCGACGCCCCGTGCCCGATGCCGGCGCCCCCTAGCCCGGCCTCCCGCCGGCGCACCTCCCCGGCCTCCCCGCGCGGCCGACCCCCGGCATCCAGCGCGCCCGCGGCTCCCCCGGCCGTCCGGACCCCCGGCTCTCCGCGCCCGACACCCTTCGCAGCGGACCCCCGACCCCCTGTGCCCCCGCGAGCTGTGCCCCCGGCGACTTCCTGGCCCGACCCCGAGCTCCCACTGCCGATCCAGCGCCCCGCGCGCTGTTCTCCCCGACCCAGCCAACCCCGTGCGCGCGCCCAGCCCCGGCGCGTCTCCCGCAGCCCCGGCGCTCCACCGCCGCGACCCAGCGCTGACCCCGAGGCTGTCCGCTGTTCTGGACAGCGCTCTTCGCTAGATTTTACCCCCGATCTGTGGATTTGTGCGTCCTGAGTCCGAGGCAACCCTTCGGATTCCGTCATTTTGGGTAATCCCTGGTTAATCACAATAGTTCGTCCCTCCCCGTGTCGATGATGAGTTGGTCCACGAGTTTCCTTTGGAAAATTCGATTTTGGGGTGAACGTCGTTCCCGGGATTTTTCGAGGAACGTCGGGAAGTTTCTGTTGGTTGAATTTCTTTATTTTTGAAACTTTTCGGAAATGATTTTCTAAATACTTTAGTTTTCGGATCTTTCCGATTATTGTGCTGTGAGGTTCTGGTTTAGTTTCGGACTCCCGAATTTGTTTCGGGTCGTTCCGAATTGATATTTGGAATGTTTGTGATTATCTTTATATATATATTTTGGGATTCCCTGGTTTGGGATTTGCTGGAAAATATTGGCACACATTTCCCAGTTTTTGGGTTGACAAAAAACAGAGAAAATGCTGCCGAATTTTTTCGTAAATTTAATTATATTTTTAAAAATGATTTTAAAATGGATTTCAGAAATATATTAAATATTTTGGATTTTGGGCGACGACCGTATCGGTCAATGGGCCCCGGCTAAGTGCAAACGAAACCGGCTTCGCCCGGACGTTGAGGCATTAGCCTAGTTGACGATTGGACCATATCTGAGACTCGTTATTATTTAATTTATTTTTTATTCATATTTAAATTATAGGAAGTTTTAGAACTAACGACCATTTCGTCTTATTTCAATTTATGTAAATAAATTGTAATGGGCATAAGCCCAGCTGGTTGTTGGCTTTGTGACTTGTAAGTTGGTAGCGTAGGATTTTCTGCTGTTTTCTGGTTTTGCGGGTTTTTGTAGCATACGCGTAAATCTAATAAATAATTATTTTCATATAGAAAATTAATAAAGTTTTCTCACAATAAAATTTACAAGTTTTAATATTTAAACAACGATCATGTATTTCTCACTAAAATAAAAAATTTAGTTTTATATTTATAATTACAGAAATACAAATTTTTAATCAATTAAATTGGTATCGATGAGTTTTCCAAAATACAAAGTTTAAACGATCTTTCCCTCGTTATAAATTCAACGCACCGATAATCGTGTTTCTGTTCGTGTTTTGTTAATAAAAAATTAAAATGGATTAGGACACAATTAGAGATTTCAACTAGCGTAGTCAGATTGGTAACCCTGGATTCTGAGTCAATTTCTCGAATGTAGGAATTCGAGGACGATCCTAAATTCCTATCTCGAAGTCTTTATCCTCTCCAGTCCAGTCTATTTTGAGGCAAGTACATTTTGTGTTAGTTTACAATTATTTAGTAATCGTTTTAATGCAAGTTTAAACCACGATGCAACACGGAACTCTCTCTGAAAGCACTGACTGTAACTACTGTAACTGTTTGGGGACTGGGGGAGTAGTGTAATGATTATGACCACATCCAAAACAATAACTTAGGCCAATATTAGCTTACCCCTCTTACACACGGGGATAAGCCGAATCGTATCAATAGGATACAACTGTACAACCCAAGCCGGTCATATTCATTGCCTATTCAAATCATACTGTTTTACTGCTAGAAAACTGTTTACTTCAAATTGTTTAAAAGTGCATGATTCTATTATTATTTTAATTGTCAAATTAACGTGAATTGTACTTTACTCCCTCCTGACTGGAGATAACATTTTTAGGGAACATCGAGGATGCTGAGATGTTATACTATACAACAGCTAATTTGATCCGGTTCTGTACCCTGTTGGAGGATGCAGGACTTGAGGCCGGCGAGCCGAACACTTAGCTAGATTTTCTGTTTCTAGATTTGTTGTTTTAGAATTTTATAATTTGATTTCAGCTTTTAATTCAGTTCTTTCACATTCCAGTTGTACTTATTTCAAATGTTTAATAAAGATTCATTTCCCGAATTTTGAGTTGTGATAAATATAGATGTTGTTGTGGATTACCTGCTAATGGAACAGCTTACTGCCGCCGTCTCAACAACGGTACAGGCTGGGCATGATCCGGTTCGACCCAATTATTTGGGATCGGGTCGTGATATTTTTTTAGTGGTGGCCCATGCAGGTCCAAACAACAACTTAGGAAAACATACCTAGAAACAATTAGAACACTAGAACATTGAAGGTCGATCGTATTCTGATAGACCCAGGGTCTGCTCTCAGCATCATGCCGAAGACAATGTTGGATGCGCTGAAGATCCCAGTGCATAGTCTTTCCAGTACAATCACCACCATCCTTGGGTTCAATCAAGGAAGAAGTGAACCTCTGGACAAGATTCGCCTAAAACTCCAAATAGGCAATCTTCGCACAAAAGTGACCTTCTACATCATTGACAATCATGGTTGTTCTTACAATGCTTTGTTGGGAAGACCATTTCTGCATGAGTATAACATTGTTCCTTCGACTCTCCATCAATGTTTCAAATATGTTGATGACAATGGAGAGGTGCAAAAGGTGGTTGCTGATCTCTATCCTTTTAAAGGCATTGAAGCATACTGTAATGATGCTCGTATGTATAAGGATGAATTCATGAAGGTAGTGTTGTCTTTGGACACTGAAGAAGAGCAAGAAGCAGTGCCTAATGATACTCTCATCATACCTGTCAAAGGGCGTGTTTCTCGTCCTCAGTCCTCCAAACGACTGGCTATTCACTTGCCAGTCCAGAAGCAACCAGCTGATGATGGCCAGGATAAAAGGGAGCTCACCTCTTCTGAGCCACTTGTTATAGACTTACGTCGTAACAAGGAAAAAAGGCAGTTCACCTCTTCTGAGCCACTTGTTATAGATTTATCTCATGACAAGGATAAAAGGGAGCTCACCTCCTCTGAGCCGCTTGTTATCGACCTCCGTCGTAACAAAGCCAATCCTCCTCCACGTTCTTCTACTCCCCCACTTGTAATCAATCTGACCAAGTCTGCTAAGGCTAAAGGTCCTGCTGTAAATACAGATGTACAAATTAATGAAAAAGCATCTACTTTCCAGTATACTGATGTCATTTATCATGCTAAGTGCTATTTGGATATGTTAGATAGCTACCAGTCATTTACAATTGGAGTTGTGCAGTCTCTTCAAACAGAAGTCTCACTCGAACATCCAAAAGATTCATATCGTATTGTTCCCGCTCGAAAGAAAGGCGAGAGTCCAATACTTTTTAGTAAAGGACCGGAACAACAATTCAGCTATACGGATGATAGCAAAAGTAATGACATGGGGCATCTTCAACTCCGTCGTTATAGCCAACAATCAAAAGATATCATCCAAAAGATGGGTTATGACTTCAAGAATGGCCTCAACTACGGTAAAGGCAGAAGAACTCCTATCCGTACAACTGTTCCGAAAGGAAAGTCAGAGATGTATTACACCAAGACCAAAAGAGATCTCGGATATGCTTCTCCTTCAGTATTATCCCCAGCAGTCTCTGAATCCGATAGTGAGGAGCGCTCTAACTCTTCTGATTCCAGATCATGGGATTCTGATACCAGCATCGGTCAAGTTTATCGGCTGACAGTATCTTCTAACATGGTTTCCGTCAAACTTCCAGAAGGCTATGACGAGGATATTGAAGAAAGTCCTGAAACAGATCCTTGGGCTCAACGAATGGATACCCAATGGGAACTCTGATTCGAACAAAGGGAACCTCCTACTGAAGAACAATTGGTTCAAATTGATGTAGGGAAGAGCGGGTCACCTCGTCCAATATTCATCAGCAAGAACCTCCCAGAGGCAGATAATCAAGAATTAATTCTTCTCATTCAAGAATACATAGATGTCTTTGCCTGGAGTTATGAAGACATGCCAGGACTAGATCCCAAAGTTGCTACTCACAAATTGAACATTCTGCCGAATGCAAAATCGGTCAAACAGCAACAACGGCGTTTTAAGCCAGAAATGATAGACGCAATCGACGATGAAGTCAAGAAGCTCATTGCTTGTGGCTTTATCCGAGAAGAGCAGCATCTTGATTGGGTAGCCAATGTCGTCCCAGTTCTAAAGAAAACCGGCAAAGTTCGAGTCTGTATCGACTTTCGGGATCCTAATAAAGCATGTCCAAAAGATAAATTTCTTCTTCCTATCATGGACGTCATGATTGACAACACCTGTGGGTTCGAAAGAATATCCTTCATGGACGGATTCTCCGGATACAATCAGATTCGGATGAATCCTGAAGATGAAAAACATACTTCTTTCCGCACTCCTCGTGGAGTTTACTGCTATACCGTCATGCCATTTGGTCTCAAGAATGCTGATGCAATATATCAACGAGCTATGAGTACCATCTTTCGAGATCATCTACGCAAGACTGTCGAATGCTACGTCGACGATATCGCTGTCAAAAGTCGTCTGAAGGAAGATCACATCCAAGACTTGAGAACTATATTCAACCTCATGCGCCAACATCAACTCAAAATGAATCCTACCAAGTCATTCTTGGGTGTCTCTAGTGGCAAATTTCTCGGCTTTGTCATTACCTCTAAGGGTATACACGTGGATCCCGAGAAGATCAAAGCCATTCAAGAGATGTGTCCTCCACGCAACCTAAAAGAGCTACGAGGATTCCAAGGTCGACTTGCGTACATCAGGAGATTTATTTCGAATCTGTCTGGACGATGCAGACCATTTACTCAACTAATGAAGAAGGGTGTATCTTTCATTTGGACCGAAGAATGTCAACGAGCGTTTGATGACATAAAGCGGTATCTCATGAATCCACCAGTCTTGGTGCCACCAATCTCTGGCATACCATTCTTAATGTATGTCCGTGCTATGGATCATTCATTGGGTGCTTTACTTGCCCAAAAGAACAAAGAAGGCCACGAACAAGCCATCTACTACCTCAGTCGTACTATGATTGGTGCTGAACACCGTTATAGTCCTGTCGAAAAAGAATGCCTAGCTCTTATGTTTGCTGTTCAGAAGACTCGGCATTACATCATTGGCCAAACTATTCATGTCATATCCCGAGTTAATCCTCTTCGGGTATTGATGAAGAAGCCTAGCACACTCAATGCTCGGCTGGCTATGTGGGCTATTCTGTTAGCCTAATATGACATGGTATATGTTCCTCAAAAATCTGTCAAAGGTCAAGCACTGACGGATTTCTTAGCAGCTCATCCTGTTCCAGAGGCATCCAAACTCTATGACGAAATTCCAGACGAGACTTTAGAATCAAATACAATCTCCGAAGAATTTCCTACTTGGCGTCTATTCTTTGATGGTGCATCCAGGATTGGACCCAATGGTGCCGTTGTCGCAGGAGTTGGGGTTGTTCTCGTTTCTCCAGATGGATCAGCTATTCAAAGAGCATACTCTTTAGATGAGCCTTGCTCCAATAACGTGGCAGAATACAATGCTCTACTCATTGGCCTTCAGCTAGCCAAACAACTAGACGTTGAGTATCTTGAAGTCTATGGTGACTCCAAACTGGTTGTTAATCAATTTAGAGGGACTTATGAAGTTCGCCATCAAGATCTAGTGCCTTACTTTGAAGCAACAATCAACATGACTACATCATTCAAAGCCTTCTCCATCGAATATGTACACCGAGCTTGCAATACTGAGGCAGATGCTTTGGCTAATCTTGCAGCTGTCTTAGCCATCCCTATCAAAAGACAACAGGTGGTGGTCATCTCTAATCGGGAATTGTTTTGTGTCGAAAACAATCGTAATATTGAGTTCAGTAATCTTACTGAAGTCAATGTCATCAGTGAAGATTGGAGAACTCCTTTCATCGACTTTGTGGTCCATGACATACTCCCTGAAGATCCCAAGGAGGCTACAAGTATTCGTCGGCGATCTCTACGATTCTACTACAATCAGACCACCAAAACTCTCTACCGGCGAACTTATGACGGCTTACTCTTGCGCTGTCTTGCTGGTGATGAAGCAAAGCAAGTATTACGTGAAGCTCACAACGGTGTCTGCGGAGCACATCAACCCGGTCCTAAGCTACAGGATCGCATCCGACGCATGGGTTACTATTGGCCCTCTATGGTTTCTGATGCCATCGAATATGCAAGAAAATGTCGAGCTTGTCAGATCCATGCAGATTTCATTCATCAACCATCAGAATTCCTTCATCCGACTGCCACTTCCTGGCCTTTTGAAGCTTGGGGCATGGACATCATCGGTTCCATCAATCCTCCTTCTTCTTCTAGAGGACATCGGTTCATATTAGCAATAACCAACTACTTCTCCAAGTGGGCCGAAGCTATACCATTGGTTGAAGTCAAGACCAGTAGCGTCATCAACTTCGTCAAACACCATGTTATCTACAGATTTGGTGTACCTCAACGAATCATCCATGACAACGGACCTCAATTCATCAGCCAAAAGTTTACAAGGTTCTGTGACGATCATCGTATTGATAGTATCGCTTCGACAGCCTACAATCCTGCTGCTAATGGCTTGGCTGAAGCCTTTAACAAAACTATTATCAAGCTCCTCAAGAAGTTTGTATCTACTAACAAACGGAACTGGAGCGAGAAGCTTGGCGAATGTCTTTGGGCCTATCGTACTACGGTCCGCAATCCCACAGGTTGTACACCCTTCTCTTTGGTGTACGGTTGTGAAGCAGTTCTACCCCTGAAACTTCAGATCCCATCTCTAAGGATTGCCATCGCCAACGAGCTCACTACAGAGAACAACGACCTTCTTCGACTCCAAGAATTAGAAGCGCTCGATGAGAAGCGATTAATGGCTCAGCAGCATATTGAGTTATACCAAGTCCGCATCTCGAAGACTTTCAACCGCAAAGTTAAAGTCAGAGCCTTTCAGAAAGGAGAGCTTGTTCTAACAGTCATACGTCCTATGACTATGACTCACTCGAGCAAAGGCAAATTTGACGCAAAATAGGAAGGTCCATATATCGTGAGCAAAGTCTTCTCAAATGGAGCCTATCAACTCACAGAGCTAGACGGTCGAGTTGCAATGATGCCTATCAATGGCAAGTTCCTAAAGAAATATTATGTATAAATGTAAAAGACATTGCTTGTAATCATCAGACAAGTTCATAAATAAAATTCAATTTTATTTCATCTTGAATGATAGTACATAATATCAAGGAAGGTCACTATCATCCTTCTCAACATTGGAACGCGGGCCACTGCCGTCCTTATCAAAGATATAGTCGGCAAAAGAGCTAAGAACATCCTTGCTCGAACCTACCAAGAACTTGCAAGCAGCCATCCTCATGGCCTCTTCTTCTTTCGTCGTCCCGGGTTCAAGCAGGAAGTCCAGGATGTCCCTTGGTGGCTTGGGTGTAGATGAACCTTCGCCCGCTTTTATCTGCTTTGGCTGGTTGGATTCGGCTGAGTGTTCTTCTGGGAGTTCTTCAACCTTTGGGGCAATCTCAACTTTCGTGGATGCATCTTCAGACGACATCTTTATGTTGATCGTTCCATCTAATTTCTGTCCTATTTATAGTCAGAAGTTCTTAAACAACGAAGCGATATATTCATCCGACGGTTCGCCTGTTCATTTAATTCATTCGACGGTTCGCCCGTTCATTCAATTCATCTGACGGTTCGTCCGTTCATTAAATTTATCTGACGGTTCGTCCGTTCATTACATTCATTCGACGGTTCGCCCGTTCAATTCCATCCATCAGACGGTTCACCCATTCATAACATCAATCAGACGGTTCACCCGTTCATTCAATTTATTTGACGGTTTACCCGTTCATTCCGACGATTCATTTCGTTCACACATTTTGACAATTCATTTTCGTTCATTTATCTATCCATCCACATCAGTAACTTGTCATCCTTGATTAAGTTGTCTACTGAAATAATGGTATTCGACAAATTATATTCTGCCATGTCCATGTTGCCTCTGAGCAGATATAACGAATATAATTATTTTCTAAAAATCAAGAAATATATCATGTCCTGTACCTCTGAATATATTTTCTATCGCTATTATTTATATCTGAATAAGATATACAATAAATAATAGAGCCACAAAAAAATATCTTTTTATTGATCAAAGATGAAAGACATTACAAAGATACGTATCATGAAAAACAAGAAGATACAAAAGATCTTTCTATTCAGCCGACGGTGTCATCAAGTTGGTCATCTGCTGCTTCAAAATTTGCAGTCGCTCCTCACGAGATTCTATCACTCGCTTCCTAGCTTCTTCCATCCCAGATTTATCATCGAAGGTTGGCAGTGTTATTAGTCTGCGAGTGACTTCAGCTTGATGAGCTGCAGCATATTCATCTCTTTCTCGAGTCAGAACACCAAGTTGTTGAATTGCAGCCTGGTGTTGAGTAGCCTCATCTTCTAGCTCTTTCTGAAGACGGGCAATTTCTGCTTGCAATTCAGCAACTCTCCTTTCTTTCTCTTCAGCAACAGATGCCACTGTTTCCACCTTGGAGTTGTACTCAGCGGACTTGGCAGTGAAAGTATCCAAGAGAACTTGGAAATTAAATTTCTCAACCGCGGCCTCTTGAGACATCCGTTCAAATTCAGCTTGCACCAGAGGCTCTACCTCCCCCTTATTTAGCTCTTTGTAGATCTTAACTGAGGTCTCCAGCTCATCTAATATATGATCAAGAAAAGTAGCCTGAGCCTCATCGCCTTGGCTGCGGATGGCATTAATCAAGTAAGAGGTTGGACCTCTAACTGTGGAGAAATCAGCTTCTTTCTTCTCCATCACCCTATTTATTAAAGGTCCCAACGAATTAAAGAAGAAGTTGGTGAAGGAGTTAATGACAAATTGATTGGTAGCCAGAGCACCAGGAGTAGCGGCTACTCCCGTTGACGATGAAGCAGCAGGACATTCAGCTTCTTGGACTTGGACGGAGGGCTCTTTAAATAAAGGAGCTAAAGTAGAGCTGGTTGCTCCTCCCGGTTGTTCCTCTGCAAAAACAGATAAACTTTATCATTTTGCCTGTCATTTGCAACTATTTGAAAAGATCAAAAGTAAAAGCAATCCTACCATGACTTGGTCCAGTGATGATTCGGTCATCTGCTGGCACAGATTCCAATCTAGCAGAAGTAGCCTCAGACATAACTGCTTGGCTACTGCCTGCCTCGGAGCCACCTGACAAATGACGACTGCTGCTAGCTATCGTCGTTACAGGTACTATGTCCGTACACACTGGAGGAGCTGGAGAAGATTCGAGTTCTGTATGGATAAGAATATAGTGGTCAGCCGTTTAACCTATGATAAGAAGGTTGATAATATCATTCAATACCTTTGGGATCAACAGTAGGAGTTCCTTCCGGGGCTACTTCCTCATCCGCAATCTTTTCTGGAGATACTTGCATCTCAACATCCTTTTCAGGATCCAGAGTGTCATCAGCGGCTTTGGGAGATATATGGACCTCAATCATGTCCTCTTCAGGATTCTGTGTATCATCAACAGCCTCTGATGATGTACTCTCCTCACTTTCATTTTCTCCCTCGCTGGCAATTGCAGCGGCATGATCAACATCATCTTGCAGACCGAAGTCGCAATCATTCAATGCCTCAATCATTAGACGATCCTCCTCTTCGCGGATTGTTCCTGGTGTGACAGGAAGCTGAGTAGTTTCTACCGCTGGTGAAGGAGATCGTAAGGCTTCATGTTCCTTCTCTACAATATCTTCTCTAGGCTCTGCAACCTCCTCTCTCTGTTCAGCTTCCTCCCTCTGCTCAGTCTCCTCTCGCTGCTCTGGACTAGACTCAGAGACATGAGTAGGAGATGACATAGTAATTCCAGCAGCAGCACTGGCCACCACCGAGGACAGGATATGGTTCCAGATAACACTCCTCTTCAAATCTATATATCAAGTGGGACGGCCTGATCGTCCTCAGCCAGTCAAAATCTGCTCGACCTAACGGTTGCCTCCCAAGGTCAACCAGATTTGTTGCCACGAATTTATAACCAGCTGGAGGGGCAAAGCAGTAAAAATTCCATCCCTTCCCAAGGTTCAGGGCACGTCTGCAGTCCTTCAGACTAATATACACCCACTTGCTCCAGGAGAATCTCCGAAGAAAGTTACCATCGACTGCTCCCATGTCGGGGTTCATCAAAGACGGATGGTGCAGAAGCAACCATCCGAATAGATAGGTGTAAGGCAACTCCAGTCGAGGGAAGTTCCATTTCTCACTTTTTTATTTGATCATGGAGTCAACATACAGACGAAGACCTACATTTATTCTACAGGTCATCGCTGATAGCAAATCCATCCGGTAGCCGAAGACTAACCGGACAGCAGTAAAAAGTACGCCACGGTGGAAGCGGTCCACGACGCTTGCTCCGGGTACGATGAATCGACGGAGCCAGTATGTCATAAATCCCGTCAGCTGGGCTTCTCTTGACATGGACCTGTAGCCCATTCTTATAAAGCTTTCAACAAAATCTCCGGTCTTGAGCGAAGGGTATTGGTGTTCATCATTAACTCTGATATCCATTTTCTTATTCTCTTCCATCAGTCTTATTACTTCAATGTGGCTGAGGGATTAGAAGAAAGTCGGGTTGCATGTGTCATGATCCTTAGTCTTTTTCTCAATGATATGATTAAGAAAAAGATACGGCAACCACTTCGATGAATAACAGGTGCTGGAAGAGCCGCTCTTATAGTACAGGGAGCATATGTTGTAATGGCACAATAGTTCGTCGAAGACTGCCACCATCTCTGTATTTTTCCGACGTAGTCTATCTAACTCATCGTTTGTGGGAACATACTCCTCATAAGGGAAGTCTCCCGTTGGTAGGCACGAGATGTACTTCATCTCATGGAGGGCTAATCCAATCTCCCCGCAGGGCGTCATGAATGTCCCTGTCCTATAATTATACCTCTTTGCCAAGGCCAGAAACAGATGAGGGTTTGGGTGGAAGCCATACACGGTAGCATATACCGCATGATAAGGCTCGATCTCTTTAAGTTTGTCTTCAAACTGAGCCAATATCCAGTTGGCTATGCAGTTCCACCTCTTGTTCTCCGGGTTCACCAGACCGGTCAGCCGGATGTCCTGATCCGGGTATCTGCCCTCAGCCTTTGCATACTCATTAGCAAAGATTGGTGTCCTCACCGGCAGCAACAAAGAAGAGTTCTCTGGAGGGATACAGCCTGGCTTCAACCCTCTAAGTAAAGTGCTATGTCGCTCAGAAGAGCTATAGAACATGTCTCTGTTGTTTGGTCCTTTCTTGACACAAATCTTTCCTGTCCTTGCATGTTGGAGGGGAGTAATATCCCAGTCCATCCTCCTGGGATGGCTTGCATGGGCATAGCGGGCTAGAGGGAGGCATCTAGCAATGTCCGGTAATAGGACCAGTTTTTCCTTTCTTTGAAAGAGTCTCTGCTCAACACGGGGTCTTGGCTGAGAACTCTTGTCGATGGCTTCACCAAACAAGAACATGGGTTTCTTGTGGGTAATGGCGTCAGCAGACTGCAAGGGCTGCCCATTCATCAGACTTAACAAAGTCTCATTGTCCTGAGCTACCAAGATAGCTTGGCGGGAGGATGGCAGAGCATATTGTGGAAAGAGCACATGGGATAAATCTTTTTTAAATTCCGGCTCAGCAAGGGACCCTGCAAATATTTCATACTCAGGGTCCTCTCTGATGTTAACTGCATCAAACAGAAAAAACAGAATTCAGTACAAGTAAAATCAAAGATTCTGTCAGCAATTTGCGCAAGCATCAGATTGCACAACACTAGCTTCTATGCGCAAACTATCCAGTGGCGCCAACTCATCCATTTGCGCAAGCCATCGGATTGCGCTGAATAACTTGCGCAAAGCATCAGTTTGCGCTGGACAGCCTTGCACAAATCAGCAGACTGCGCTGACTTTTTGCCAGCGCGTTCTAACCGATTACGCAAGAAAATAGTCTTCATAAAAATGAAGACTATTGGGTTTGTGCAACCGAAACCCTAAACAGGGCGGCGCAGTATGACCAAATCTATAAAAAGAGACAGGTTCGAAGGATCAACAGTGTCGAAGAACCCTAAAAAGGATCTTTCGATCGGATTCATTACCTTGAAGTGCGGGATGCGCAACTTCGTGTCGAGAAGGGCGCGGCGCAGCACAAGCCGAAGACTCGGCGGGGGCCTTGCCTTTCTCGGCGACGGAGCGCTTCGGAGCCATGAAGAACGACGAGAAAGAAGAAGAGTTGGAATAAGCTCGAGGAATTTTCTCTCTCAGATGATTAGAAAAGTAAAGAATAAACAGAAGAGAACTAAGAACTATTTATAGTTTTCGAAAATAAACAAACTCCTCAGATTGTACCGAATAAACAGGGGCTAATTCCTCCGATTGCGCAGACAGGTCATCATATGCGCAACTTGATTTAAAAATCAAAATTCAAATTATTTCGAAACTTTGAATAAATTCAACTTTCGAAAACTTTGAAGGGGGTCTTGTAGGTCCTAAAAAATCAAGTTGCACCCATCAACAAAGTCATGAAAATCAAGAAATGCATCCTTCAATTGAATTGCGCAGGAGACAGATTGCGCACATTCTCGATTGCGCAGACCGAACTGCGCACTCATCCAAGTGCGCAAGCTGACGTGGCCTCGTCATCATTACCTGACAGAGAATCAGATCTTCTGACAACTGACAGCACGGAGAACGAGGAAACTGTTCGTTTATCGTGTAGCATAGCGCTCGAGGACAGCTGTACATGCAGCGAATCTGCCTGCAGCACAATCCAGCCCAGCACGGTCCATCCTAGCGCAATCCGAAGCCAGCACAATTCAGGTGGCGCACTCCATCAATACAACTGACAAAGTACACGTGGCCTTCATGCCATCAATGACTCGTTACGTGGTAACCGTCTGTACACGATCATGCGCATTTCAATCAAATAATGTCATGTGTCCAATACAGTTGGCCCACGATCAAGCAACTGCTAGCGCAGTCTGATGTCTGCGCGGTCTAATACAGCGCAATCCATCTTGCGCAGCCTAGAATAACTAAAAAGTAGTTATTTCCATAACTCTATAAATAGAGTTTCAAGTCATTCCAGGAGATCAGACATAAAAAGTTCAGAAAAATCAGAGAGTTCAGGAGTTCTTGCCCAAGTGCTGCTGCATTCTTCAGAGGCTATCGCCTTCAACTTCCGAGGCTATCGTCTTCAAAGTTCACATCGTCCAAGGGATAAAGCGATCGTCATCTAGATCGGATTCCTATAGTTGTACTTTCCCAGAATTCTTGTAATCTTTTTACAAAGTTTGTTGAAATAAAGATCAACTTTTGTTTTTGCAAACAATCTCATGCGGCTGCGGCACTATTCATGCAACACTATTCATTCATGCGGCTGCGGCACTATTCATCTCATGCGGCTGCGGCACTATTCATGCGATACTATTCATTCTTGCGGCTGCGATACTATTCATCCATGCGGCTGCGGCACTATTCATGCGGTACTATTCATTCCTGCGACTGCGGTACTATTCATCCATGCGGCTGTGGCACTATTCATTCCTGCGGCTGCGGCACTATTCATCTATGCGACTGCGGCACTATTCATGTGGCACTATTCATCGTCCCTGCCAAAATCAGGAGAGATGAACATATAAATGGCCAAAAATGCTTTTGGCCATAACTTTCTCAAAACAAGTCGAAATCTAACTTTTCAAAGGTCCATTTTGGGTAAAATCGAATTCTCTACAACATGGAACAATCAAAACATGAAAATAATAAAGTTTAATAGATCAAAACCCAAAAAAACCGAAAATGATACACACTTAGATCTAAATGAAACCATCCACCAAAATAAAAAATATCAAGTTCTAAAGTGGCTTAAAATCAAGTAAGGGAGAGAATGGAACAATAAAACTTGAGATCCATCGTGAAACAAGTTGCACTTGCCTAGGACTTGGTAGGTGGGAGGAGTAAATGAAGAAGATGAAGAAAATAAATGAAGAAGTGAATGAAGAGAGAGAGAAGGAGTTGGGTTATATATTAACCCTCTCCATCTCAAACCAAGCCAAGCCAAGTCAGACCAAGTCAAATTGAACCGAACCGATCAAATAAACCAAGTCAAGATTAAACCAAGACTAGGCTAAGCAAAACAAGCCTAACTACGGTCCACCTAATAAATGCCAGAAATCTCGTATACGCATACAAAAATACGTATAACGGGAAACGAGAGTGACAACTCTACCCACCTTAAAAGAATTCCATCCTCAGAATTTAATCAAGAGGCTATAGATGTCGGGAAAAGCTATATTAATCATAAGCAGCTACGACTAGCAATCAATCGAGCAATCATTCATACAAGCAAGGAATTAAAAGCATAAGGCATAAGGCATAAGGAAGACCTTATACCTTATGAGTCAAACAGGTGTGGATATCGTAAACGAATATCATTCTCACGCTCCCATGTTGACTCGCCCAAAGAGTGATGACCCCAAGCAACACGGACTAAACTAATAGTCTTATTCTTGAGCACCTTCTCTCTTCGGTCCAAAATGGATACGGGTCTTTCCTCATACGAAAGGTTGGTACCAACAATCAATTCCGAATGATCAAGGACATGACTCGGATCCGAAATATACCGTCGCAATTGGGATACATGGAATACGTCATGTACCTCATATAACGACGGTGGAAGAGCGAGACGATAGAACACATCACCTACTCGCTCAAGGATATCGAACGGCCCTATGTACCTAGGACTAAGCTTTTTCCGTATGCCGAATCGAATGACGCCATGGGTAGGCGAGATCCTAAGAAACACGTGGTCGCCGACTGAAAACTCAAGAGGACGCCGATGAGAATCGGTCCAATGGCGCTGGCGATCTTGGGCAACTCGAAGATGATCTCTGACTTGTCTGACCACCTCGATTGTCTGCGTAATCATCTCTGGACCAAGCATCTGTCTCTCGCCGACATCATCCCAAGCTAAAGGTGATCTGCACTTTCTGCCATACAGTGCTTCAAAGGGTGCCATCTGGATACTGGCCTGAAAACTGTTGTTATAGGAGAACTCCACGAGATGCAGGTGATCTTCCCACGAACAACGAAGTCTATTGTACACGACCGCAACATATCTTCAAGAGTCTGGATCGTACGTTCTGACTGACCATCTGTCTGCGGATGATAAGCTGAACTGAACTTGAGACGAGTCCCCAAGCTCCCTTGAAGACTCCGCCAAAAGTGTGATGTGAATCTTGAATCTCTGTCTGATACGATACTAACTGGAACTCCATACAATCTGACAATATGCCTGCGGTACATCTCTGCTAGCTGATCCGTCGACTGACCAATTCTGAAGGGAAGAAAATGAGCTACCTTGGTGAGCTTGTCAACAATAACCCAGATAGCATCTCTTCCAGCTGAAGATTTAGGTAACCCAGTTATAAAATCCATGGTAATGTGCTTCCACTTCTATTCTGGAATCGATAAAGTGCTACCTTGGTAATGTGCTTCCAGATAGCATCTCTTCCAGCCTGTCAACAATAACCCAGATAGCATCTGCTTCAACTTCTCAAATAAACTCTGACACTCTGCTGTCCAAGCAAACTGCACATCCTTGCGGGTCAACTGCGTCAATGGTGCTAAAATTCGAGCGAAGTCTGAGACAAACCGTCGGTAATAGCCAGCCAATCCTAGGAAACTCCGAACTTCTGCGACGGTACTGGAAACAGGTCATGACTCTATAGCCACTATCTTCTGAGGGTCCACTTCCACTCCACCTCTGGTGATAATGTGACCTAAGTACGATATACGATCGAGCCAAAACTCGCACTTACTAAACTTCGCGTACAACTGGTGCTCTCTGAAAATCTGAAGAACTATACGAAGATGCTGCTCATGATTTGTCTTATTCTTGCTATAGACTAAGATGCCATCTATAAACACTATCACAAACTGGTCCAAATAGGGCATAAAGATACGATTCATGAGGTCCATAAATACGGCTGGCGCATTGGTCGCTCCAAATGGCATAACAAGGAACTCCCAATACCCATATCTGGATCTGAATGCTGTCTTCGGGACGTCTTGTTCTCTAACTCTGATCTGATGGTATCCTGACCGCAAGTCAATCTTCGAGAATACTGTCGCTCCTCTGAGTTGATCAAATAAATCATCTATCCTTGGTAGAGGATATATGTTCTTGACTGTTACAGAGTTCAAGGTACGATAATCAACACATAATCTTGACGTACCATCCTTTTTTTCACAAGAAGTATCGGGGCAGTATCGGGGCTCCCCAAGGTGATTCACTAGCACGAATGAATCCCTTGGTTCTGAGTTCTTCAATCATCTTGTACAGAATCTCTAACTCTGAAGGTACCATCATGTAGACTCCCCCTGACACCGGTGTCGTCCCTGGAAGCAAATCAATGGTGAACTCTATCTCTCTCTCTGGGGGCATGCCTGGAAGCTCTTCGAGGAACATGTCTGGAAACTCTTCCACGACTCTGGGAAACTGAACTGCCACTGTTGCTGCCATCCGCAATACTAGAGGAGAAGGTTCTACTTCGCCTCTGGAAAATAAAAACTTCGGTTCACCTGGAATACCAAAAATATTCCTGCCAATATGGTTGTCTATTCTTGCGTATTGCTCCTTCAACCAATCCATTCCTAGGACCACATCATAATCGGCCATCAGAAATTCTATCAACCTAGCGGGAAACTCTCTACCGCTAACTATGATTTGACACGAGAAAAATACTTTATCTACTCCCACAAGACCGTTACCAGTAAGTATATTGAGCCTTATTGATAATGACTCGGGCTCCAGTCCTATCCGTATAGCGAATCGTGTAGACATAAATGAATGCGATGCACCCGAATCAAATAATACTGATGCTGGAAAAGAGTTGACGATAATGGTACCTGCCACCACCTCACCTGAAGCTAACTCTTCTTCTACGGTCAAAGCCATAGCCTGACCTTGCCTTCTTGGTGCTGGTCCCCTCTGCTGGTGACCTCTCTGCTGGTTCTGAATCTGAACTTGGGCATACTACTGAGCCTGAGGCGACAATGGCCTCGGAGGCTGATACTGCTGCTGCACTAGTGCTGGACCCCTAACCGATGGACTGGTTAGGTTTGATGATGACGAACTTGCTCTATTCGGACAGGACCCTATCTTGTGATCCGGTGTCCCACAAGCCAAGCACAATTAATGTGCTCCGCGACACTCTGATACTATATGTCCTGGCTTTCCACAATGAGTACAGCCTATTACGGAAGACTGCTTCTATTTCTGTTGCTGAGGATACACCGGCGTCGAGTGCTGAATCGACGAAACTGTGGTCGCCCTCCTAGGAGCTCCAATAGTCAAAGCCCTAGCTGCCAGGGCTGGTGCTGAAGACTGGGACATCTGTCCATGAGACCTCTTTCGTCCTCCGCTTCTATCTACAATCCTCTGCGAAGTATACTCATGCCTCTTCGCTGCTCGCAAGACGGCATCAAACGTCTGGTGCTCAAACTGCTCCACTGATATGATAATCTCTAGGTGGAGCCCCTGTTGGAATCGCTGGACTCGATCCAATTCAGTTGCCACCAAGGTGGAAGCAAACCGACTGAGTCTAGAAAACTCGGCCGCATATCCATCGACCGTCCTGCCCATCTGCTTAAGGTTGGTGAATCTCGTCTGCAGATCATACCGAGCTACTGCGTCAAAGTACTTGGTCTGGAATTTGTTGCTGAACACCGCCCATGAGACAGGCGTCGGTAATCCAACTGCTAGCATCGCCCACCAGCTGCGGGCTAAGTCCAATAACTGTAGGCGCACAACGGCCACCTTCTCATTCTCAGGAATCCTAGCTACTTCCAAGATAACCTCTGTGTCCTGAAGCCATGCATCAGCAGCAATAGCATCTTCAGTGCCGTCAAAGAAATGAGGGTTCAGACGCTTGAAGCTGTTGGCCGCATTGTTCCCTTGGTAACCAACTCTGTCCATGGCATCTTGTACTGTCTGGTGCAGGGCATCGCCTCGACAACTTTGAGATGCAAGCAATTCCCTGATGAGACCTGCCAGGGTTCCATTGTCAGGCTCCGCAGGCTGGACGGGCTGAACTGGTGGCTCTTGACCCCCGGTAGGCAAGACTCTGGAGGCTACTCCTGAATGTTGGGCTTGGTCTCCAGGTTGCTGCTGGTCTACTGGAGGTGCTCTGCCTTGCTGATCGGCAGGACCAGGAACAATGCCGCTGAAGAAACGACATGTGGAACAATAAGGAAGGACCATGATAAATCGAGGATATAAACATGTGATCAGGTCAAGATTTCAGAAAGATTAGATGACACGAGTAGAGATCAAGGGCGAGTGCTGATTGAGACATCTATTCAGTAAAACCCTCACACATCTTGATTTACAAGACCTGCATGGGCCACCACTTAAACCGTGTCACGCCCTAGAACCAGAATACTGGAGAGCGGAGGACAGTCACAGCCAGCTACGTACATTGAAGTAGATCCTACCTCGCAATACGATCACGGCTGTCTAGATGCATGCGGGTTTACTACAAGCCATTAGTCTCTTAGGGTCAAGAATAAGCCTAGTGTCTCAATCTCAAGCAAGCAAGTAAAAGTAACAAGATGGTAGATCATCAGACATACAAAGTAAGGCATCCCAAACATTACATATTCAGATGATCATGAAGCTAGTCATACAAAATGTGAAGACTAGCAAGAGTTTAAGTCATACATGATCAACCCTAGGATCTGTCAATCATGTTACAGCCATTAGGCAGACATGAATATAAATTTAACACGAGCTAACACTTGCTCGGCGGCTAAACACCTCAAAAGAATAATTTATAATAGAGTGGGAGAGCAAAATAAAATCCACTCGTTGCCAGGATTGCGTCTAGTGTGCACCATCTGGCTGGAAGGCTGGAAGATCCTCGGGTGCTACTCCGAAATCTGGCCATACAAAACCAGCTGGGTCAGACCCCAGAAAGAGCAAGTGCCACAAAGAAAACTTCACTTAAGAACTAAAACCAGCATATTAGCACATGAGACATAAAGGATAATAAAAGACATGAGGTAGAGAAAACAAGACGATAAACGATAAGATAACTAAGGAACTATTCCGGTAGCCAAGTTACAACCCGTAAACTAAACAAGGATCGGGGTTGTAACCCTTCACCTGAACAGAGCTTAGTCTCCAACCAATTATCGACAAGAGTAAAGCATAAAGTAATGTGCAGTAATAACCATGTAGCAGTCTTGCTTAGATAAGACTAGACTGGACTCCATTCATCATTCACGGCCAAACAATGAGTACGGCTTGATACTTTAACTAACTAGGGTTATCACAAGCCTAGTTACTAGCAAGATACAATGAGATGTTCCAACAGCCACAAGCCCTGCAGACTTAATCCAGGTTATCCGGTCACAAGTTGAGAGAGTTGGATTAGGTGACTTAGAGGTGCAACACGTGACAGTGTGCTGGAAATGTGCCCTACTCGACGGCAGGCAACAAGTCCAATTAGAGCGCCCAGATAACGGGACTGCATGTAGCTGGGAAATCTCTTTATGAACTACATGATCAATCTAGTCATTATTCTAGTCAGATTCAATATGAATCCCAGACCGTGGTAACCAGGAATTCATGTCCTAGACTTGATGCAAGACGAGACATGTAGCTTATACAAGCACAAGCACCCACGGTGTCAAGACAAGAGTTACGTAGCAAGTCAAAATAGCCGTCACAACAACATATCAAGATTATCATGTTATGTTTACTTATCAAGAGTGCGCCACGACGGGCCACTATCATGTCATGTTACTTATTACTGGCTAAGAGTGTGCCTTAACAGGCCATTATCGTATTCTATCCTTACATTATCATGAATGAGAGAAACTTGCATAAAATAGCTAATAATATATTCTTGAAGCCAAGGAAAAGATCTACAACTTTCATGTTGAAAGTTGGGGGAAATTCTGGCCACAATTCAGCCAAATAGGACTTAAAACAGCCAAAAACAGCCAAAATATGTCCTATGCGGCATTATACGGCACTATTCATTCCTGCGGCACTATTCATGCTCATGCGGCTGCGGCACGATTCATTCCTACGGCTGCGGCACTATTCATGCTCATGCGACTGCGGCACTATTCATGCTCATACGGCTGCGGCACTATTCATCCATGCGGCTGTGGTACTATTCATCTCATGCGGCTGCGGCACTATTCATACGGCACTATTCATTCCTGCGGCTGCGGCACTATTCATCTCATGCGGCTACAGCACTATTCATGCGGCACTATTCATTCCTACGGCTGCGGCACTATTCATCCACGCGGCTGCGGCACTATTCATGCGGCACTATTCATCCATGCGGCTGCGGTACTATTCATTCCTGCGGCTGCAGCACTATTCATCCATGCGGCTGCGGCACTATTCATACGGCACTATTCATCGTTCCTGCCAAAATCAGGACAAATGAACATAGAAATGGCCAAAAATTCTTTTGGCCATAACTTCCTCAAAACAAGTCAAAATCTAACTTTTTAAAGGTCTATTTTGGGTAAAATCGAATTCTCTATAACATGGAACAATCAAAACATGAAAATAATAAAGTTTAATAGATCAAAACCCAAAAAAACGAAAATGATACACACTTAGATCTAAATGAATCCATCCACCAAAATGAAAAATGTCAAGTTCTAAAGTGGCTTAAAATCAAGTAAGTGAGAGAATGGAACAATAAAACTTGAGATCCATCGTGAAGCAAGTTGCACTTGCCTAGGACTTGGTAGGTGGAAGGAGTAAATAAAGAAGATAAAGAAAATAAATGAAGAAGTGAATGAAGAGAGAGAGAGAAGGAGTTAGGTTATATATTAACCCTCTCCATCTCAAACCAAGCAAAGCCAAGTCAGACCAAGTCAAAATGAACCGAACCGATCAAATAAACCAAGTCAAGATTAAACCAAGACTAGGCTAAGCAAAATAAGCCTAACTACGGTCCACCTAATAAATGCCAGAAATCTCGTATACGCATACGAAAATACGTATAACGGGAAACGAGAGTGACAACTCTACCCACCTTAAAATAATTCCGTCCTCAGAATTTAATCAAGAGGCTAGAGATGTCGGGGAAAGCTATATTAATCATAAGCAGCTACGACTAGCAATCAATCGAGCAATCATTCATACAAGCAAGGAACTAAAAGCATAAGGCATAAGGAAGACATTATACCTTATGAGTCAAACAGGTGTGGATATCGTGAACGAATATCATCCTCACGCTCCCATGTTGGCTCGCCCAAAGAGTGATGACCCCAAGCAACACGGACTAAACTAATAGTCTTATTCTTGAGCACCTTCTCTCTTCGGTCCAAAATGGATACGGGTCTTTCCTCATACGAAAGGTTGGTACCAACAACCAATTCCTCCTTTATAGGGCCGGCCACCTACCTCCCTCCTTCTTCCATTTACACTTTAAATTTCTTCCATCTCCTTCTCCTCCAAGTTTCTTCCAAAAGCAAGAATAGAAATCCTTAGGAATCATCTCTAAATAAGCTTTTCCTTCCCAATTTTCTTCCATCGATCTCTCCCTCTACCCCAAGTGGTGCTTCTACAAGCTTTTGGGAGCAAGAGAGGAAGAGTTGTGTATTAAACAATTCATTTTGTGTCGGAGCCGTGTCGGAGGATTTTGAATTGGGATCCATCTTCCGATAGGTACAAACTATCCTCTACTTTCATTTCTTCATCATATAATTTAGTTTTGACCAAGTAGGATTGATCCCCGTGTTTGTGTCCCTATTTGTGTCAAGTTTGAGTCCATTTGGTGTGTCCTATGGAGAGTTTTGATTTGTGGTTGTGTCCTAGTATTTTCCCCCAATTTGGACACCCCAAGAATATAGGTTTTGTCTCTAAGTGGTTTAGGCACTTCTAATTTCATATTTGTGTTAGTGTTATGGAGTATTATATATATATATATATATATATATATATATATATATATATATATATATATATTGTGTGTGTGTGTGTGTGTGTGTGTGTGTGTGTGTGTGTGTGTATATATATATATATATATTTTTTTTTTTTGTTTGTTTGTGTATATATATATATATATATATATATATATATATATATATATATATATATATATATATATATATATATATATATATATATATATATATATATATATATATATAGACACACACTCACACATATATATGAACACACACACACACACACACACACACACATATATATATATATATATATGTGTGTGTGTGTGTGTGTTCATATATATGTGTGCGTGTTCATATATATATATGTGTGTGTTTATATATATATGTGTGTGTCTCTATATATTAGTGTGTGTGTTTATATATATAGAGAGAGGGGGATGAATGAGAGATTGTATTAGTGTGTTTTTATATATATAGAGAGAGTTAGAGAAGAGAATTAGAGAGGGAGAATAGAGGAGAAAAGAGGGTGAGAAGAGGGGGAAATAAAGGGCATGAACATCAGCAAGAAGGGGGCTAGGGGCTGCCGCCCCCCCCCCCCCCTCCCCCACTGCACAGCAGCAGCAGCTGCAGGAATAGCAGCAGCAGTAGCTGCAAAAACAGCAGCAGCAGCAGTTAGAGCAGCAGTAGCAACCCCAATGGCCCCCAATTAACCCCCCATAAACCTATGTATATATACCTATATATATACATATATATACTCCTATATATAACCATATATACTCCTAAAAATATCCACTAAATTAGCCCCTAAACTAGTCCTATGTGAGTGTGTGAAAAGTGAGTTTTGTGAGAGTGAGTGAGTAGTTGTGAGAGGGCAAGTGAAGGGGGATTTTGAGATACGTGAGTCGGAACATATCAAATTTAAATAGGACTTAGCTAATATAAAATAGAGTTTGTGGGTAGGCTCCTAAGTTAAAATCGGAATTTCATTTGGGATTAGGAGAAGGGTATCTCACGATACCATTGAGTATCCTACGATACTCAAGATAACGGGTGTTTGAATAACATGGACCGTAAGATGGACTGGATGTCCACCTTACCTAGAGAACTTGGTAGGTAATGTTAGTTTAGGCTAGTATCCTACTACCCTAGGAAGCCGGGAGTGAAACTCCCAAGGGAAAGCCACTTGGCTTTAATGTTAGAGTGGTAAAGGGTAAATATATATAAAGGGTAATCGGGTAATTTCAAGATACGGGATACGGGTAGTCGGTTTGATTTGAAACTTAGACGCCTTGATAGGTACACCCTACAAATGTCATATTTGAACCAATTTCGGCTCGGTTGACCTAGAGTTAACTTTTTACCTAAAAGTCAACAATGAGTCAACCCTTTGTCTAAAATGGACCAAATCCAAACTATAGTTGACCAGTTGACCAAAAGTCAACTGTTGGTCAACACTTGACCAGTTTAACCTAGGGTTGGCCTAAAGTTGACCAGAGTTGACCAGGGTTGACCAGTTGACTAAAAGTCAAATCTTGACCCCGTTTGACTTGCTTTGACTTATTTTGACTTGCTATGACTAGTATGACCTAGAGTTGACTTAGTTTGACTTAGATTGACTTGATATGACTTAGTTTGACCTAGATTGACTTGATAGGACTTAGTGTGACTCAGTGAGACCTAATTTGACCTAGATTTCATATCGTGCATTAGAAATCATTCATAACTTTGTTAAACCTAAATTAACATGCAACATCTCATCTTTAGGTCTCTGATTACCACTCTGAGCATTGATATACCCTACAGCTCAGGACAACAGGCGAGTATATTCACTGATAGTTTTCATTGTCTTGATATCTGCTATATCCGATTCAGTTGTAGTGTCTTACTCGATTTTCAGTCACGATAGTTCACGGACTAGTATATGTTGGATCATGACATGAGATGTTGTTCCTAGATTTTCTCGGTATATTGGTACATTTCCTGTCTTGTTCCCTGTACTAGTATAGACACTGATTTCTAAGGGAACTTACTACCCTCTTATGGAATCACGTGCCATGACGTGTCATGTCCAGATCCATTGTACTATTCGGGGATGGAGAATTATTAGGGGCTATGTGATCCAAGCCACCCTGTCACTATATTCTTGTGCTCGCGCCACTCTCCCCTCACGCAGGGTGTAGCGAGATCCTATTTTCCTTGTGCTTGCTATCCAGGTTGGCCGGCATGACCCTTCCCAGATTTTCTTGTGATTGTCGGGACAAGTGGATAGTCTGTCCTGTAACATTTTCCAAGCCGATCACATAATGCTCTAATAATTCAAGGCACATTTTATATTTACTTTATCTTATCTTATATCCTGCTCTGTTCTACATTCAGTACTTTTTCACCATGCTATGATATTCAGTTACTCACATGTTCTACATCCCTTTATGCTGTACCTTGATTGGAGACTAAGTTCTGCTTGGGAGAAGGGTTATAACCCCGGTCCTTGTTTGGTTTAAGGGTTGTAACTCAGCTTCCGAACGGTTCCCAAGTCTTCCTATATCTTTGTCTTGTATTTTATTATACTTTCTCTTATAGAATTTGTTAATTCATATGGAACTGCTGTTAGTGCTTGTACTTGCTTATTTTCCTGACAGGATACCGTTGATATATTACAGATGATTCTGAGACAAACTGCTCGACCTATTATGGGCTCGAGTTAGATGGAGTAGTCCAGGACCGTGGCCTGATAGTAGAGCCACTAGACTTTGCACTCCCAGAGTAGTGTAGCTTAGTTGAGTTTGCCTGGACTGCGATCCAGCTAGTACCATCAGACTGTAGCTTTCTATATTATATTTTGTGACCCTGTGATGTTGTGTATATATATGGGCTTGTGTTGGACACTGAACTTATTTCATCTATCATATGTTTTCCCTTCTGTGCTATCTACCTTAGTTTTATCTTGTGATTGAGACTGTATTGCTATGTCACCTCCATTCGGAGTGTATATACTGTACAGGTACCTTTATATTGTTAGTCATAGTATTTACAGACGTTATATACAACGTTCTACCGTCGATACTAAGGCGTAGGCTGGACGTACCCATGTGCTCGTGCCCCTGATAAGGGTGCAGGTCGTGACACGGATGCATCTCTTTTATTATCAAGCCTACTTGTGCATTTGAAATTTTTTATTTTATTAGTACGAAGGCCAAGCTGAGGCAAGTTCACCGAAGCCACCCACCTGAGCGAGGAGTCGACTCGACCGAGCGGGTCTTCGAGCAAGCCGTTGCATGGCTAAGTCCGAATGCCATTGGTATTTCGATTCCTCCGTTTGACTGAGCGGGACGGGGAACTACAACCACAAGACGAGATTATAAATCCAATCTACCTTGATGGACAAGATTAGAGAGGCACAACCACATGATGGGAGCATGTAGAGGATCATAGCCCAGTTGCATGCAGATCAGGAAGATGATTTCGACATTCATGAGCATGTATTATTGAGGCATGGAGATAGGCTTTGTGCGTCGACAATGGAGAGCTTCGGAAGGAGATCCTACAAGAGGCACATATATAGGTCGTAGTATTTTATACACCCAAAAGAAACAAATATGCGGAATAATATTTGGTGGTATGGCATGAAGATGGACTTTTTTTTTTGTTTCCAAATGCGTAGTATGCCAGCATGTCAAGGTAGAGAAACAAAGACCTGAAAGATTGTTGCATCCGTTAGCCATTCCAGAGTGGAAATGAAAATACATTACCATATATTTTGTGACGGGACTTCCAAGAACACCATGAGGAAATGGTACAATTTGGGCCACAGAGGAATATTGGCCAAATCACCTTATTTTATACCGTTCAATTTTGGATTATCGATGGAGATATTGAATGAACTATATACCTGTCAGATTGTGAGATTACATGGAGTTTCATTAAGCATAGTTTCAGACAGTGATCTCAGTTTACAACTCTTTTTTGGCAAAGTTTACAGGACAAGTTTGGTAAGTGCTAAATTTTAATATAACATATCATCCTCATAAAGATGGACAGCTAAAACATATTTAACATGAGTATAATCAAGAATATGCTGATCTAACTCATTCAACATAAAATACTATGACATGAAGATATAGAAAGTAAGAAATGACCATCCAGTCTATAATAATAATAATAATAATAATAATAATAATAATAACCATATACTAAAGTCCCGAAGAAAGTAACATAGCAAATCAATCAAGAATCCACCAACATAAGTACATATAAGGAGTTGTTGGGAGCACATTCGCAAAAATAGATAGTTTAAATGGAAATAAACATAATCACTAAAATATGTTAAAATATAATTGATACTAGATATCCCTTGGGGTCTCATCGCCCAATAAATCTAAATTCAGCTACGAGAACATTTATCTCGTCCTAGGCTATAGACAATAGAGTATAAGTTATCGTCTACAACTGTCAACAATAATCATTCAATCAGAATTTGAGCAGGTATAAAACTACATATAACAACAACTGAGATAATAAAATATGAACCAGATGATACTAACAATAAAAGAGAAACCAACATCATGTGAATTGAATAGAGTAATGTTATTCGCACCTCCAAATTGTTCCTTCGAACTATTCCTCCTTATATGGCAGCTGACGTGGCACGTTAGATAATATTATGTATCATCTGACATGGCAGATGACATGGCAAATTTTTACCCAAAAACTTAATACCCCAATTTTTCCATGTTAATTTAATGTTGATGTTAACATATTAATATTAATTAATTTTATTAATAATGTTAATATTATTATTAATGTCAACGTTAGTATTAATTTTAATGTTAATGTTAACATTAATTTTAATTTTAATTTTAATGTTAGTTTTTATTTTTATTTTAAAATTTATCATGCCACCTGCCACATCAACATGCCACGTCAGCTGTCACGTAAGGAGAGACGGTTTGAAGGGACAATTTGGAGGGACACATAGCATTGTTCAATTGAATAGACTATAATAAAAATGAAAGAATCAATGAATATCTCGTGTGTTTATAATACAATTTGTCGGGCACCAACAATGGTCGGGATGTTGCGGATATGTTTGTTGGTGGTTCAGGGTAGAAGGTGGTGGTTAAGGCCGAGGTGGTGGACACGACAGGGGGCTGGTCGAGGCATAGGGGGTGGAAGAGAATGGTGTAGCGGAGGGCTGTCGGGGTCCACAGGAGTGTTGGCCTCGACTGTAGTCCGCGGCGGGGGTTGTGGTGATTGATCAAAGGATCGAAGGACGACGGAGAAACTTCAGATGGTGAAGGTGATGAAGAATGGAGACCAAGATTTTGTAGAAAATCCTTACATGGGAGCAAGTTCGAAAATTAAAGAAAAAGAAAAAGAAAGAAAATTCTTTTGAATTTTCAAAAAAGAGAAATGTAAATTTCATGGTCCTTTCTCTTAGTAATGGAGTTTGATGTTAATAAAAGAAAGGGAAAAGGTGTTTCCTTCCTTTTTCCAAATAATGATAATAATAATAATTTTTTTTGAAATTTAAAAATTAATAATATGAATATTACTTGAAATTATGGAATAAATAATAATAATTTGGGAATTCGGATTGGGGATTTTACATACTATCTACCTTAGAAAAATTGTATAATCAAAATTTAAGTCATGCATATACAAGGGAATGAAAAGACAGAGCAAAATATTGTACCTTATTTCTCAAAAGATGCAAAAAAAAAGGCTCGCGGATGTCATCCTCACTCTCCCAGGTAGATTTTTTCGGAGTTGGGTGCTTCTAGGCGACTCGGACTAGGAAAATTGTCTTGTTCCTTAACACTTTCTTTCCGATCTAATATCTCCACATGCTGCTCTTAATAGGTTAGGGTAGCTTCACCTCAATGTCCAAGTGATACAAAATATAGCTAGGGTCTGCCACATACTTTCTCAGATGTGACACGTGGAACACATTATGCATTCTCTCCAAAGTGGGTGATAAGGCCAGTCTATAAGCCACCTCTCTAATACTCTTTAGAATATCAAAGGACCCAGTGAATCTTGAATTAAGCTTTGTAAGTCTTCCCAATCTTATAGTACAACGCGTCAACAATATCTTCGAGAATACCAAGTTTTCGTCCTTAACCATAAAGCAAACATGTATCTAAGCATCTTATTATAAAACAATACTTAACCGTAAAATTGAATGTTAATTACCTCAAATTTCAAAGCCCTCTGGTGACTATATGTCCAATGTCTCTGCCTATCATGTACTACTTGGAGTGTCTCTTAGATCTGCTTCATATTCTCTGCAGCATTCACAACCATCTCATATCCCAACAATGCTCTCTCGTCCATATCGTCCCAAGACAATGAGTATGATACCTCTGACCATATAATTCTATAATTCCTTGAATGGGGACAATTTTATACTCTCCTGATAGCTAATCTCTACTAATATAAAGGGGCTTCAAAACGGTTCAAGATTGAGCCATCTAAGTCGTGTGTATTTCATCAACCATTTTTGTTTTAAAAAAAACATTAAGTCCTGTAACCGTAGTTATTTTCTCACGTAGTTTAAACTAAAATTAAAACATAAAATACTCCTAGCTGCATGAATATGTATAAATACTAAAATATTTTAGAATTTAAATTATATTTAGACTAAGCAAATGATATTATCTATATCCAAAAGTTTAAAAATATATTTATTATAAATCATAACTAAAATATTCAAATTATATCTAAAATATTCTAACATAATTTAAATTTTTATATTTCAATCATAATGTAGATTTTTTTTTTTCTTTTTTGTAACGTGTAATGCACGTAAAAGTAACTAGTATTATATAAAAACTCAACCATGTGAAAATAGTCCTCCCATGAACCTCCAAAATGTAGCATGCATTTATGATATGTGTCCTCGAGCATCTAGATAGTTTTTTGATTGCGTGATGATTATAATTTGTATAAGGCATTAACAATGTACTATAATCGATACAACGATGCAGGCTAGATGTACTCACATACCATATTTGAAGTTGTATATTATTATATATTTGGACATAATTTTTGAACTTACTAATGAAAATATTATTTTTTTAATAGTCCTCGTCTCGAGTTGGGATTTACTCGAAAATGGACTCGGATCATAAATTATATGTACACTTGTCGAAATAAATAATAACAAATTATTAAATCGTACTTACTTTGAGAAATAAAATTACTTCAATATTTTATCAATAAGCTGAATGAGATTTTTTTGTAATGGGAGTGAGTTGTAAAAGAAAATCTGCCTATGGATCCACTAGAGCCTGCTCGTCTACCATGACTTGTTTCTAATTTGGAAAAAGAATCCTGGAATGACTTATCCATGCTTAGAAAATGTCCCTAGGGACCTAAATATAAAAATCAAAAAATCAAAAATCAAAAATCAAAAATTGAAATTTTAGAAAAATAACTCTTCACAATTATTTGAAATATCTTCAAATCTCTCTCGCTCTTTAGTGTAGCCCTCGACCCACATGTCAGTGGGGTCTCTCGTCTCCTTCTCGCTTCCTTGAGCGTATCCGTGCGTCCCACTTTTGGCTTAACTCTCTTTCACCATACCCTTAACCTAATATCTCCACCCCTCCCCTCCCGCGCACACAACAAGCATCACTGTTATTTTCGTCGCCTTTTCTCCATTTATTCGATATCATTGTCGACGACATGATAGCATATGTGACAACAACAACTACAACCACCAACAAATACAAGAACAATAATAAAAAAAATAATGATAACATGTCCCATATGTGTTCTCGTATACAATCGTGTCCGTTCGTGATCGGCCAACAAAGATAAGAACCTCTTTAACGATGTTACTTTTGTTAGTGATGGAGGAATTGAGGAGAGGTGGTGAGGAGGGGAGAGGGTCATAAAGATAAAAGATTGGGGAGGAGAATAATAATTCGAGAGTGAATTGAGAGACTTTATAAATGTGAACATTGCCGAGTCATGTTAGGGTTCAAGCTAGGATTATGGTTTGGGCTAAACTTATTAGGACTTGGGCATCATGAATTTGGGCTAAAACTTTTGTGTTTGGCTTTTCAAAACAATGAAAATAAAATATTAATATATATCAAATCCAGGCTTAGCTTGGATTGCTATTGCTATTATTGTATGTTATAAAAAATACATTAAAGCAACGTTTCAAAACAATACCAAAAATTGTCCAAATAATTAACAAACTCATAAAATGAAAATAAGAAAAAGTAGGTAAGCTACTTTTAATATAAACAACCCAGAAGCCACTCGTATAACTTACCAAAAAATCCGGATTTGAAAATTACTAAGCGTTAGCCAAGTTCTCCAAGTTTTTCTTTCGTCCTTTCTAAGTTATTGTGTTTGGTAGGGGAAAAAACTAAATTTGGACCCGAAGAACTAAAACTTGTTAGGCACCTTTCCCTTTCACTAAACTCAACTTTTCCAAGTTTTTACCGACTTGGAATTTAACCAAAAAAATACTTGGAGAACTTAATAAACGTGGCATGGACAAGTCCACATGTAAGCTTTAGTTCTTGTCTTTCCATTTTTTACAAATTCTCACCAGACAAGGAAACTTAAAAGAACTATTCCAAAGTTCTCGAAGTAAATGCTATAAGTTTTTGGCTTAAGAGCATCTCCAACACTATTGTGACTTTGGAAAAAAGTTAATACCACATAGGAATGACAAAATTTTATTCAAAAGCTTTTCTCCAATGCAATTGTCAAGTCAATTGTGAAGCTTATGTGGCAAAAATTAAAGAAGATATTGTGAAGTTGATTGTCTTGTTCTAGACAATACACTTGACAATGTCTTTTCTTCCATGTCATCAATTATGAATAAAAGATATTAGAAAAAAGAAAGAAGATGAGTAGTTGTCTTAAAAGTTGTCTTGGAAGTTGAAAAAAATACATTTTATTGTCTTCTCAATACTTTTGCATTGGAGAGAGTTTTTCTATCTCATTGTCTTTTGAGATATAATTTTGCCACATAAACAAGACATTGTCTTGTGGCTCATGCCACATAGGAGCCACCTGAGACTCACAACACTTAACAAGACAATAGGGTTGGAGATGCTCTCAGTATCAAGAAGGAAACCCCCCCTATAAATTTGCTTAATTTGTGATTCCGTTGGTTGCATGTAAATATAAATTATTTTACAACAAAAGCTGAATTATAAATGGTGTCGCAGCCATTTTGACTGGAACAAATGCTGCAGAAAATGAATATTTACTAAACATTTTACTCCATGATATATCTATTTCTGCTTATATAATGCCAAAAGTTAGCCTTCACCGTGAAATTTTTATTTTTCAAAGATACCCTTGCATGTCTATTCCAATACAAAAAATAATACATTATATTAGGGATAGTTAGGTACTTACAATATCTAGCTTTTAGTATTTCAATATATTACTTTTGTCTTTTGCTCTTTTCAAGTATATACAAATTTAATTAAAAGACAACTTTGAATGTCTTTTGCTCTTTTCAAGTACATACAAATTAAGTTAATTAGAAGACAATTAAAATATGTGCAACGCACGTGCATATATACTAGTTACTATATAATAGAAAAACTTGGTTGTGAAGCTTTTGAATTCCTAAAATACCCTTAAATATTTTATAAACATAAGTTACTAGGTCAACTTGCATGTCATTTATATTTAAAAGTTAAAGCAATAAAGTTTGCATGTAAGTTTTTTTTCCATACAATTCTCCATATTCCAATGGTAATAAATTTTGTTGTCCTTACCATTTTTCAAATGTTATTATCCTCAATAGAAAATTAAAAAAATATATATCTTTTGGCATTGTAAAAAGAACGTACAAGCACATGAATAGTCACATGAAAAAGACGGAAAGACGATAACCGACCTTATGATATTTTAATTAAAATACGTACAAAGTACGTAAATGTAGACTAGTCAGTTATAATAAAATAAACACCGAAATCTATATAAATACTGTAACAAATCGTAGGTTGGTAGATTGCATTCTAGTTAATTTAGTTTCCTTGTCAGATCCAGCTTCGCAAAGCTTCTTGCTGGTTCTAATTAGGCTTGGATCCCAATCCAACCCTAAAGTGGTAGCAGCCCTAAATGCTACCATGTGACAGTGCACCACAAAGAGTATCTCAACAATCAATGCATTCAAACCCGGCCATAACTGTTGGAGTGGGTGGGGTTCCCAACCTATGTGGAGAAGACCCCGGAGTGCGACGAACGCCGTCCGATGTCGGAGAAGCTCGGGAAGTAGGCGACGGAGTTGCTGCTGATGCTGCTGGAGCTGCTGGAAGCAGGGGATCCGAGTTCGGGCCGAACTCGGTCCCATGGCGAGTTCGGGCCGAACTCGGTCTGGCCGTTCCAGGGTTTGGCCAGTAGGTGCTGGTTGCCCCACACAGAGTTCTGGCCGAACTCTGTGTCGTCGGGGGCTGAAGCGGATTTCTGGATGAGTTTTCATCATTGGATCTAATCCAACGGTCCAGGTTGGTTGCGGGATTAGGGAGATATATTGAGTTTTCTCAACCCTAACTCATTATCGCAAGTAACACAAGTTTGAGAGAGGAAGGAGGCAAGAGTGCCATTACAACTTCGGAGAAGAAGACGGAGGATTGAAGGTCGCTGTTCGAAGGAGATCGTGTTCGGGTAATCCCTACTCGTCGTTCTCGCTCTTCGTAGCCCTGTAATCATTGTTCTTATCTCTGAGTGTTGTGGGGATCCGATTTGGATCGGGAGGAGTTTGTAGAGGGTGTAATTCTTCTATTCCATTAGTGGAGGCTTCTCAGGGTTGGACTCCGATCGTCCCGTGGTTTTTCCCGCAAGGGTTTCCACGTCAAAAATTCTCTGTGTCTGCGTGATTGTTTTTGTGTGGCTATTTTTGGGTTCGTGCGTTGTATTGCTCGGTCCTCTCGGAGGTACTCTCCGATTTGGGGAAAGGTTTCCGCGTTTCTTTCCCAACAAGAGTGGTATCAGAGCTTTGGGTTCAAAGGGTGTCAGGAGTTGACAGAGGAACCAGAGAGGAGAGATGGACGCGAAGCCGGTGCGCATGGTGAACCTTAATGGCACAAACTATCATTATTGGCGGAGCAAGATGAAAGATTTGTTATTTGTCAAGAAGCTGCATCTACCCGTGTTTGCATCCGAGAGGCCCAGTGATAAATCCGAGGAGGACTGGACATTCGAGCACATACAGGTGTGTGGGTACATAAGGCAGTTTGTTGATAAGAACGTGTACAATCACGTTGCCAATATTGAGCACGCGAAGACGTTGTGGGATAAGCTGGAATCCTTGTATGCGAAGAAGACCGGGGTAAACAAGTTGTTCCTGATCCGAACGATGATGGGTCTGCGGTACAAGGATGGGGCGTCTATTTCGGATCACTCGAGTGAGTTCCAGGACGTGGTTGACCAGCTATCTTCTATGGGAGTCAAGTTCGACGACGAAGTTCAGGGACTGTGGCTGCTGTGTACATTGCCAGACTCGTGGGAGACCGTACGAGTATCTATGATCGCTTCTGCTCCAGAGGGCGTGGTCAGTCTGGAGTTTGCCAAGAGCGGAGTGTTGAATGAAGAGATGCGGAGACGTTCTCAGGGCACTTCATCCACATCCCACCACTCAGAGGCACTTGTTTCAGAGAGCCGCGGAAGGGACAAAAGCAGGGGTCCAGGTGGTGGTAGAGACAAGAGCAGGGTGAAGTCCAAGGGTCGTTACGAGGACTCAGAGTGTTACCATTGCGGTAAGAAGGGCCATATCAAGCGGAACTGTTTCGCTTGGAAGAGAGAGAAGAAGGGCGACAAGGGAAAGCAAGAAGAGAACACTACATCGGCGGCCTCGGTGCATGGAGGCGATGTGATCGTCGTAGGTGATGAGGTCATTACTAACCTCGCCTGCGATGACAATTCTTGGCTGGTGGACTCAGGGGCTTCAGCACATGTATCTCACAATAGGGCACTGTTTGCCACTTACACGACAGGCGACTGTGGCGTGTTGAAGATGAGCAATGGAGATGTGTCGAAGGCGGTTGCCGTTGGAGATGTGCATTTGAGAACGAAGACGGGTGCGGTTCTTGTTCTCAAGGATGTTCGTCATGTCCCTGATATCCGTTTCAACCTGGTGTCGGTTGGAAGGTTGGATGACGAGGGATTCTTCAGTCTCTTCGGGAATAGTCAGTGGAAGCTTTCCAGAGGTTCGATGGTGATTGCCAGAGGAAGCAAGAAGTCCGGTCTCTACTATATGGAGGGGAGCGCAGAGGGGGCACAGGAGGTGAACGCAGTCAGTGATGCGTCTACCGAGTTGTGGCACAGGCGGCTCGGCCATATCAGCGAGAAGGGGATGAGCTACTTGGTGAACAGGAAAGTGATTCCGGGGCTCAAGTCTACAAAGTTGGAGAAGTGCACGCACTGTTTAGCTGGAAAGCAAAATAGGGTGTCTTTCCAAAGTCACCCAAGTTCGAGGAAGCCGGCGTTGCTCGAGTTGATTCACTCGGATGTCTGCGGTCCTATGAAGGTAAAATCTTTTGGTGGTGCTTCTTACTTTGTGACTTTTATTGATGACTGTTCCAGGAAGGTTTGGGTCTATGCCTTAAAGACCAAGGATCAGGTGCTGCCTACTCTCAAGGAGTTTCAGGCCTCTGTTGAAAGGGAGACGGGCAAGAAGTTGTTGTGTGTTCGGTCCGACAATGGCGGCGAATACATCGGTCCCTTTGATGCGTATTGCAGAGAGCAAGGGATACGACACCAGAAGACTCCGCCAAAGACACCTCAGCTCAATGGTGTAGCGGAGCGCATGAACAGGACACTGATGGAGAGGGTGCGGTGTTTGCTGTCAGAAGCAAACTTGCCGGGCAGTTATTGGGGTGAGGCTCTTCTCACAGCTGCTTATATTATTAATTTGTCTCCTAGTGCTCCTTTGCAGGGTGATGTGCCTGACAAAGTATGGTACGGCAAAGAGCCGTCATACAGTCACCTGCGGGCGTTTGGTTGTAAAGCCTTCGTGCATGTACCGAAGGACGAGAGGACCAAACTCGAGCCGAAGACGAGGCGATGCGTCTTTGTCGGCTATGGTCGGGATGAGTTTGGCTATAGACTCTACGACCCAGTGGAAGGAAAGCTCTACAGAAGCAGGGACGTGGTGTTCGTCGAGGATCAGACCATGGCCAACACTCAGGATTCCGAGACGCCTTCTGAGGCTGAGGAATTGCCTGAGTTAGAGTCATTTCGCTTCGAGCAGTTTCCAGAGGACATCGCAGAGGATCCAGTTATGGGGGAGCCGGTACATGGAGTTGCTCCCAACCTTGATCATCAGCTTGCTGATGGTGGTCAGGGTGTCCCTCAGGAGGATGAGCATGCCGGAGAGGTAGTTCCTGAAGGGGCGGAGGCTGTCGGTATACAGCCAGCACCAGTGGCTCCACTGAGAAGGAGTGACAGGGATCGTCGACCATCTACGAGATACTCACCGGATGAGTATGTGCTATTGACTGACGGGAGGGAGCCCGAAAGTTTCGCAGAGGCTATGGAAGACGAACACAGGCAGGAGTGGATGGTGGCTATGCAGGAGGAGATGAGTTCCTTGCACACCAATTCCACTTATGATCTGGTGCGGTTGCCAAAGGGCAAGAAGGCTTTGAAGAATCGATGGGTGTTCAGAGTGAAGCAGACGGAAGATGCTACTTGCCCTCGATACAAAGCGAGGCTGGTAGTCAAGGGCTACGGTCAGCGGAAAGGCGTGGATTATGATGAGATCTTTTCGCCTGTCGTCAAGCATTCGTCTATCCGGGTGGTGCTAGCATTAGCAGCAAGTTTCGACTTGGAGGTCGAGCAGATGGACGTGAAGACGGCATTCCTCCACGGTGATCTTGAGAAGGAGTTGTACATGGAGCAGCCAGAGGGATTCTGCGAGAAGGGCAAGTCACATTTGGTCTGCCGGTTGAGAAAGAGCTTGTATGGTCTGAAGCAGGCTCCGAGGCAGTGGTACAGGAAGTTCGAGTCATTTATGGGGGAGCATGGTTATGCACGGACGACGTCGGATCATTGTGCATTCGTGAGGTATTTTGCCAATGATGATTTCATCATTTTGTTGCTCTATGTTGATGATATGCTATTAGTGGGTCGAAATGCCACTAGGATAGCGGAGTTGAAGCGCCAACTGGGCGCGGCCTTCTCTATGAAGGATTTGGGCGCAGCGAAGACTATTCTTGGGATGGAGATCAGCCGAGAGAGAGAGTCCAAGCTGCTACACTTGTCCCAAACGAAGTACATTCACCGGGTACTTCAGCGTTTCGGGATGGACGGGTCGAAGAAAGTGAGTTCCCCCCTCGCGGCTCACTTTAAGCTCACTGAGGAACAGTGTCCATCTACCGAGGACGAAAAGGAAGATATGGAGCGGGTTCCATATGCCTCAGCTGTGGGAAGCCTGATGTATGATATGGTGTGTACGAGGCCAGATATTGCTCATGTAGTTGGTACGGTTAGCAAGTATCTTTCAAATCCTGGAAGGGTACATTGGAGTGCGGTCAAGTGGATCCTACGATATCTTCAGGGCACTGCCGGTTGGAGACTTTCCTTTGGTGGTGACGAGCCGAAGCTGGTTGGGTATACCGACGCTGATATGGCTGGAGATGTAGACACGAGGCGATCGACTTCGGGCTACGTGGTGATGTTTGCGGGAGGAGCAGTATCGTGGCAGTCGCGGTTGCAGAAGTGTGTTGCCTTGTCGACGACAGAGGCAGAGTACATTGCGGCGACGGAGGCTTGCAAGGAGCTGTTGTGGATGAAGAAGCTGCTGCAGGAAATGGGACTGAAGCAAGAGCAGTATACTTTGCTTTGCGACAGTCAGAGTGCTATCCACCTTGTGAAGAATCAGACGTTTCATAGCCGGTCCAAGCACATCGAGACCCGGTATCATTGGATACGGGATGTGGTTGAGAAGAAGGACGCGGAGCTTGAGAAGGTGCATACAGATGACAACGAGCTGATATGTTCACGAAGATTCTACCAAGGGGGAAGTTTGAGTACTGCAGGCAGGTCGTCGGGATGACGACATCCTCCCCATAGTTGTGAAGGGGGAGATTTGTTGGAGTGGGTGGGGTTCCCAACCTATGTGGAGAAGACCCCGGAGTGCGACGAGCGTCGTCCGATGTCGGAGAAGCTCGGGAAGTAGGCGACGGAGTTGCTGCTGCTGCTGGAGCTGCTGGAAGCAGGGGATCCGAGTTCGGGCCGAACTCGGTCCCATGGCGAGTTCGGGCCGAACTCGGTCTGGCCGTTCCAGGGTTTGGCCAGTAGGTGCTGGTTGTCCCACACAGAGTTCTGGCCGAACTCTGTGTCGTCGGGGGCTGAAGTGGATTTCTGGATGAGTTTTCATCATTGGATCTAATCCAACGGTCCAGGTTGGTTGCGGGATTAGGGAGATATATTGAGTTTTCTCAACCCTAACTCATTATCGCAAGTAACACAAGTTTGAGAGAGGAAGGAGGCAAGAGTGTCATTACAACTTCGGAGAAGAAGACGGAGGATTGAAGGTCGCTGTTCGAAGGAGATCATGTTCGGGTAATCCCTACTCGTCGTTCTCGCTCTTCGTAGCCTTGTAATCATTGTTCTTATCTCTGAGTGTTGTGGGGATCCGATTTGGATCGGGAGGAGTTTGTAGAGGGTGTAATTCTTCTATTCCATTAGTGGAGGCTTCTCAGGGTTGGACTCCGATCGTCCCGTGGTTTTTCCCGCAAGGGTTTCCACGTCAAAAATTCTCTGTGTCTGCGTGATTGTTTTTGTGTGGCTATTTTTGGGTTCGTGCGTTGTATTGCTCGGTCCTCTCGCAGGTACTCTCCGGTTTGGGAAAAGGTTTCCGCGTTTCTTTTCCAACAATATTTTTGGGTTCGTGCGTTGTATTGCTGGTTCTAATTAGGCTTGGATCCCAATCCAAGCCTAAAGTGGTAGCAGCCCTAAATGCTACCATGTGACAGTGCACCACAAAAGAGTATCTCAACAATCAATGCATTCAAACCCCCATAACCTCACTGATGTCCATGCGATGCTCGACTCCAAGACAACTGTGTGAAATAAGTGCACACTTGCCATCTGCTACCAAACCATCATAACTCCCTCACCAGAATCTATTGGCTTCAAGTCTTCAACTATACAGCATTTATTCTGATCAAGCAGATTAATTGATGCATGCCGACACTCCTAATAGAAGTATGTATAAGTAGCATTCTTGTACGTTGTGACATTTTGATTCACACACACACATATATATAGTGGTTGAATGTCAGAATCGATTTAACTAGTAAAAGTTGGATTATATCTCGTTTCCAGTTGAGCCCTCAAAAGAAGTGACAATGAAGTTGATAATTTAGTCTCACATCGAATAGGAGCCGTGAGCCCAAATTTTTGAGCTTGAGAGTAGAAGCTTGAACTCAGCATTAATAGACTTGTTTGATAAAATAATTCAAGTAAGAGTTTATAGATATATGCTAGTGAGCTTACAAGAAATTAACCTTGTTTTTATCTATATAGTTATATAAAATAATATCTTAGGCTTTATCAATATGGTAAGAACTTCATTTAAATATTTTCAATTTGATACTATGTTTTCTTTGTTTTCTTAGATGTACGGGACAAAACTGTTACTGACCTAGTTCATTATCAAGTTCAATCCAAGGATAAACTTGTCAACAACTCAAGATCATTCAGATTTCGAGTTTAATTATAAGAGCATCATTAGTAGTTGGGACTCTCCAATACAATTTGGAGCCCAAAATTTCAACAAAAAGGTAAATGTAGAATGTGTTGGGTTTGTATGAGAATAGTAGGAAATGATAAAGTGAGCTCCGGTCCCAAAAATTGTGTGGTCAAAATTAATGTAGAAAAAAATTAATATAAAGTTTAGAATCTAGAAAGTTGGGCTCCAAATTGGAACTTACTATTCTACAGAACGAGTTTCTACAATCTAAAAATTGGGAGGCCCAACCCTTAGCACCCATGGATGGGTTGGAACCGAAATTTTAGAAATTGGGACTAGGGATGAGACTTATTATTCTACAAAATGAGCTCCTACATTCTAAATCTAGAATCTAGAAAATGGGATGGGCCTTACTAATGATGCTCTAAAGAACAATTCAAGAGCCGAACTCGTGTTCCCAGATATTTTAGAGATCCAAGATTTAGATTTTGCTAATTAATTAACCGAATATTTCGTATGAAAGCTTGGACTTGCTTAAGTTTTTTTTTTTTTTTTTTTTTGAAATCCCACACACACACAATTGGGAGTCTCGAATCTTGCCGGTCCCTCCGGATGTCCGCTCTAATACCACTAGGCTAGAGAGATCGGACAGTTCTATTTTTTTCTTACACTGTGTTTGGGAACTTTTGCAGGGAGGAAAAGTAAAATTTGAGGGAAAGAAAAATGGAGGAGAGTAAAATGAAAGAAAAGTTATTTTTTTTTTTTACTTTCTTTGTTTGGATGGACAAAACGTAGGGGAAGGAAAAGTTTAAAAATAATTACTTGTTGTTTATGGATAGCAATATAATTACTATTTGGTCCTTGATATTCTCAAATGATAATTTATTATTCCCTTTATGAGGAGTAAATTCTCTCATATTACTCTCATCTTTCTCAATTTTCCTCCCACTTTTGGGAAGAAATTTTTTTTTTTAGTGGAACCAACCTACTTTTTTCCCTCAAATTCTCCTCCCCCATTTACTTTCCTCCTTTCCAATTAAACACCGTCACTTTTAATTCACCTAAAAGCTTGGCTCTAGCACCCCTACCAATAATAATTGTATTAGCATATTATAATAATTACAACAACAAATATGATCTCAATACCAATTAGATCAAAATTTTTTCTTTTAGCAAGAAAGAGTAATGAATGTATGTTTCACTTTTATACTCGTAACAACAACTTTTGGACTCAGGATATTAACAATAATTTCTCTGCAACGTATAAGCACATCCTCCGTAGTCGAACCAAGCTTAAAGGGTGTATTACTCGGGTGATACACGACGGATGCACTACTAATCTCTGGAAAGATCCTTGGCTCAATCACCAAAGCATGATTGAGAGGTTGGGTTGGCCAACTTTTGATATCTGTGGCCGGGACGAGCAAGTGTCCGTGCTTATTCAAAATGGCCAATGGCAAGTAGACGCCCGCCCAGTAGGGCAGTGGTACGCTGAAGAGATCGACAACATCCAAATTCATCCAGAGGAGCACATAGACCGGTGGGTCTGGTTGGAGACTAATAGTGAGTTGTTCTCGACGAGAGGGGCGTACGAGCAACTCCGGAAAAGAAGACAACCTGTTAGCTGGGCGGGATTGATTTGGAATAATAAGGCGGCATCAAAAATGAAACTATGTGTGTATAAGGCGATTTGCAATCGTCTCCTTACCAAGGACCGGCAGACCCGGTTGGGCATTGGGATCGAAAACCAAGCATGTGTTCTATGCGAACGAGGCGCGGAAACCAGGGATCATATCTTCTTCCAGTGTCCGACCTCTAGTTTTATTTGGAAGCAAGTTACTAATAACCTGGGTATGCCGATCTCGGGTCAAGAAGGGCTTCAGGACATCTTTGAAGGGATAGCAGCCCTGCGAGGGAAGGGGAGAGAGACATATAATAAAGGACAAATTAAATTATTATCAGCTGTCTGGCATGTTTGGAGGAAAAGAAACAGACGTGTTTTCGAGGGAGTGGCTACTTCTGTGCATGGGCTCATTCAAAACATTGAAACAGATGTTAACATAATGGGGGGATAAGGGAGATATATTTATAGAGAGAAAGCTGGTTGGGCTGTGTATCACATTTTGTAATTCCTTTTATCAATAAATAATTACCTTTGCTTCAAAATATATATATATATATATATATATATATATATATATATATATATATATATAAACAAATAAAAAAATGGGTGATAAATAGTATTTTTGATAATCAAATTTTCCATAGTCATGCATGTTTCAAAACTACCAATTTTTCTTTGATACCTTTGCTTTATGGACAAGTGCATAAGGTTATATTTAGGAAAATGTTTCGTGTACCTCCAAAAACACATTTTTTCATGTCCCTTCGCCACGTAACCCTCTTCTATTGGCTCATGTCTTCCTCCAACCATCCCCCTATTTGCTTGGATCAATAAGAGAATGCAAAGGAGAGATGAAATTTTTGGAGGTACATATAATATTACTCTTATATTTATATATATGTGATGCCTCAATATTGTGGTACTGTAACCAAATCCGAATTTATATATGGTATAATTGTTAGCCATGTAGGTGTGGTGGGAAGAAAGAGTTTATGGCAAATTACAAATGAATAACATTAAAATCGGTCATGTCAATGCCATGTAATCGATCAGGTCATGGGAGATTATATATATCATCCAAAAAAATTGGGCGACAAAGAGCATTTTTGGTATATTTTTTCTTTCTCATGCTATGAAATTTTCAACCAAACACCCTTTCTACTTGCAACAATAAAAACTACACAAACATTCCAATTACAAATATCTTGCAAAGACATTCTTCATTTGCAACCAATAAATGTTGCATGCTAGTTTATTTATAGCCAGAAGTAAAAATTGGAAACCCATGCAAGCCGCATAATATCAAAATCCAAGTTATTATTGATTTTGAGGAGGACCAATATGGACCATAATCAAACTAATATACGACCTGATCTCATCATAAGCATAAGAGTGTACATTTTTTTTTTACTAGGAAAAGACGAGATTCTCAGAATTCTAATTAGCAATGATACATTAGGAGTGATATCACTCAGTTTATGAATCACTTGATATTACGTACGTAGAAATCTTTCAAACTTAACATACCAACAGAAACCAACAACAACAACAAAAGCATGCATGCATGAAACCACATATATTGATAGCATATCCCAAGTAGTAGAGCCACAGCCTAGAGTTGGGCTGGGTATCGGTCGACGCAGTCGAGCCACGGGTTCCTGGCCGGCCTCCTCACCCGGCCCATCGCGCGCCAGACGGCGCTGTTGCACTTGAAGCCGGAGCCGAACGCGAGCTGCCAGATCTTGTCCCCGCGCCTGACCCGGCCCTTGGCCTCGAGGTAGGCCAGCTCGTACCAGATGCTGCTGCTGGAGGTGTTGCCGAACCTGTGCAGCGCGGCGCGGGAGGCCTCCATGTTGCCCGTGGTGAGCTCGAGGTTCTTCTGGAGCTCGTCGAGCACGACCTTGCTGGCCGCGTGCACGCAGAAGTGCTCGAACGCGAGCTTGTAGTCGGGGATGTAGGGCTTCGTGGTCGCGGCGGTGGCGGTCTTGGAGCCGAAGAGGTTGCGGTAGATGAGGGTCGCGAAGAAGAGGAGCTGCTCGGAGAAGGGGAGGACCAGAGGGCCGAGGGTGGTGATGTTGGCCTTGAGAGCGTGGCCGCCGACCTCCATCAAGTCACGGCTGATCGCTAGGCCTTTGATTCGCTGATCATCTTCTTGTTGGTAGACGCACCTAAAACACAAACATGCTAATTATGTAAACATACATCTACTATGCATCACCAAGGCAGCGAGAGAGTCGATCAAGATGTACGCAATCTTACTAATACAAAAAAAAAATCCAACAATCGAACAATATTTGACAATTTTAAAAGTTAAACTAGTATTATTATATTTCATAGTCATGAAGATATTAAGCACTAAAAGAAAAAAAAATTGTACAACATTGAAAAATTATTGTAAAAGGTTTTTTGATACGTTTAGGGTCTGCTTGGTAACGACTTTTTCACCAGTTTTGAAGTATTTTTGAACTGATCGATTATGAAAATTTCTACTTGTTAATTTTTTTGAGGCACCGGTTTTGGTCGGCTTAAAAACTCCCAAAAATCGGTGTAATGTATTTTTTGGTGGCTTTATAAACACCCCAAATCGATGGGTTTTGAGCGGCTATATTTTTTTATTCCATTTATATCCTCACAAAAATATATATAATTATAACTACTGATACCCTTCCCTATTTAATTTATTCATTCGTGAAAAAATTTCAGAACCGCTCGTTAGTGAATTACCAAGCATTGATAGAATGGATAGGACTGGTTTAAAAGCCGCTACTTAAAAACCATCCAAAACCGGACCCCTCATAACCGCTCATAACCGGTACTCTAAAAATACCTCATGACCGCTACCCCTACAATTGCCAAGCAGACCCAATATAAAGTTGTTATATTCAGGATTGTAAAAGGGTAGGATAGGTACCTAAAGCTCCGGTCGTCGCCTCCCTTGTGAGTCCTGACGATATGCTCAAGCTGGTACTTGGCCCTCCCGAAGTCCCTCCTCCGGTTGGAGAGCAGCACCGCCGAGCATCCCATCCGAAAGAAACAGTTCGGTATCAGCATCGACCGGTTCTTCCCCGGGTACCATGTAAAGTTCACTGCCTCCGTGCTCACCACCACCGCATAGTTGTTCGGGTTCGCCTGGAGCGTTCGGTACACAAAATATTATATAGTCAGAAATTCTATAGATTTGAAAATATATTTTTATAATCTGAATCAAACATTTACATATATACCTGCAATATATCACGAGCCAAATCAACTGCAATGATCCCTGCACTGCACCCCATCCCTCCGAGGTTGTAGCTCAAGATATTTCCCCTCATCTTGTAATGGTTGACGATCATGGCGGAGAGGGACGGAGTGGGGTTGAAGAGGCTGCAGTTGACGACGAGGACGCCGACGTCCTTGGGGCGGACGCGGCACTTCTCGAAGAGCTCGTCGAGGGCCGCGAACATGGCCGTGGACGCCTCGGCGCGGCCCTCCTTCATCGTGGCGCAGGGGGACGGCGAGAAGATGGACTTGGGCATGTACGTCTCGTCCCCGATGCCGGAGGAGGCGAGGATCCGGCGCTGGAAGGAGAGGCTCTCTTCGTCGAATTTACCGGATTTGCGCGCTAGCTCGATGAAGTCTTCCTTGGATACCTGTACAGTGAAATCGTCAAATTCTACCAGTACTATGCTTGATAGTGTCAAACTTTGCCTTCATTCATAGATTTCTTGGCCGAAAACTCTTTTTGAAAAACTGGGGCCATTCGCAAAAAATTAATGAGATTAAAGCAAAAAGAAAAAAAAAAAAATAAAGTATATTTTAGAGTGCTTGGGATCATGTATCAAATACATACTTTTTTGTGTCCTTTTTTCAAGTCAGACCATAATTATATAGGCCACTCAGTTATTCGAGAGGAAATTCAAATCCAAAAATTGTACTTGGACGTCCCCCGCACTACCACTAGCACTGGCAGATCTACATGAGAAACAATAGGGGATGGGACCCCAGTGAATTTTTTTTACTATATTATTGTATTCCAAAGTTTTTTTGAAGGCATTCTTTTGGAATTCCTTTATAATTGTGCCTCCAGTAAATTATAATCCTGAATCCGCTGGTGACCTCTAGGCTAGTGACTTAAGGACATGTACCAAGTGTATGTTACCACGTTCCTTATACGACACAGCCCTAATTTTTTTAGTATCTTACTTCGCAGTACATGATACAGTAGAGTTGGGTTAGGTAAATACTGATCACCCTCCAACTAAGTATACAATAGTCTAACCTAACTAAGCAACCCCCAATATTTGAAGGTGATTCTAACATTTGACTAAGAAAAGAAAAATATATTTCTCATCTAGTTGAACATCCTTCACCCAACCTATAATATATGCACATGCTTCACACTTCACTCAAGCCATGTATGCACGACATAATAAAAATTCCAACAAATGAAACTATGACAGCACATAAATACGACTTTCTAAAACCAACTTATATAGCACTAGTCATGGAGGTGGCTGCTCAGTGATGGCGACAAACATATAGGTATAAATGACTAGTTTTAGTCAAAGACGGGGAGAATTTTTCTTTTTTCTCTCTTTTTCTGGGATAATTAGATCCAATATATTTGTAATTAAGAGAACAAAATTCATTACTCATACCCTTGCATACATTTTTTCATACTTCTATATGACAAATGTTAAAGTCACCACAACAATTATTACGAGATAAAAATTTTCTGATCGTTCTAAGACTGTACATATTCAAGATTGACAAAATTTCGACAATTCCGAAAAAATCTGTCAATTTTTTTTTAGTAATTGTCAAAATTTTGACAGTCCGTATTAAACCAGAACTAGTAAATATTTTAAAGTCGTAAAATAGCAAAGGTTGCAAAAAAAAATGCTATTAATAGTCCTAAATATGCAAGTGTGTTGTCCCTAGTAACTTTTGTAGTACCCTTAATATTTGTTTATATATATATATATTAGCGACAATTTCTAGTTTTTGTGGTAAAAAAAAAATGTCGCGGAAAGAAGCCATTGTGGTACCTTGAGGTCGTCGTCGGGCTTGTAGCAGGCGAAGTCGATGAGGTAGATCGGCCTGGGCTTGGACATGAAGTAGACGGAGATGGTGAAGACGAGCACCCCGAAGAAGGCGAGCACGGTGGCGAGGTCGTAGCTGGTCTCCTCCCACAGCTTCCTCCATATCTCCTCCTTCCTCAGGCTCCCCACCTCCGCCCCGAACACCAGCACCAGCACCGGTATCGTCGCCAGGTAGATGCCGTGGCTGATCAGGTAGCGGTAGCCGAGCTTCACGTACTTGAGGTTCACGGACTGCAGGAAGTCCGGCAGCCTGCGCCTGACCCGGACCGAGAAGGTCGGGGAGCCCGCGTCGGGCCCGGAGGACTCGACGCCTCGGTTGACGATCTCGGTCGAGAGGAGTGCGTGCTCGCTCCCCGCCATTGCTCTCTTCTTCTTCTCCTTCTTTGGTTGGGTTGGAGAGTAGTTGTTGTTGTTGGGAGGAGGAGGGATCGAGTTAGGGTTTTATATATAGGGAAGAAGAGGTGGTGGGTGAGGAACAGTTAATGCTTGCAACTAACAGGGGGGAGTGTAGTTGGAACTGCCATGAATTCCCCCCCTAATGGTGTGATTGAATGAAGGGACCTAAGTGTTGGAATGAATAAATTCAAATTGATGGGTTTTTTTTTTTAATATAAGGGTTTTTGCATTATTTGCGAATAAGTAGATATATGGATTGTCACAAAAATGGTTGTTAATCTACGAGAAATTAATTGTTGGTAAAACATGTGGCACCATCTCGAATTGTGTAGATGTCGGTACATAAATTCTTGACTTACTAATTTGAGTTTTGAGTTATGTTTTGTATAAAACTTCTATTTGACTAGGCATTTGGTTTAAGTCATTCATTTTTATTACAAAGAATGATAAGAAAATAAAAAATGGTGGGGGTCCGGGAGGAAGGGAAAAAAAAAAATTGAAAGAGAGAAGGAGAGTGGAATTTAAAGAAAAAATAATAATATGAGTTCCACTAAAAAAAAGTTCTTGAAGAAAAAAAATGAAGAGAGAGTAGAGAATTTATCCAACTAGCCCTCAAAGTAAGTATAAATGATGATTTAAAAAATAAGGATTAAATAGTAATTATATCTTTATTCATGAATAAACAAAATTTTATTTTATTTTCTTACTTTTTGTAATTAATTTTATCTTTGTTTTACTATCCTTTGTTTTCTTTTTCCTCAAAATTATATTTCCCTCCTAAAAATAAATTCCCAAACATAACTTAGCTCAAAGTAGTTGCTAAATGTTGACGACCTGAAGGAGCATCGATTATCCCCACGCCCTATACACATGGACGGCCCTGGCCGACGGCTCAGGGCCCCCAAACGAAATGGGACACCAATCTATTTATAATTGAACTAGTACGTATCATGTGCTATTTTAAAAAAAATTATTTTGGTGTAGTGGTTATAATTTTAGACTTCTATTTTAGAGGTACTTTGTTCAAATTGCTAGCAACAAATTTTTGTTATATTTATAATTTTTTTTACCATTATGTACAGGGGGACTATTTTGAAAGTTTCGACCTCGGACTTCCATCAGCTCAGGGCTGACCCTGCCTATACAATGGCTCATGTCTGTTGCTAATGCATAATCGATTGCCATAGGACATAAGTTGAAATTAAAAAAATGCGTCCATTGGGCCGGCTCAAAATTTTGCGCTTCATTTTCTTGGCGGGCTTATACTCCTTGGCCCATGTCACATTCGGAAGTAAATCAATACTTTCTTCATATATTCCAACTCGAAGAGGAAAAATATTTCTACAATTTGAATTGTATGTGAAAAAGTATTCTGATGGTAATTCTCTTTTCTTTGTTCTTGGTGGGAGTCACATCACCAAATCATGAGATAAATTTGTGTGGGTGCTTTCGAGTGGATGGAGATCTTGTGAATTTTGTATCGTCTTCTTAAGCGGGAGTTTTGATTTATTTCACACAAGACTTATTTCCAATAAGAGAATGGTATTTTGGCTTGACCAAGATATCAAACTAGTAGTAGATCTTCTACTCCTTAATTTTTTCCGTCATTACCATTTTTCAAAAATTATTATTCTTAATAAAAAAATTTAAAAAAGAATAAAATTTATACTTCGAATCTCTTGGCATGCATTGTAAAAAAAACTGTATACACACATGAATAATCACGTGAAAAAGACGGAAAGACGACAACTGACCTTATGATATTCTATTCTACTATATAATAGAAAAAACTTGGAGGTGAAACATTTGAATTTCTTAAATACCCTCGAGTATTTATAAACATGATGTTATTATGTTTACTTGCATGTCATTTATGTTTAAGAGTCAAAGCAATAAAGTTTGCATGCAAGTTTTCTTTTTCCATACAATTTTTTATGTTCCAATGGTAAAAAATTTCTCTTCTTACAATTTTTCAAAAATTATTATTCTCAACATAAAATTAAAAAATGGAACAAAATTTGTACTTTGAATCTCTTGGCATTGTAAAAAAAAAATACACACATGAATAATCATATAGAAAAGATGAAAAAACAACAACTGACCTTATGATATTCTAATTAAAATATATGCAAAGTACGTACATGTAGACTAGTTCACATTAAGTTGTGACTAGCACGTGTTTTGTGTATGTGCTTTTTTTTTTCTTTTATATATATATATTTATATGGCAAATATATTTCGAAATAGTATAAAATATTTTGAAACATTTTTATTTAGATGTCTAACATTTATTGTAATTGAAAGAGTATATATAATTATTAGTGGCTGATAATTTTGTTCTTTTTTTAATTTTTATTGAGAATAATAATCTTTGAAAAATGGTAATGACGTAAAAATTTATTACCATTGGAATATGAAGAGTTGTATGGAAAAAAAAAACTTCATAGTATGCAAACTTTATTGCTTTGACTTTTAAACATAAATGACATGCAAGTTGACATAATAATATCATGTTTATAAAATACTCAAGAATATTTTAGAAATTCAAAAGTTTCACCTCCAAAATTTTCCATAAATGTTAGCCACTAATAATTATATATACTCTTTCGTTTACAATAAATGTTAATCATCTAAATAACCATGTTTCAAAATATTTTATAATATATATATATATATATATATATATATATATATATATATATATATATATATATATATATATATATATATAAAAGAAAAAAAAACATAGAGAAAACACGTGCTAGTCACAACTTAATGTGAACTAGTCTACATGTACGTGCTTTGTACGTATTTTTATCATAAGGTCAGTTGTCGTCTTGTCGTCTTTTCTAAATGATTATTCATGTGTGTGTGTTTTCTTTTTACAATGCCAAAAGCTTTAAAGTACAAATTTTGTTCTTTTTTAAAATTTTCTATCGAGAATAATAATCTTTGAAAAATGGTAATAAGAGAAAATTTTTACCATTGAAACATAAAAAGTTGTTTGAAAAAAAACTTGCATGCAAATTTTATTGTTTTGACTTTTAAATATAAATGACATGCAAGTTAATATAATAACATCATATTTATAAAATACTTGAAAGTATTTTAGGAATTCAAAAGTTTTACCACCAAAATTTTCCTTTATATAGTAGAATAGATAGCTTCCCTTGAATTGATTCCATTTGTTTAATAAATCAATCAAGCTAAAATTAAGCATAGCTTGTGCTCGCTCTATAACGGATTAATTGTGCCTTGATCCAATATTCATTTGGAGCCCTAATCGTGGTTTGGCCAATGAAAACATAATTGGCACATGCTTGGCAGTTGGCAGCTGCGATCATGATTCAATTGTGCTACCAAGTTGGCAGTTGGGTGGAAGCATTTTATGAACATAAACAAAATTTACAACAACAATAATGAAGGGAGGACAATTGCATATATAAAGGAGGAGTCTTAATTGAGGAAATTAATGGCGACTCCAGTGAACATCAACTGTGAGCTCTATTACTGTTTTACTTCGCTCTAGGCTCTAGCTATGTTGTACAGTAGGAAAGCCAGCTAGGGCATCAAACGGAGTTACTGTGCGCATGACTCTTTTATTTTAGGGATTTTTTGACTTTCATCCCACTTACTAATATGAATTTGTACTTACATCCCACTTTTTAATTTTATTTGACTTACGTCCCACTTTTCGTCACGAAAATACTTTTCGTGACAAAATAAATTTTTTTTCGTGACAAAATAAATACTTTTCGTGACGAAAAGTGGGACGTAAGTCAAATAAAATTAAAACGTGGGATGTAAGTACAAATTCATATTAACAAGTGGGATGAAAGTCAAAAAATTCCTTTATTTTATTTATTCTTTTATTTTTATTTTGTGTTATTTTTTCAAATCGAATCGTGACAATACAAGCCACCCAGCCATTCAGACCTGTGCTTGGACACCCTGCCGTACTACAACTAGACTTAGGGCCTTAGAGACTGCATGACTCTTTTAAGTATTAACTACATCTTCACCACGTCGTAACTCCTTCTAAGCTTAATTTATGTTTCATATAATTGGCTTAATTGCAACTTGATACCCTTAACTATTCCATTTTTCAACTTGATATCCTAAACATTTTTATCCGACAACTTGATACCGTGTAAAAGATAGACAAAAATATCCCTAATCTAAACATAAAATTATCCCCCTCCCCCTCCTCCCCCCATCTCCCAGCCCCCTCCGGCCACCCGTCCGCCCACTCCCGTTCCCCCCTCCAACCACTGCCCGCCCCCAGAACCCCTCCGGTCACCCACCCGGGCACCTTCCCGATCATCCACCCGGGCACCCTCCAACCACTGCAGTCGTAGTAGGGGGAGCGGGGACGACGGCGGGGCAACATGAGGTTTGGTTGGATTGGAAAATGAAGGAAGGAGTAATTATGTCCTTTTTTAAAAAATTTGATATCAAATTATAAATAATTGATAATATCAAGCTGTCGAGTAAAAATATTTAGAATATCAAGTTGAAAAACTAAAATAATTGAGAGTATCAAGTTACAATTAAGTTCAAATAATTTGCAACAATACGTATGTACATGCAAATTTTTTGCATCTATGGATTACACTGTAACACTATTTGTTACGAACAGTGTTGTCTGCCAAATTTTTTTTTTTTTTTGCCTGCCAATTGATTTGTGCTAGCTATAACTTCCGTCGCTGAGTTCTGTCGATAATTTATCATATTTTATAGGCTTAATTGCAACTTAATACCCTCAACTATGTCGATTTTTCAAGTTAATATCCTAAACTTTTTTACTCAACAACTTAATATCATCAACTATTATATATTTTCAATTTCATACTCTAAAATTCAAAAAACTCCAAACTACCCCTGTCCTTCCTCCCCCCTTCTACCCACCCCCAACCCTTTGGCCACCCGCCCCACCCCTCGCTGCTCCCCCTGCCCCCTGCCCTCCCTCCTCGCCCCCGTCCCCAACCGGCCTAGCGCACCACCCGCCCCCGACCGGTGGGGGGTCAACGGTAGGAGGAGCTTTCTTAAAAATATAAAACAATGTAATTAATACACCACTCCTTCTATATGTTTCTCTGGTAACAAACAAAGATGCGAAAAAGAGCAAAGGCCAATCGAACTTGAACTACAATACTCGAATATTCCAATAGAAGAAGCAAAATAATCACTTGTTGGCTTCCTTCTTAGCTTTCCTCCTATACCTTCTCTCCCTCAAGCTCGCGGACAACCTGAAGCCGCCACCAGTTTCCGACTCATCCAAGTCTCTGAATGATTTCTGGAAAAAAAAAATACACGATATAATGGATAAGTAATGGGGGGAAGGAGTGGCCGGGGTGGCTGGAGGGGACAGGACGGGGGCAGAGGGAGGCTGGGCCGGGGGGGGGGGGGGGGGGGGGGGGGGGGGAGGGGGGCAGTGGCCGGGATGGCTGCAGGGACATTATTGTCCAATTTTTTTTTTCAGAATATCAAGTTGTATCCAAAAAAAAAAGTTTAGGATATTAACTTGAAAAATCGACATAGTTGAGGGTATTAAGTTGTAATTAAGCCTATTTTATAATCTCCTCATATCACAGTTACAGTATATTGGTCACAAGAAGTTGTTCACATCACATGCAAACTCATTTTTGTTATGGACCAGAACACAATTTTGGCAAATCCATGAATTCAACTAACGATATTTTATTTGTTCTTTAAATGTGTCTCACAGCCTAAGAAAAAGGATAAGACTATATTTAATTTTATGTTGCAGGATTTTCGTCCCCGCCGAGTGGAATCATTGGTTTTCAAAATTATTTAACATTTTCAAAATAATTTTATCCTTCGAAGTAAGGAATCACTTTTCCACTTTTAAGTATGAGAAAATTTGAGTGGCACCCCATTTTATTTACGCAAATTTAAGGTGCACCCCAGTGCTTTACACTAATGTAATTTACCTTCCACTTTTGACGGATTCCGTCCAAAGTGGACGGTCAACTGAATTGATCCAATTTTTTGGACAAAAATACCCTTCGATATGTTGTCTTCTTCCCCGCGTCAACTCCGATCGTCCCCCACTTCGCCGCTGCCAGCTGTTGCCGCCGCTCGCCGTCGCTGCTCTGCCACTGCCGTCCCCCTCTCCCCCTCCCCCCCTCCGGCCCTCTGCCATCACCACCACCACCACCATCACCACCATCATCTCCACCACTTTCACCACCACCACCACCACCACCACCTTCACCATCACCACCACCAGCAAACACCCCCCCCCCCCCCTCCCGCCGCCGCCGCCCACGACGCCTAAGAAAAAGGATAAGACTATATTTAATTTTATGTTGCAGAATTTTCGTCCCCGTCGAGTGGAATCACTAGTTTTCAAAATTATTTGACATTTTTAAAATAATTTTATCCTTCGAAGCAAGGAATCACTTTTCCACCTTTAAGTATTCACTTTCATTTCCAAATTATTTGACATTTTCAAACATTAGAAAAAAAAAAATCAATGTGAATTATAATTTTCCAAAGGAAAGAAAATATCACGAAATTGATTCCATTTTCCTTCCATTCCGCGATCCAACAACGTCTAAGGGTTTCCACATATAGAAACACTCATAGAAGTTCTCATCTTTCATAGCAATTAGGCCATCTCCAATGGAGATTTTTATCTTCCCTGGTAAAAATTTATTTTTACAAAAAACTTTCAAAATGATGGTTTCTATTCTATTTTCTATCCTATGTGTCCGTGGTAATGTAAGATAGAAAAATTTTATGAGAATTTTCACACGTAGAAACTATCGTAACAAATTTTTATCTTTCATACCAATTAATATTGATCCCATATCATTAAAGTGATCATTTCATTTGTTACAATACCATTGGAGATTTATTATTTTTCTTGCAATTTCTATGTAGAAAATCTACCAATAGGATAAAAATTTCCTTAAAGTATATTGCCAAGTAGAATATAAACTCAATTTTAAAAATCTGGTCGTAGTATTAGGTCTCACACCAATAAGTTTATCCTTTCATTTATTGTCATAAATGATAGAAATGGAAAATTATTGGAGAGTGTTTTTTTTTAATGTATGTGTAATTTGTATATAAAAATTCTACGGATAAATTTTTTCATAAAATATAATAATAAGTATGATAGAAAACCAATTTTAGAAATCCCTTCGGAGATTTTGTTGTGTGTTCTTGCACTCTGTTGCAGGAACGTCTTATTTACTTTGGAGACAAAAGCAAACTCATTCCAGCCCACTTCTGAGAGGATGCTGCTGTCGATATATGGACAATTCCCATTCCCACCCCCACTCTCAATATTATCCCTTCAATTAAAGCATTTATTAGTTATGACATTTAAAAGGAGAAACGAAATTAACATTTCTTTTTCTTCCAGGCACCTTGAAAATTGTGGAATATAACTGTTAGCTAAAGATTATATATATATATATATATATATATATATATATATATATATATATATATATATATATATTCTTTTTCCAACGCGTGCGGGCTCAGTATAATCGTGTGTCCCACGCACACGATTCTTGGCCTGTCGTATGGAACGACTTTTGGAGTGCGGACGTAGTCCGTTGGCCTTGTCATCATCGCCGTGCACTCACAACCCGCGCACTCCGAGCGCTCCAGAGCTCCGCTCGGCAGCACACCGTCTTTCGACGACAGTTACTCAACACCTCGCTTTGCCCACGACGCCGAAGAGACGCCCTCGACGACTAAGGGTGACCGCCCGTACGACGGCCACTGATTCCTTGTCGCCTGCGACTACCGATTCCGCCCAGCCGTCCGTTCTATGCGCACGACGCGCATATTGGCGACGATCGCCGACGCCCTTACGATCGAGCCTGCGATCGTTTATGGCGGACGTCTTCTCGTCGCCCTCAACAGCGCCGCAAGACGGGCCGCGTGGTCGGCCTGTCGCTTATACCCGTGGACGAATGGTGCCGATTTTTCGATCCGTCGCACGACGACCGTGCACTGAGTTTGCTACACGGACGCCTCATTCTGCCCCACGCAGAATGATATACATAAAGAAAGGGTAATTAATGTCCAGAATGATATATAAAGATTATATATATATATATATATATATATATATATATATATATATATATATATATATATATATATATATATATATATATATATATTATTTAAAAAAAAATATATATATATATATATTATTTTTTTAAGAAAGAGTAATTAATGTCTAAAATCGTTGCCACAGGAATTCGAACTCCGTCCACCCACACTAACCACTTTTTTTTTTTTTTGAAACAAATGGCTCTTTTATTGATCAGGTCCCAATTGGACTCAAGAGAGAGAGGTCATCAGCTAACTGCTGGTGAATACAACTAGGTGGAACATAAAACTCAGCTATAAGTTGGTTTTGTAAAGTGTGCTTTGCCAGGGCATGAGCAGTCATGTTTGCCGCTCTACAAACAAACTGAAAGGAAGGCCAAGGTGGCTTTAGACTACCATCACAGATGCCTCGGCACAGGTCCTTCATTCTCCATGGAATGAGGTTATAATCACCATCAAGGATCCTAACCATTGATAACGAGTCCCCTTCAATGAGAGTGCTCTCCATGTTGAGGACAGAGGCGAGTTGGACTCCTAGCCGAAAGGCGTGGGCTTCCGCAAGGAGTCCTAAGTCTGTATGGTAGGGTGATGTCGAATGCCAAGATATTGCTCTGATGAAGTTGCCATTTGCGTCCCTCGCGATAGCCGCCGCCGCAATGGTGGAACTTGACGTTGCCCCATCTATATTGATTTTGATAGTTCCTTCATCCGGAGGCTTCCACGTCGTGTCAGGGGTGTTCCTCTCAATGGAGGGGATAGGCATCCCCATATCTACACTTGAGGTGCCACCTTCGTATGATGCGTGGATGAAATTTGCTTGGTAAATGATACGGTGAATACAGGGAGGAGTGTTACGGAATATACAGTCCCCCCTCGCCTTCCAAATAGCCCATACAATCGCAGCTCCCAAGCGAAAGGTAGGGTGTGCCTGTTCCTCCAAAAGCCAGTGTTGAAAGAGTGAGACTAGGTCAACCTGGGGTTCCACACGAAGCCCTATAGCACTGGCGAACCACACTGAACGAGATATGTGGCACTGTAGCAATAAATGATTTGCGTCTTCTACTTGCTGCAGACAGAAGGGGCATAGCGGGTTTACCTGGGGAAGTCTTCGGTTTATTGCAGAAGCTAATGGCAGGGCATTATTTAATAATCTCCAAATGAAAGTTTGGACTCGCGGAGAGATGTTCTTCGTTTTCCAGAGATTTTTCCAGGCCTTGGGTTCGATTGGCCTGATTGAGCTTGTCACCTCTAACCTACGGATACTTTCATATAGTGATTTGGTGGTGAACTTTCCTGTTCTGCTTGCCGTCCAGATGAGCTCATCTTCGTCTGATGCATTTGAAATGTCAATCTCCAGAATTGCTTTAACCTCCAAAGGTTCAAATAATGAGTTGAGGCGATGAAGATTCCATGAGCAGGAAGAGAGGTTTATAAGGTCTCTGACTAGTAATGGACCATCAGTAGTGGCATTTGGGGAAGTGATTTTGTGACCAGGTAAGGTGGGGATCCATGATTCTTGTATACCGACCCAACCCTGCTTGACCCTCCAACAAACGCCTCCCTCCATGTAGCGACGGACATCGAGGATGCTCGTCCACGTATGGGACATTCGATTGCGTTTGGTAGCAGTCCAAATGGACTTGTTCTGCAAGTATACTCCTCGCAAGAGCCGAACCCATAGTTGATTTGGTTTGGTGAGGAACGTCCAAAGAAGTTTTCCTATTTGTGCAATGTTGACCCAATCCGGGCGCCGAAATCCCAGGCCTCCTTCTCGCAATGGAGCATTGAAGTTCTTCCATGCTAGAAAATGAAGATGCTTCTCCGAGCATTCATGTCCCCACCAGAAAGATCTGGAAATCTGCTCCAATCTCTGAGTGATTCCCTTGGGAATTTTGTACGTCGACATAGCGTAGGTCGGAATCGACCCGATTGTGGATTTGATGAGGACCGGCCGCCCGGCATGTGATAGAGCCTTCGTCTTCCAGCCGCTAAGACGAGATTGGCATTTAGTGATCAAGCTATCAAAGGAAGAGAGACCACTCCTAGTCAAGAAAAGTGGATGCCCCAAGTACTTCTCAAGCCCAGTCATAGGGGATAGCTGTAGGATGGCAGCGAGCTCTTGCTGGACGTGGGGAGGGACATGCTTGCTGAAATGGATACTCGATTTTGCAAAGTTCAACTTCTGACCCGACCAATCTGCATAAAGTTCCAGTATGTGGAGAATCACCAATAATGAAGCTTGATTAGCCTGTCCAAAAATTAGAACGTCATCAGCAAACAAGAGGTGAGATATGGAGGGGGTATATCGGTTTATACGGATCCCGTGGATGAGATCCTCCTGCTCATCTGTATAGTAAGCGGGAGAGCACCTCAGAGCAGAGGATGAAGATGTAAGGAGACATGGGACATCCTTGACGGATGCCCTTCATGGGTTTGAAATTCCCCATCGGCGATCCATTGATTAATATCGAGAAAGAAGTCGTTGTGATACAACTCAAGATGAGTTTGTGGGAGTGACCTCGAATACCCATTCCTTGTAGAACACTGGAAATGAATGACCAACTCAGCCGATCGTAGGCTTTTGCCATATCAATTTTGAGTGCATAGGAGTTCTTCTTCTTTGGAAGTGACTTCATAGCATGAAGGAGTTCATGAGCGATGATGACGTTATCCGTAATAAGACGTCCTGGGACAAAGGCATTCTGGTAGGGAGATATCAGCCTATCCATAAGTGGTCGCAAGCGGGAGGTCAAAATTTTGGAGATCACCTTGTAGGTAACGTTGCATAAGGATATCGGAAGAAAGTCGGAAGGAGTTGTTGGAGATGCTTTCTTCGGAATAAGGACAATGTTCACCATCTAAAAAATAAATTAATTTAAATATATTATACTATTTTAAAATAGATTTGTCATGTAAGTATATATTTAGAAAATGAAAAAATACAAAAAAAAAACACTTGCAACTCACATGCATGACTTCTAGTATCAATAATCAAAATTTTATTGACTTGGAATCTAGTTCCACGTGTTTCGTTGAACAAATTTCACATAAATTGTGTCCAAATTTTACTAAGTATGAACATACGAAATGAAATGTCACAATATTTTTTTTATACATGTCCAAGGGATGGAAAACAAATAATATCTTTTTGTTTGAAGAGAAACTAGAATTGTAGAATAGTATATTTCTTCTTCTACTTTCATCATATGGCAAGGGCCATATATATAGGTAAAAGGGGCAACCCAAGGGTCATGAGTTACATAACCCAAGGGTCATGAGTTACATGATCCCAAGGGTCATGTGTAACTCATGACATAATGGTGAATATATAAGGGTTTCATAACACTCCCCCTTATTCATCCATTTCCTTGGATCCACTTATGAAATACTTCAGGATTCAATAAGCTAATGGGGTGGATACTGCTGGATCCATAGTAAACTTAGTTTGCCTCATTAAAACCTTGGCTGTGGAAAACCCAGTGGAAAAAACCATCAGTCCTAAGGAAAAAGAGTACAATCCTATAGTTTTACTCCCCCTGATCTATACAAGCTTCAGGCTTGCAGGTCTTTTAGTTGCCTCATCCCTATTCCTCTTACAAGCTTTACAAAAGTACATCGTGGCAGTGTTTTGGTAAATAAATCTGCTAAGTTATTACAAGATTGAATTTGTTGTATTTTGACTTGTCCCTTCTCTTGAAGGTCGTGCGTCCAGAAGAATTTGGGGGATATGTGCTTCGTCTTGTCACTCTTCATGTATCCTTTCTGAAGTTGAGCTACGCATTCTGTATTATCTTCAAAAATGGTAGTAGGCTCAAGTTCACCAGTCTTCAGGCCAGTAGAAGCCAAAATGTGCTGAATGACGGAGCGAAGCCAAACACACTCCTTGCTTGTTTCATGGATTGCCAGGAGTTCAGAATGGTTGGATGAGATAGCCACACTGGTCTGTTTGACGGATCTCCAGGAGATAGCCGTACCACCGAAAGTAAATACAAATCCAGTTTGTGATTTCTTTGTGTGGGGATCTGATCTATAACCTGCATCTGAATAACCAAGTAAAGTGGAAGACCCACTATTCGGGTAATATAGTCCTAGGTCTATAGACCCTTGGAGGTAGCGCAGAAGATGCTTCACTCCATTCCAGTGGCGCTTTGTGGGCGCTGCACTGTATCTGGCTAATAAGTTAACTGAAAACGCTATATCAGGACGCGTACAGTTAGCCAGATAGAGTAGTGCCCCAATGGCACTTAGGTAAGGTACTTCAGGACCTAATGATTCATCCCCCTCTTCCAGTGGACGGAAAGGGTCCTTCTTTACGTCCAATGATCGAACGACCATTGGTGTACTAAGGGGATGGCATTTATCCATGTGGAATTGTTTAAGTAATCTTCGTGTATATGTAGATTGGTGTAACAGGATACCACCCTTTAGGTGTTCGATCTGTAAGCCAAGACAATACTTTGTTTTGCCTAGGTCTTTCATTTCAAAAGTTGTCTTAAGGCTTTCAGATATCTCAGTGATCTCGGCAGGAGATCCAATGAGATTTAAGTCGTCGACATAAACGGCGACTATAACAAATCCTGTTCCCGATCTTTTTATAAAGATACACGGGCAGACTTTATCATTAGTAAATCCTTGCGTAGCAAGAAACTCACTTAGTCTGTTATACCACATTTTTCCTGATTGTTTAAGACCGTACAATGATCTTTGTAACCTTACAGAATAGGTGTCCCGAGGTCTATCTGTTTTCTCTGGTAAAATTTTGTATCCTTCAGGAAGTTTCATATAGATATCTTTATCTATATTGCCATAAAGATATGCAGTCACAACGTCCATGAGCTGCATTTCTAGGCTTTTCAGAGAAGAGAGGCTGATCAGGAATCTGAAGGTATTCCCATCCATGACCGGAGAATATGTTTCTTCATAATCTATTCCCGGTTTCTGGGAGAAACCTTGTGCTACAAGGCATGCTTTGTAGCGTACAACTATGTTGTGTTCATTTCTTTTTCTTGTGAAGATCTATTTATATCCCACAGGTTTTACACCTTCAGGTGTTTGGACTACAGGTCCAAAGACTTCGCGTTTCAAGAGTGAGTCCAGCTCTACTCCTATTGCCTCGTTCCACTTTGGCCAATCGCCTCTGCGTTTACATTCCGCTAGAGACCGTGGATCGATGTCATCGTCATTTTCAGTGACGTGAACAGCAATATTGAACGAAAAATTGTCGTCGACGACTGTGCTTTTTCTGTTCAGTACCTCTCCAGTACGTACATAATTTAATGATATTTCTCCTGTTTGTTCCTCTTCAGGGGAAACTAGGAGGGGAGAGGTAGCTGATCTGAGCTCAGCATCCTGTGTTGGGATCTTCTTAATTTCTCCAGGGTTTTTTCTTTTATGAGGGACTTTATCTCTCGAACCTGGTGGGCGTTCTCTTTTTAATTGAGGTATTGCCATTTCTGCTGTCGGCGGATTGCATCCATCTTTGGGGATGTCAATCCTAGCTGGCGTGTTGGCAGCAGGGACGTGTGATCTGACAATCTTCTGGTTGTCAGTAAATGTATCCGGAAGTAGATGTACAGTGTTCTGAAGATGTAATATCTTCAGGATCTCATCTTCACATTGACTTGTACGTGGATCAAAATGAGACAAAGTTTTTGTGTCCCAAGAAATTGTCTTAGAAGCTTCTGGCTTCTTAGACTGTGTGCCCAGTTTAGGAAATAATCCTTCATCAAACTCACAGTCATCAAGACGTGCCTTAAATGTTAGCCCAATGATTGTATCATGTTTTTGAATATGGTTAATATGTTAAGTTTAGCATTTCATTATCACTAATCTTTATACTATCACTATACCATTTCTACTTATTCTTATACCTTTGGTGATATATGCCTATTGGTTTACTTTTTAGTGATATGAGCTTATATATCTTAAATTTAATCGGGTTGTCAAAATCAAAACTATGTTTTTGATTGTGGTCATTCAATTAAGTTTAATCATTATGATATCACTAACATTTATGCCATCACCTTAGCACTTATACTTAAACTTTGCATAGTCCTAATGTGCTTTAATTTATCATACTTGCTACTATGTATATTGCTTTGTTCGTCTAACATGTGCATGCAGAAAAGCAATAAGCAAGATCAATGTGGACATATGCAATGAAGAAATCATGGTGGGCCAAAGACGACGGATCCCACAAGATTTTTCTGAACCACCCGACGACATCTCTGGAGCCACGCACCGGGGGTTCCGCTGCCCGGTCAGCGGACGGGGGTCGAGGGGGCAGCGCCCCTCGTCGGGGGTTCGGGGGCGAAGCTCCCGAAAGGTATTCAGTTTTTACAAACTGGATATCTTTGGACAGCTGCCGCCAAGGGAAAAAGTCAGCACCTATCAAAGGAAGAAGCCAAGCCATGCCATCATCATTTCAAGACTCTGAAGAAGCCTGCACCTGCCTAAGTATATCTGGAGTCTGTAATGAGTCTTAGGAATAATTGTGAACACAAGAAATGGATGGCAAAATCGAAAGCTAGGATAGAAATAAGCCTAGGATCGTTTTCTGCTGAAAAAACGGCATACCGACGGTATACCGGTGTATACCGACGGTATACCGGTTTTTGTTCACAGAAAGTTTCTGTCTACAAAACCGGCATACCGACGGCATACCGGTCCATACCGACGGTATACCGATTCAGTAATGTTCAAATTCCAACGGTCGAATTCTGAGCAATAAATGATCCCAACGGCTATATTTCTAGCCGTTGTAATCCCAGACCGGTATACCGCCGGTATGCCGGATCATACCGGCGGTATGCCGGTTCGTGACTGAAAAGTTGCCTTTGGCTTCTTTTCAAGCTTTGGTTATAAATAGCCTTGAACCCCTTCATTCAAGGTCGATGCTTTGAGCCTAAAAATTTCTAAACCACCAAAGCCTATCCACAAACAACTCTACAAAGCTTTCATTTGCCATTCACAAATTGTGTTAGAGTTATTGAGTTGAAAAGTGAGATCTTCATCCTATTGTATAAGGAGATCAAAACCTATTGTGAAAGGTTGAAGTTGGAGAGTCTTCGTATCCAAACTCTCGGTTGAAGTTGGGGAGTCTTCGTATCCAAACTCTCGGTTGAAGTCGGAGAGCCCTTCGGATTAAAGCTCTTGTGTAAGAAGTTGGCGAGTTCTTCGGATCCAAACTCGTGTGTAACTATTTGCTCAAATAGTGGATTAAAGCCGGAGAGAGTTCCGGGACTGGACTGCCTCTTAGGAGGATACCAGGATACATCGGGTGTCGGTATTGTGTTTGCTTCTTCTCTTGCACTTATATTTTTAAATTGCCTATTAGCTTGTGCTAAGTGCTTGGTTAGTTAGCTTGACCCTATTCACCCCCCCTCTAGGGTTCCTACAATTGGTATCAGAGCTTGGACTCTATTGTTAGGCTTAACATCCTTAGAGTAGATCCTTGTTATTTTTCTATGGCATCGTATTCCTCCTACTCCTCCGATAAAGAGGGTTTTACTTCTAGTAGCATAGACAATCATGTTTCTTCTAAATGCAAGAAATGCTCTAAGTGGAAAGCCATGGCTAAACAATCCTTAGAGATTCTTGACAACCTTCATTCTACAAATGAAGAACTTTCTGAAAAGGTTATTCATTTAGAAGAAGCAAATGAGTTTTTGAGAAATAAAAACAATATTTTATTATCTAGACTTGATTCTCAAAACTCATCTTGTGTTTCTTTAAAGAGTTTGAATGAGGCTTTAATTTTGAAAATCAAATCTCTTTCCTCATCAATAGAAGATCTTAATAGGCAAACTCATGAGCTAAATCATTTGCATGATTCTTCTATTGACTCTTTAAAGAAACAAAATGATGATTTTATTTCTAGAATTGTTTTATTTGAAAAAGAGAATAATGCTTTAAATGTTAAATTTGATTCTCTTACTTGTATGCATGATGATTTGATATTAGAACATGATATTCTTAAGACCAAATCCATGCATGCTCACTCTAGAGACATTCATCATTCTAGTATGTCACATGTTCATAACCATGCTCATTCTGATACATGTGCACACACTAGCATTAGATGCTTCTATTGCTCTCGCATTGGACACATGAGCTTTACATGCCCTATTCGTAGGACCTTCACTACCAATGCTAGAGTAAGTGCTATATGGGTCCCTAAAGCTAACAAATGTGGATCCAAGTTTTTTGGATACCAAAGTCTTCGCCTAATATTGTAGGTGGAGCTTCTTATATCGGGACATAGCATCGAGGAGCGTGTTGGTGGTTGCAAAGCTCAAAGGACATCTTTCAAGCAATTGCACCAACACAAGCGTGGCCACTAGAGCCACTTTGGTAACATGCTAAGCGATTCTCTTTAAATTGTTTATATTAGTAGAATCTAGCATGTTTCTCTTGATGTTTTGCTACTAGCTCACATTGATATCCTTAGTTGCTTATTGTATAAATCAATGTGAGATATAATACTAGCATGCTTAGTTAATTCTCTTATTATTTCTTTTATCTAGCATGACTAGTTACTTAGCTTAAATATTTAGTTCACACTTGTAGTTTATCACTCATTTTCTATTAAGTGTGACACATTTAATTTATGTATGCTTGTTATTCTTAATCTTTATTTATAAAGCATGTATATCACTCTAGTCCATAGGAGCTTGGTTTTTGATTTGAGTTAATATGATTTTAACTCTCCGTCTTTAAAGTTTTTTTTGAAATAATTATTTCTTGCCGGTTTGTATTTAATGTGTCTTATTTACTTTAAATCGGTATTTTAGCACAAGCTTCTTATTCTTGATAAGTATATACTTATACTTCTTTTTAATCTTGTGCTTACATAATATATTCATTATTGATTCTCATACTTTATCTTGATTATCTTCTTGAGAATCAATTATGTATTTGCCTAATAAAGTTTATTTATACATGCTTTTGAATTTGTGATGGTTTCTCAAATATTCATTAAGGATACATGACTATATTCATTAAAATTTTCATTTACTTATAGTTCATGTATCTCTTATATTGATATCTATTTTTGTATAAATACCTTTATGTAGGCATATGAGTTAAGCTAAAGTTTTATTCATACTTGTTACTTCTAAACTTGTGCTTAACTCATACTCTAGCTATTGATTCTTTTGATCAAATTTGTGTATCTCTTTTTGAATCAATATGCTTCTTCCTTAAAGCTTTCTTTAATGATGTCTTTTTAGCTTTTTGGTTGACTTTATGGATACATGTTCTTAATTGATTTTTGATCTTTTCATGTATGCCTATTCGTGATATATATATAGTTTCATATATATATAAATGATTCCTAGCTTTTGATATTTATTTGTTTTATATCTTTAAGTTGGGATGGTGAGAGAAAATATTTGTTTATGTATCGCACTTGACTATTTATGGAAGTTCTTTTAAGAATCACAAGGTTTTGTGCTTTGTCTTGTTTTTATATTAACCTCCGTTTTTAGTGCACATTTTCAAATCTATATCATCTATATATTTACTATGGTGCACTATGAAAAGCTTTTGAAAATGATTCTTACTATCTTTAGCACATTTAGCTTTCTTGATCTTAATGATCTTTCTTTGCTCATTCCTTGGTTTTATGTTTCTTTTGAATTATTGTTGTCCAATGGTTTTTGTAGCTCATGAGAATACATGTAATTGATATATCATATTTCTTATGACTTTAGCTACTATGGTTTGAGATTTGTGTTGAGATTTTTCATTTCTAGAGAATACACCTATTGCATAATGGCTATAATATTTTGCATTCTCTAGATCGATCTATTAATTCATTATCTTGGATTAATCTCATTACTTGGCAAAGAGATTTGTTTTATTGTGTTTTCTTGAATATCTCTTTGGCCATATTTTGATAAGAGTCTAGTTAATTTTTGTTTGACTATCTTCTTGCTCTTGTCCTTGCTTAGTAAAGAGTCTATAAATCATTTTGATCATTCAAAATGTATGTCCTTAATTGTGAACTCTATGCTTAAGTAAGTATCTTTAGTGTTTGTGACTTAAGATTTAATGAGCACCTTTATCTTGTTAATGACTTACCTCATTAATCTTAATTAGTTATGTAGCCTACTTATTTGTGATATATTGTTGAGCTACATAATCTATGTTCACTTTCACTCTTCTAGCTATTATTTTTTGTTTCAATCTATGTATGATATGCTAGTTTGTGATTCCTTACCTTAGCTTACTTCCATATTAGTCATTAGCATGTATCTCTTAAATTTTTCTCACTTTTGAGTCATAAGTTTATCATATTATCTTTTACATCTCTTCTTGGTTTTATTTGCAACCTTTTAAATGAGAATGACTCTTTTCATATTCATTGATTTGTGAGATTTTATTTGGATTTGTGATTTTTCTTTATGAGATTTGTTGGATCGTGTTTAATTTATTTTCTTTATGAATGATCATAATGATTGAGTAGTCCTAAACTATCTAATTTTGTAAATGTCAAGTCAATTATTACTCTACTTTGACTACTCATGATTTATCACATATGACCTTTGCTATTTGAACTTTATTGGTCTTTCATTTAGAAGTAGCAAAGTTTGGATATTACCCGGTTGATGGGTACATATATATGTGATAAAACATACCTAGTCCATGCAAAGCAATAAATTGGTTGATTATTTCTTAATTAGATAATCATGGACATGATATTTGAGTTTCATTTTTTTATTTTTGAGCTATATAATGTCTATCATCATGATTGTTCTTAATTGACTTTATTCTTTTTCATGATGACATTTTCTCAAAGGATTACATACATTGATCTATCATTTTTAAATATGAGATTCTTCTATATAGACTAATGTATGCCATCTTTTGATTATATGTGCTTTATTGGAATATTCTTTTGATTTCTCATCTTTAGTGGCTATTAATTGGTTATCTCTTCTTGACTAAAGATGATATTTTTCGTCTTTTGACGATATTGTAGCCTTATATGCATCGAGCAAGGGGGAGAAATCCATAGTTGATTTACCCCTAGATCTTGTAGTTTTCTATTTTATGCTATAAGTGCTTTGGAACTAGATACGCATATTTTGAGGGGAAGCAAATTAATTGATTCAATTCATTTATACCCTTAAATATGTCGTATACCTAGTTCATCATGGACCCATACCTTCTTCTTTTTCATATCTTAGTGAATGAGGTCATGATACTTTTATTTGTGAAGGGTTTGTGAGAGTATATGCTATTGTCTTTATCATTTATCTCTCTTTTATATGGATTAAATAAGTCATCTTCTTAAATATTAACTTTCATATATTATCTTGATGACTATTGTGCTTTCGTTGGTTTGGCTTTTCTTTCTTGCTTAATTGAGTTGGCTTTCCTTGTTGAGGACTTATCCAAAATTCATGATTTTTATCACCTTTGGTAGTACTTTGAGGGGGAGCATTCAAGTCGACTGAATTTCTCTTTCTCAAGTATTGTTCTCTTTTACCTTCATGTTTATCTAAAGGGTATTCATATAGCATGATAAGGTAATTGAGTTCAAATGCATGAACTTGGATAAGCATATAGATTTTGCAAATAATGAGATTACTTTATATCAATTGCAATATTTTACATTGATCATTCTTTTATTTTGTTCCACCATTTATTTGTGGACAATTATGATTATTAATGGTTTCTTTGATCAATGTTTCAAGTTTACATCTTTTCCATTGGTATCAAGTTTATTTAATGTTATATCTCAATTGGTATCTATTAGTTGCAATTATCTATTCCTCATGGCTCTTGTTTGAAATCCTTTATTTCATAGTTCTCTTCCAAAACTAGAGCAATATTTCATATAATATTATATTTTGGAGTTTCTTTCTTGGATTTCAAGCTGGTAAAACTATTCTTTGACTGATTATCAATTTTATGTGTTTTACCAACTATATTGTGTTTTGACAAGTTATTTTTCTTTTCGCTCTCTACATTTGATATGTAGCTTTATACACTTGTCATTACACCCTTCTCCCATTGTTTTTCATTAGTATATTTTGACCATGATTGTCTATGACTTCCCCATGCTCTGATTTCTATGCTTAAGATCGATTTTATTTTATCTCTTAGTACGAGGGAGCCTATTTTTGATCATGTCAAAGGGGGAGAAGTAAGTTTAAGTAGGTGTTTGAGTAGGTGTTTATAAGTAATCTAAGTAGTATGCGTTTAGTGATATTGTTTATATCTTTTGTATATTAGTGATACATGCATCTATTTTGTTCATACTAAACTTAATCGATTTGCCATAATCAAAAAGGGGGAGATTGTTAGCCCAATGATTGTATCATGTTTTTGAATATGGTTAATATGTTAAGTTTAGCATTTCATTATCACTAATCTTTATACTATCACTATACCATTTCTACTTATTCTTATACCTTTGGTGATATATGCCTATTGGTTTACTTTTTAGTGATATGAGCTTATCTATCTTAAATTTAATCGGGTTGTCAAAATCAAAACTATGTTTTTGATTGTGGTCATTCAATTAAGTTTAATCATTATGATATCACTAACATTTATGCCATCACCTTAGCACTTATACTTAAACTTTGCATAGTCCTAATGTGCTTTAATTTATCATACTTGCTACTATGTATATTGCTTTGTTCGTCTAACATGTGCATGCAGAAAAGCAATAAGCAAGATCAATGTGGACATATGCAATGAAGAAATCATGGTGGGCCAAAGACGACGGATCCCACAAGATTTTTTTGAACCACCCGACGACATCTCTGGAGCCACGCACCGGGGGTTCCGCTGCCCGGTCAGCGGACGGGGGTCGAGGGGCAGCGCCCCTCGTCGGGGGTTCGGGGGCGAAGCTCCCGAAAGGTATTCAGTTTTTACAAACTGGATATCTTTGGACAGCTGCCGCCAAGGGAAAAAGCCAGCACCTATCAAAGGAAGAAGCCAAGCCGTGCCATCATCATTTCAAGACTCTGAAGAAGCCTGCACCTGCCTAAGTATATCTGGAGTCTGTAATGAGTCTTAGGAATAATTGTAAACACAAGAAATGGATGGCAAAATCGAAAGCTAGGGTAGAAATAAGCCTAGGATCGTTTTCTGCTGAAAAACGGCATACCGACGGTATACCGGTGTATACCGACGGTATACCGGTTTTTGTTCACAGAAAGTTTCTGTCTACAAAATCGGCATACCGACGGCATACCGGTCCATACCGACGGTATACCGATTCAGTAATGTTCAAATTCCAACGGTCGAATTCTGAGCAATAAATGATCCCAACGGCTATATTTCTAGCCGTTGTAATCCCAGACCGGTATACCGTCGGTATGCCGGATCATACCGGCGGTATGCCGGTTCGTGACTGAAAAGTTGCCTTTGGCTTCTTTTCAAGCTTTGGTTATAAATAGCCTTGAACCCCTTCATTCAAGGTCGATGCTTTGAGCCTAAAAATTTCTAAACCACCAAAGCCTATCCACAAACAACTCTACAAAGCTTTCATTTGCCATTCACAAATTGTGTTAGAGTTATTGAGTTGAAAAGTGAGATCTTCATCCTATTGTATAAGGAGATCAAAACCTATTGTGAAAGGTTGAAGTTGGAGAGTCTTCGTATCCAAACTCTCGGTTGAAGTTGGGGAGTCTTCGTATCCAAACTCTCGGTTGAAGTCGGAGAGCCCTTCGGATTAAAGCTCTTGTGTAAGAAGTTGGCGAGTTCTTCGGATCCAAACTCGTGTGTAACTATTTGCTCAAATAGTGGATTAAAGCCGGAGAGAGTTCCGGGACTGGACTGCCTCTTAGGAGGATACCAGGATACATCGGGTGTCGGTATTGTGTTTGCTTCTTCTCTTGCACTTATATTTTTAAATTGCCTATTAGCTTGTGCTAAGTGCTTGGTTAGTTAGCTTGACCCTATTCACCCCCCCTCTAGGGTTCCTACATTAAATACGTCACCCGTCAGGGGTTCTAGGTATCTAATTATAGAAGGTGAGTCAAACCCAACATAGATACCTAATCGACGTTGTGGACCCATTTTGGTCCTCTGTGGGGGAGCAATGGGGACGTAAACATCACAACCAAAAACTCTCAAATGTGAGATATTTGGAGGTGAACCATAAGCGACCTGCATCGAAGATAGAATATGACCTCCAGAAGGTCGTATTCTAATAAGTGATGCGGCATGCAATATAGCATGACCCCAAGCTTCCACAGTCAACTGTGACTGCATCAACAATGGACGAGCAATCCATTGTAATCTCTTAATAAGAGATTCTGCTAACCCGTTCTGGGTGTGAACATGAGCTACAGGATGTTCAACTTCGATACCAGTTGCTTGGCAATAGTCTTGAAAAACCTGTGAAGTAAATTCACCCGCATTATCAAGTCTTAATTTTTTGATATGGTTATCGGGGAAATGAGCCCGCAACTTAATTATTTGTGCCAATAGCTTAGAAAAAGCTAAGTTGCGGGTGGACAAAAGGAACACATAAGACCATTTAGTAGATGCATCTATAAGTACCATAAAGTACCTAAATGGACCACTTGCGGGGTGAATAGGTCCGCAAATGTCTCCATGAATTCTCTCTAAGAAGCTAGGAGACTCTAGTCCCACTTTCAAAAGGGATGGTCTCGTTATAAGTTTGCCTTGAAAACAAGGTAGACACGAGTAATCATACTTCTGAAGAATCTTCAGGTTCTGCAGGTTGTGTCCACTGGATTGGCTCATGATTCGTTTCATCATAGCTGATCCTGGGTGACTCAGTCTATTATGCCAAAGTTTAAATTTTGGCGATGAATGAAACTTCTGGTGCACAATCATGTTAGCTTCTGTTGATTGAATATGAGTATGATAGAGACCCGACGGGAGTCCCTTGAATCGTTCTAAGATAGTTTTTGAACCATCTTTTAGACGAGTAACATACAGATATTCTGCCTCATTTATTTCATTTATTTCTAAGTGATATCCGTTTAAACGAATGTCCTTGAAACTTATGAGGTTCCTATTTGATTTAGGAGAGAATAGTGCATCTTTTATTATTAGTCTTGTTTTATTTGGGAGCAATATAATTGCTTCACCAGATCCTTCTATTATGTTTGATAGTCCTGATATCGTAATAACATGACCGTCATAATCATTTAAGCTATAAAAATAGCTTTTTTCGAAGGATTGTGTGCGTCGAAGCGCTGCCCACAAGGCATTCACACTTCATCTATAGATCTATGAAAAAAAAACAACAACAAACCATCGTAATTAAAACAACAGTTTTGAAATACAATTTTTGTTTTAAAAAAAATTCTCTTATATCGATCGACGGACCGATATAGAGAGGTCAATAAGTTGCTTGCAAAAATGCATAATTTATAAATACAATTTGAGCAAAAAAAAATAATATTCGGTCATCCCCTTTCGGTAGCTCTACGTGAATATGACCAGGCGGGAAAATGAGGGAGGAGGGTCACCGGGGACCTCATAAGAACCAAGCCCCAAGTTCTTTCTGACATCATACCCAAATAGGTGAGCCTATTCGGAGAGACTTCGTAAAATTTTCTTTGTCAAATGTAAGAATAAATATTATTTTTCAAGAAATTTAAAAGAGAAGCATAATATGAAAATGCGGCAACAAGTTTTTAAAAGCATGAAATAAGATAGTGGCTCTAGTCGAGTAGGTCGTCGTTCTCGAAGTCTTCCGTCGAGAACTGAGTAGACGGCTGCTTTTCTACCAGATTTGTTTCAACTTGAGACTTCTGGCTCGCTTGATACAGATTTTGTAGATGTTGCGGGGTGCGACAGTTTCTGGACCAGTGTCCAGACATGCCACATTTGTGGCATTTGTCCTCCCAATTTTTCTTGGGAATGGACATCAGTTATGTGGTCTTCTTCCACTTTTTCTTTGCCCCACTTTTGCTGCTCTGGAGATGAAAGTTGTTCTGGGGTGGACTTCTGGCCGGCCTCTTATGTGCATTCCCCATGTTAGATCTGTCCTTATTTTTCTTCTGCTTCTTGGAAGAAAAATGAGCTTCTGGGAGAGGAGCTGAGCCTGCAGGGCGTAGGTTATGAGTGGCCAAGAGAAGTTCTCTGTTTTGCTCTGCCATCATCAGGGTGGAGTGCAATTCAGAGTACTTTGTGAACTTTCGTTCATGGTACTGTTGCATGAGGATTGCGTCCTTCTCGTGGAAGGATGTATAAGTTTTTTCCAACATGCGATACTCCGAGACTTCTTCACCACACAACTTCAGGCGTGAGGTGATATTATGGAGAGCTGAGTTGTACTCAGCTACGGACTTAAAGTCCTGAAGTCGAAGGTTTTCCCACTCATACCTTGTACGTGGGAGGATTACATCTTTTTGATGTTTATAGCGGTCCTCCAGTGCAGTCCACAATTCCTTTGGGTCTTCTACAGTGAGGTATTCGGCCTTCAGGGTCCGATCAATGTGTCTCATGATGTAGATAATGGCTTTCGCCTTATCTATATCAGAGACTTTCACTGTAGAAACAACCACAGCAGTGTCTGCTGTATTTCCCGTACCAGTGGCCGGAGCCGATGGAAGAGGAGTTGAAATTGTGGCTAATAAGCCCTGGGCACGTAAGTGGAACTTCAGGTCCACGTGCCAGCTCAAATAATTTTTTCCAGCAGCATCTAGTACTTCGAAATCGACACTCGCTATTTTGGCCATTTTATCTATCATGTGAAAAACATGCATAAATTAAAATTAAATATTTATGCATAATCATAAATGTTACAGAGCTCATAATAAAAATACCACGGTGCTTAATAAAACGGCTCAGTCCAGAAACTAATATGCAATCTGTCAAACCCAGGCGTTCTTTACTAAAGAATCCAAGATAAATCTACAATATGGCTTAAGTAGCTAAGCTAAACTACAGAACAAGTCTGACTTGAAATGAAAAGCAATGATCTCACTTATTGCCCATTTTCAATGACCTGGACTAATAGAATAGGTGATAAACAGATGAAAGCCATTAAATAAACATCAGAGGCACAACATAAATTTTAAATAATCATGAAAATATTTGCCTAAAAGCATAAAGTTTCACTTAATATATAAATATTCTCTGGTTATGGAGAACTTTGGTTATGCTTCTCCATTCCACATAATATACATATATAGGCAAGTAGAAGATACGTACAGAAACAAATAAAAATGTACAGGTAGTGTACAAAAGCAGAAAAAGGACTATGATATGTGAATATGCTTTTGAATGAGCCTGTTAGTAAAGTTGACAGCAAATATTAGCATGTCTTTCAAAGTTTTGTAACTACAAACTAATTTAAAGGACCACTTCTTCCTTTTTTTACTTGCTCTGCTCCATCTTGGTGAAAAAGATTATAAACCTCAAATATAGTGAAATTTGTTTTGAACGTTAGCAATATAAAGAATATCATTCTTAGATTGTTAGATATATATATTGCTAATTATCATTCAAACAATTAATTTGTAAAAAAAAATTTAAGAAGTGTTACCAGCCTCTGGTCGGATCGACTAGGAAAAAAGGAAGGATGACGTCGAGATCTGGACGTCGATTCTCCTTGCTTCAGCAATCGTGCTGATAACGTGTTTGAAGAGAAACTAGAATTGTAGAATAGTATATTTCTTCTTCTACTTTCATCATATGGCAAGGGCCATATATATAGGTAAAAGGGGCAACCCAAGGGTCATGAGTTACATAACCCAAGGGTCATGAGTTACATGATCCCAAGGGTCATGTGTAACTCATGACATAATGGTGAATATATAAGGGTTTCATAACACTTTTACATATCCCCCCAGTTTATCAACTTTTTCAGAAATGATAACGCAAACTATTTCGAACAATAGTAGTTAACTACCATGGCTTTTTCGGTGTTGAGTGTTCCACCGAAGAGGTCGGTGAACCCAGAAAATTCAACGGATGGTTACTTCGGATCTACTTTTTATAATCTGAGATTTCTTAAATGCAGATGGAATTTGGTTGGAAAACTGCTCTCTGTATTTTTTTTACAGTTCAACGACGTTTAGCGACGAACGGTTACGTTGCCAAGTGTGTATCGAAACGTTGCTATCATGTATAGGTGACGTCGCTAACCTCGCAAACAAGCTGACATGGCAAAGTTTGTACACGTCACCATTTGGTAGACAGACGTCGCTAATGTACTCGCAAAATGTCGCTACAAAGCTGACATGGCAAACTTTGCCATGTCAGCATTTTCGTAGCAAAATGTCGATATAATTGTCGCTAAATTGCGACATTTAGCAACAAAATTTGTCGTTGCCGATTAGCAATATCACGTCGGTAAACGTCATTGAATTCAAAAATGTTAGCGACGTGACTTCGTCGCTGAACGACATAGCTACAACGACGTCTAGCAACGTTTTTAGTGTCAGCGACCATCAATTATGCGACATCACAAATTCGACGTTAATAATGTCGTTAAATTTTTAGCAATGTTTTTTGACATATAAGCAACGTTCTACGACGTCGCTGATATGACTTATTTTTTTTAGCAGTTCTTTGTCGTAATGTATGACAAAATTTAGACTTAGTTTGTAATTGCAGCTGCTTTTCCGAAACTAACTACAAAAATATATTTTTTACCGTGTTTTTAAAAACTATCTTCAAACATGAACTTCTTTAAAATAAATAAATAATTGACTATTGTTATTTAACCAATTTGCGAGAAAATAATAAGAAGTAACCTTCATTAAGTAAAGACTTCTTACCTACTTGTTGTGTCTTCCGTCATACGATACTCGGTCGGTTAATACAAGGAATTGACTTCGACGCAATAACATGTTTAAATTGGATCGTAAACTAAACTGTTCTCAGATTCGATTCGATTGGTCTATTTTCTTATTCGGAGCCGTTGTCCGCGGTTTGTAACCGCGGCGTGACCCTCTTTCATTGTCCTCCTCATCCGAATTTGAAGAATGTAGAACCTGATGATAACAGAATGGATTAATGGTTGGCTCTCACGTGGCCGATCTTATGATTACGCCAATGCGGACAAAATATAATTTTCCTTTCTTATTAGATCTCACTAACATAGTTGGATAAAAGTAAATGATGCACATACTTACTTGGACATGGGAGGAGATCCAAGTTATAACTGTTAATATATTATTTATAACTGTGGTAAAATACTATTTTCATCTAATAGAGCTATCCGAATTCCAAACTCAGGAAATAACAGAGACCTCTACCAAATTAGGAAAACTTCCAAGGAGCTACAAGATTTCCCCATGAATTATTTAATTTTGGACCAAAAATTAAAGTTCTCCATGGGCCTCACATGCACGAAACTCTTCTTAGCACGAACGAAGTTTGTAGATCCATCATTTGCAACTAAATGCAAGGGCTAATGACATATCAACATCATGACATGGGTATTGTGGAATAATAATAGGCTTTCTCGTCATCCATATAATGTTTTTGTTTTTGTTTTTTTTACTAAGGACATACTCCAAATTTATGGTGTTTATGGGGTTAGTTGGTGGATGATTGTTTCCAATCAATTGTAGGAAGGAAATGCAATTCATGCAAGCAACGCATTGATGCCATTTATGACTTTGCAACTAGCAATAATTAACTAAAATTTTAATACATCTAAAAAAAAAGAAGAAGCTATAATTTGAATCGGATGGTATCCATTTTTTCAGCCCAAATTGGGTATGGCCCATCGATGCTCGGTCAATCAAGCCCTCCCAATTCAGGATTGTTTCACTATTTTTAGCATATATATTAAAAAAAAGTCTAACGCTTGAAGCTCATGGAAAAAGCAGTACAGACATTTGACGGGACTAGTACGATTCGAACTCCCCAATCATAAAGACGTGTAGGTGTGTATTATTGTATATACCCACCACTTTTTCCCCATATCGATTTTTTAATATCTGGAAATTGCTGAGAAACCCAATTTCGGGGTTGATTTTTATGAAAAATTCACCCGCATGATGGGTTTTATGAAATGTCCAGAATTATATATTTTCACGTTAAGTATTCCAAGATTCCCTTTAGATGCTCTGTATTTACAAAATTAATACCATAACTACCCCTCCGCACAAACTCAGATCTGGATTGCGATTCTCGTCTTCTTATTTTTCTTCACGAGAGATCTGAATTCCATTGCTATGATCTTCAGCAGAGATCGCAAAGATCGTTCGTAGTCCACCATACTTTTTTTTTCAGTCGAACTCCGATCATCGCTCATCATCTTCTTCTTCTTCTTCTTCTTCTTCTTCTTCTTCCACAAAACAAAAAAAATAAAAAATAAAGTTTCTGTCAACTGTTCTCCGTCGATATCACACGAAGAATAGTCATTCTCCTGCATTTTTAACAAGGAGAATGCCATTCTCCGTGTTGAAAGGCATTCTCCGTGTTACTAACACAGAGAATGGCATTCTCCGTGTTTCTAACACGGAGAATGGCCATTCTCATGTGCTTTAACATTTGAATGACCATTCTCCGTGTCATTTAACACGGAGAATGTCATTCTCCGTGTTATAGCACGGAGAATGGTCATTCTCCGTATAATTTAGAAACGGAGAATGCCATTCTCCGTACTAAATTACACGGAGAATGGTCATTCTCCTACGTTTTAACACTGGGAATGACCATTCTCCGTGTAAATTAACACGGAGAATGGCATTCTCCGTGCTAAATTACACGGAGAATGGCCATTCTCCGTTTTATTTAACACGGAGGATGCCATTCTCCGTTTTATTTAACACGGAGAATGGCATTCTCCGTGTTTCTAACACGGAGAATGGCATTCTCCGTGTTTCTAACACGGAGAATGGTCATTCTCCTGCGTTTTAACACTGTAATGACCATTCTCCGTGTAAATTAAAACGGAGAATGACCATTCTCCGTATAATTTAGCACGGAGAATGGCCATTCTCCGTGTAAATTAAGACGGAGAATGCCATTCTCCGTGTTACTAACACAGAGAATGACTATTCTCCGTGTTACTAACACGGAGAATGGTCACCCTCATGCGAAATTAACATTTTTCGTGTTCTAACACGGAGAATGACCATTCTCCTGCATTTTATGGTCAGTTGAAACTTTGAAGGGCCATAACTTTTGACTAGGAGGTCGAAACGAGGTCCGGTTTATCCCAAAATGAGCGTATCTTCGAGGAGCCTAAGATTAACGATTTATTCGTTAGACGGCCTTCCGAAATTTTAGAATCGTAAAAAAATGATGTTTGGACCTCCGTTTTAGCACTTTTGCCGTTTGTCTCGGTCTTTCCGAAATTTTTCGACGAGTTTTTGAAGATTTTTTAGGAGAAAACCTAGATTCGAAAGTGAGCAGCGTATAGAAGAAGATGAAGTATCGAAACGTTTTTTAAGAGTAGTTTCGTGGGTGTTTTTCAATAAATTAGAAGGAAGGGCAAAAAGGTCATTCGGAACCCTCTTTATATATTGTTTGCTAATTCTGGGCACGCGATGAAACGTTTTTGTGCGGTGGATTTTTCATAAATTTTTTTCGTTTTTTGGGCATTTCATAAATTTCCCCTTTTAATAATACTCATATTGCTAAATTTGGATAATGATTCTATAAATCTTCTTTCAGGTCTATAATTTGGTTTTTAAAACTTAATATGCAATAAACCTAGTAGATCCCTCCAGATATTTGAACCTGATACTAAATTATTTATATTTTAGGATTATATTTAATGGTCGTTTATTTATGATCAAATTCTTTCTTTTCCAAGTTATACAAGACGTGTAATGGCTTGGTTGTATTTGCTTTAGTTATCGCTTTTTATTCAAATTTTTTTTTTTTTTCCGGTAGTGGATTCTAGTGTTCGTGGATTCGAGAAATCCGTTACGTTCGAACTGATATAACATCCACTTTGACGACGTTGGTTATTCAACTATTTGTTTCTACGTAGTTTCACTTCGATCGATACACTAGGATGAGCCATTTTTTACGAAACTAAGATTCGATGATGAGGGTTTAAAGACTAAACACTTGAACTAGTTGCCATTTTTTATGAAACTAAGATTCGATGATGAGGGTTTAAAGACTTAACACTTGAACTAGTTGCTTAGATTATTATTATTATTATTATTATTATTATTATTATTATTATTATTATTATTATTATTATTACGAGTGTGTAAGAGTGCAGTGGGGTTGATACATTTAGATACTTATGAACTTTTGAAAAATGGTGGTGGTGTTTGTATGTCAATGTAGCCACAACAAGTTGATTAAACCTAGTGTGGACATTCACACCCAATGGGCCTGACACAATATGGGCCAGTCTAGCCCAACCTTTTTCTAAAGCGAGTCTCTAGACAAATATCAATGCTTAGGGATTGGTAGGCTTCTGCAGGAACAACTGGATCCTAGTGTGATAGGCTGGCCCATGGTGGAAAGTTAAATATACTTATAGGCCTCGTTTGGTTCGCAGAATGGAAGGGGAAGGAAATCAATTCCTTGGCATTTCCTTCCTTTAGAAAATTACAATTTCCATTGATTTTTTTTCGATGTTTGAAAATGACAAAAAATTTGGAAAGGAAAGTAAATACTTCAATGTGGAAAGTGATTCCTTGCTTGGATGGATGAAATCACTTTTCCTCCTATTTTTTCTTCCATTGGAAATCACTTTCCTTTCCTCCTCAATTCCTTTGGCATGCCAAACATAGAAAAGTAATCACTTTCTTTTTCCAACCTGATGATTCCGCGAACCAAACGAGGTCATAGTGGTGGAAAAGTTTATAATGTTGTTTCAAGCACCAAATTTTGTTTAAAAATATTATCATACTAACACTACTGGATACAAAAAAGAATGAAACGTTTAAGTGTCTGCTTGGGCTACTATTTGGTTTGAGGAATGAATATCGTTTAGATCTAAATAAATTATATTTGATCTCGATCCTTATATAATAAATTACTAAATTAGAGATTAAGCATGTGAATTATAAAAAAATTAAATTGTTATAAAAAATTCGTAGTGAAATAAATAGATTTTACGATAACATGATGCAAATGAAAAAGCATATTTTGTCCGACCGTAAAGGTGATCGTGCTGGCTCGTAGCGACATGGCAGCCAACTACTAATCTTCCTTGGCCAGAGAGCCAATAACTAGTCGTTACGTGACCGTGGGCCAACACGATCACGTCCAAGAGAAGGACAACATAGCATCATTAGATGCAAATAGTCTTCGTAGATGATTTATACGAAAATCCATATTCCCTTCGCTACTTGCATCGAAAGGACTTGAGGTTTTAGACTTGGACACGTAGGAGTTGTATTCGAGTACAAATGGTCCGTTTCATTCCACCATAGGGTTCCATAGGAAGGAAGTATAAGAGCATACTTTTCTTATCAGTGGACTTGACACTCACACGACAAGCAAGTGGTGGTCTCGAAGATGACAGGTGGGCCCACGAAGAGCCCACGATAGCGTACCAACGGAATAAAAGCATTGAATAAATAGGGCCCACGTATCACGTGGGTTGAACGGTTCCCTTCATTGAACAACTGACGCGTGTAACATAGCACGTGAGATGGATACCGGCATCAACGATATGCAGAAAAGTCCAAATTGTTTTACTATTTAATGTATAAATTGTGACATTTTCTTTTTGGTTGAAAGGAAAGGATGCGATTAAGAAACTACAAGTCCCAACTCAAAGGCTATTCGGAGTAGTGTTATTTGTCCTTCTAAATTATTTCTTCCAATAATAATACAATGGTCTCTACTCAAAAAAAGAAAAAAAAACACACGAAGACGACGGGGTACAATGGTCTTTACCACAAGAATTTCCTACTTCTTCTCCGATCGTATTCCAGTTTGTGAGAAGACTGGACAGCGAAGCTGCTAGGACCGTAAAATGATTCAAACCGTTCGCATTTGGCTCGTGTTCGGCTCGGTTCAAATTTGGATTAAACTTGTTCGTGGAGTAATCGATAACGAGTGCTACAATAGGTTGTTCGACTCGATCTTGTTCGCAAACAGGCTCAAGCTCGGCTCAATTTATCATATTATGACTTTTTCTAATACATGTTATACCTTTTCAATAGATAAAAATACATTTTGTCTTAGAAATTTTACTTTTTTTTTTGTTCTTTATATGATGGTAAATTTATGATGTAAAAAACATAAATAAATCAATAAAAAGTTTTTAAACTTGAGGGAAACAGTGTGATAGTCTATACAAACACCATTTTAGAGCTCGGCTCGAATCAAACTCATTCGATAATTAAGTCATTGAACACTCTTTGTTCGAGCTCGTTCGTTCGATTTTCAGCACTAGAAGCTGCACACAAACTTGCTACACATTCGCACGAGATGAGCTCGAGTGCTTCCTTCTCTTACCCCCGAATGTATTGTCTATTGTATTTTCGACGAGTCTCCCAACCTTAGTGGAGATGCTCCTGGTTCTGATATCACTCAATAATAATACAATGGACTTTAATCAAAAAAAAAAAAAAAAAAAAAAAATCTTCCAATCATCTCTTCTCGTGTGACAGTTGACATAACATGTTAAATAGTATTATATATTGTCTAATATGGCAACTGATATGATTAAATTATAATCAAAAAAATTATCTAATTTTTTTAAATTTTAATTTTAATGTTAATTTTAAGGGTTATTTAGCATTGAGGGTCTCACATATATATGTATATTAGGATTTGGGTATCGAAATTGACCGATGCTATGATTTTGATCTCGAAATCACTGGTTCATTAGCCTATGCGGACAGTAATTTTGAGACTCATACTCTAATATTGGTCAATTTCGAGACCCAAACCCTAATATCCATATATATAATTTACCGACATATATATATATATATATATATATATATATATATATATATATATATATATATATATATATATATATATTGGTGTTTTTTCCTTTAGACTAGGAAAAATAGTCTCACATCGGCTACAGCAAATGATAAGTATCTCAATATAATGCATTGCTTGTGTTGAGGTGTGCACATGCAGTGTAATGGGGCACAAGTATGTGCCATATGGGAGTATTTTCCTAGAAGAAAAAAAGGATTAATTCTAACAGTGATGTAAGTTGATTTTTGTTGATCGGACTCGGACTCCAGGATGCCTCGTGCATGCACGGTCGTGTGTTCGGGAGGTAGGCGTGGGCTAGCACTTGACTATGTTGATAGTGGGATGATGTAAAACATCAAACTCTATTTTAGAGTATTGGTATTTTAGTCCCACATCGGATAGAAGAGATGGTGAAGTCTCACTCCACTCTATAAATAGAGCTTCCTGACCTCCTTTCTAAGATGCACCAAGAAGAGAGTTAAATGAGTCTGTAAAGTCCGGAATGTCCGTTCAAGTCTCAAATATTGACTGACGAGCGTTCCAGAAGTTCTCTTTAACTTGCTGGTTCCTGAAAGCGGATCGCATATAGACGAATCTTGCTTTGAGCAATGGTGATCTGATCAACCCAACAAAGCTGTCTTTCTCTTTCTTCTTTCTTTCTCTTCTTCTTTGATCTAAATAGAAACCTCTTGTGGGCTTTCGTCGCTGCTGCTGCTAGCAACTCGATTTGTACCTTCCTAAAAGAAGCTCTACATTCGTTTGCTGTTGTAACAATTTTTTTTTAGATTTTCGTTACCCAGAATCCTCCAAGGATCTCTGTAGTGGCACCTTTTTGAAGTGTTGCTACGAAACGTTATGCTATTTTAACAACTGCTTCGATTCTCTATTTTTCATCAAAAATTAAGCCTCAGAAATAACAATATATCTATATAATATAATATATATATATATGAGACCCTAAAACTAAATCTCCTTAAGTTTAATTTCAGAATTTGGTATATCAACTGTCAACCGTCACGTCAGTTGTCACATAAGAAGTTAAATTTTGGAAAGATGATTATCATATTATATTCAAAGTGAGTTTGAGAAAAAACATGATTAGAAGAAAATTTTATTCATAACACAATGAATTTGTGTATGAATATAAGAATGTGTTTTTCCATATCTAAAAAAGAGAACAAATCAACTTTGTAGATGTAGAGAGATTCAAACATGGATTAAATAATAGAATTTGCAAGATTTGTTGCGTTTCAAAGTTGTGTCCAAAGTTGGATTTCAAAACATATACATAAAATATTATTTCAAATTTATACATTTTTATCACAAACACTACTAAAATATTGGTATTTAGCGACGGACCAATCCGTCGCTAAATACGTATATTCTGTCGCTAAATTATATTACGACGGATAACTGACGTCGATAAACATAACGGCGCTATAGAAAATACGTCGGTAATCCGTCACTATAGCGACGAATTACCGACGCAAATATAGCGACGGATTAGCAACGAATTCAAACGTCGGCAATCATAGCGACATATTAGTAACGGATAAGCGACATTTTCTAGTGAGCCAAAATATCAAATTTTTCAGAAGCTCAGCGACGAAAATTTTCGTCGCTGACTCGTCTGATGCGGTTTTGATATCAGACAGAAGCTCAACGACTGATATTTCCGTCGCTAACTGAAAATATTTTCAGGTTCCGTCGCTATCCGCCGCTGGTTAGTCGCTAGCCTGCAAATTTTTCAGAATAACATCGCTAATCCGTCGCTGGTTTGTCGCTAATCGTTTTTATTTATACCACATTAAATTGTTCCAACTTGCTCAAATCTAGGAATACATACATAAACTCATTCTAAAAGTCAAATAGTCCAACAGTCATTCCAAAAGTCATATAAACTCTATAACCCCAATATATACAAAATAATCCAAGCATCTCGATCAAACATATCCAACAATCAAATATGTTCACTAGTCAATATAGTACTATACAAACACTTCTAACAGTCAAATGATAAAAACACGTCCAACAGTCGCAATAGTACATACACAGATCCTCGAAGTCGACTGGACGACCTCATCCTGCCATATGTAAATCTGAAAGAAATAAAAAAATGATGTGATGATACAAATAATCAATGCAAATCTAATAGAAATTAAATAAAGGGGTGTGATACAAATAATCAATACAAATCTAATAGGTAATACGTACTAATCTTCTTCATCTTCTTCGTAATCCGAATCTTCTTATCTTCATCTTCTTCATTTTCACTATTACTTCCACTTCACCTTCATCTTCAAATTCTTCCTCTCATCTGATACGTCCATTTCAGACTCCTCATCTACATGAGGTAAGTCCTTTATGTCAAGCTCTTCGTCAACTATATCATCCTCTACAGTAAGTCCACCTCCATATCACTGTCGGCTAACTTATATGTTGGTTGAGGCATGACTACCTTATCCTCCTGGTATGCTTGATCTCTAATATTATATGTATTTTGTTTTAGTTTGCATACAGTCCACCAATCACGAGTCGTGGTCATCGACTAGGATAATTCGTGTAGTACACTTGGACCGTTTGACTAGCCAACACAAACTGTAGCTTCCCTTCCCGAAAATTTTTAAATTATTTTTTTTATTGATTTAAATGATGATTCTTAGATTCTTATAAATAATTATTTAGTATTTATTACGGTAGATGACTTTAGCCATGTTGAGTTTTGAAGTATGGGACGACTAGAAATCATGGCATGGATATGCATTGGCGTGCCTTGACTAGTGTATTAGCCATGCCAAGGAAGATCCAGCCATAAGTGTGTCCTAACTAGGAAAACCAAGCCAAGTCGCGACTTAACCCTATAGAACATTTTAATTATATATAAATTATTATTGACTTGTAGGAGACCTGATTTGTGTCGATTTAGCTCGGACTAGATCCGAACCGAAACCGAGCCCATGTAATATTGTTGTGAGACCAAAGACGACCATGTAGGCATATTTATGTGTGTACAAATAGTTCCTAAATTATTTGGGTAATGATGTACATTTTAATTATTTTGAATATTTGTACAAAATTGGTATTTTTATTATTAAATATTATTTTACCATATTTGTACAATTTTCTGGACCCGGATAAGGTGGATAGTATGGATTCACTAAATCACCATTTAATTATTTTATTATTATTTTATTACTTTATGGTGATTAAATAAATATATTTATTACTATTAGATATTTTTTATTGATTCTATTAAAATATTTTATTTCTGGATGGAATTTGTGGTATATATATATATATATATATAT
>JANAVB010033016.1:8822104-9109316 GCA_029216955.1 Iris pallida | reverse complement strand
CCCCCCCGACAATCCTAAAATAGAGAGATAGAGGGAAAGAGAGAGAGAGAGAAGAGAGATTATCTCGAGATCGACGGAGGGAAGGATCGACGGAGGAGAGAAATCGCCGGAGGAAGAGAGGGGAAGAGAGATAGAGAGAGAGAGAGAGAGAGAGAGAGAGAGTTCGTTTGGAGGGAAATGAAAATTTCCTCCTGTCGGTTCAATTAAGTTAGTACAGTATTTAGCGACGGACTGGACGGATATATCCGTCGCTAATCCATCGCTAAATACCCGTTGATCACCAACAAAAGTTAGTCGATTGTCCGTGCTAATATTTCGCACCATTTTTCAGTATTTTGCCGCCAAAATGTGCGACATATCAACGACGGACGAAGTCCGTCGCTAACTTTTCGTCAAATTAGCGACGGAAGTGCGATTGATTTGACACAAAAAAAATAAAAAATTTATTCATTGCTTTCTGACGGTAGTCCGTCATAAGTTTAGTCGCTAGTCCGTCGCTATTAGCGACGGATTAGAGCCGTCGCTAATTGGCCGTCGCCAAATTGCTGTATTTTAGTAGTGCAACGATAATGGACGGGAGCACCGATATGTGCTTCGTATGCAATATGAATCGTCAAATGTTCCATACTATCAAAAAAGCCAGGAGGAAATACTTTTTCTAACTTGCACAATATTAATACAATATTATCCTCAAGTTCAAACATATGTTGCACCGTCAACTTACTTGAACACAAGTCTCTAAAGAATATAGATAACTCGGCCAACGGACCCCATACTTGAGAAGGCAACATCTCTCTCAGAGCGATAGAAAGTAAACGCTCCATAAACACGTGGCAATCATGACTCTTCATCCCTATCAGCTTGTGTTCGTTGAGATCGACACATCTTACCAGATTTGACACATAATCATCATGGAATCTCAAGTTTCTAATCCAATTGTATATTATCAATTTATCATCCCTACTCAGTGTAAATGGTGCTGAGGGCTTGACCCAGTTACCATTGGATCCTCGTGATAGATGCAACTCTGGACGCCTGCAAATAATTTTCAAGTCCATTCTTACTTTGGGATTGTCTTTCGTTTTTCACTTGATATCCAACACCGTATTGAAGATGTTGTCGAATACATTTTTCTCAATATGCATGACATCAAGATTGTGTCTTATGAGATTGTCCTTCCAATAAGGTAAGTCCCAAAAGATACTTCGCTTCGTCCAGTTATGGCTATGTCTGAATCCTTCTAAGTGATGGCCCGAACTCGGATCTTCCTTTACAGTCGATAAATCCTCTACCTCTATCCAAATAATATCTCTAGTCAATCTCAACGGGAGAGGAGTTAGTTCCTGTTTACCAGCTCTAAAGGCGTCCCTATTCATTCTCCATGGATGCAATATAGTCAGGAACTGACGATGGCAATAAAAAAAAATAAGCTTTTCCTCCATTCTGAAGGCGAAATGCCTTACTCTTTTCCATACATATCGGATAAGACATAATACCATGAGTACTCCACCCAGATAACATTTCGTATGATGGAAAATCATTGATGGTCCACATCAACATTGCTCTCATCTGAAAGTTCTGCTCCATTGATATATCATAAGTCTGAACACCGAACTCCCACAATTGTTTCAACTCGTCCACCAATGGCTGCAAGTAGATATCGATGTTCTTCTTTAGATTTTTGGACCGGGTATGATAAAGAACATATAAGGAGTCTTCATGCACATCCATGGTGGTAGATTGTAAGGGTCAAAATTACCGGCCAACAAGAGTACTTAGCCCCCGGCTGTCCGAAAGGAGTGAATCCATCAGAACATAAAGCCAGCCGAACATTCCTAGGCTTCGTAGCAAATTCAGGATGACATCGATCAAAATGCTTCCATGCCTCTCCATCGGATGGATGAGATAATTCTTCTTCATCCATCTTCCGCTCTTTGCTATGCCATGTCATGTGTTCTGTAGTATTCGAGGACATATACATCCTCTGTAGCCTCTTTGTGAGCGGCAAAAATTGTATGTATTTGTAGGAACACAACCTTGCTCGTGCATTGATTTTCCTTTGCCCCGAATAGGCTTGTAACGGTCCTCATGACAGAAAATGCATATGTATTTATCATTGTTCTCCTTATAGTACAACATGTAGCCATTCTGCAATAATCTATTTTTTCGTAGCCTAATCCGAGTTTTCGTATCAACATCTTCGACATGTAAAAGGTTTCCGGCAAGTCCTTCGCTCCTTATGGAAGCAACTCTCTAACAAACTGAATTATTCGGTCGTAACATTCTTGTGATAAGTTAAAATCAGACTTGAGGTTCAACAATCTCATCACCACTGACAGGACAATAAGAATCACAACCCGGATATAACGGAGTATCAACATGACTAAACATATCATAGAACTCCTTTGCAGCAGGATTCGGATCCTCCGGATCATAACTTGGACCGACACAAGCCGCATCAAATACCAACTCACGTACCAAGTTTTGATGCCGATATTGGAAGTGGTCTCCAAGAGCGGACTCTCCCACATCCGTATTGAAGGAGGACTGATATTGCGGAACCAAAGGTTCTCCTTGAGCCGTCCACTCGTTGTAGTTCGGTACGAAACCCTTCTTGTAGATGTGCTCTCTCACGAGATCTACCTCTCTGAATGGTATATTACGACAATTGACACAAGGGCACTTTATGAGCCTTTCGTCCATGAAATAAGGTTGGCTACTGGCGTACCTCAGAAATTCTTCGACGCCCGCCTTGAAATCATCCATCAAACCAATCTTGCTCTCATGTCGTCGATTGTATATCCACAAACGGTTAACTAAGTATCGACTCATTATTCAAACCAATTCTGCACCATGTACCATATATTAGATAATTACAAGTAAAAAATAATTTAGTACCTAATTGTAGTATTGGGTTAGTATCGGCCTATCGAAATAGTATCGGCCTATCGAATTTGAATTGGATATCCTTATATCATAATCGAATATCAGATATCGAAACTGGTATCATACCATTCCTATTAGTATCAGCCTTATCGAAATCGGATTCAAAAATCCTAGCTACTATTTAACAAATTTTGGGTTAGCTATCGAAATCGGGTTAGTATCGGCCTTAACAAATTTCGAATAATTTACGAATACCAAAAACCCTTGCTACTACATTGTGTCCGAGTTTGTATCCGTGTCCAAATCCTTAGCTACTATATTGTGTCATAATTTTCGTGTCCGAGAAGTATATCGTGTCCGTGTCAACAAAAATTATTAGGAGAAAACAATTAGGTCATTACCAGAGGAGTGGGGGTTGCCCTGTCGTCGGAGAGGTGCCACGGAGGGGGGCAGAGGAGGGGGCGATGAGAGAGGAAAAGGGGGGCAGAGGTGGGAAGGGGACGAAGAGGGGAAAGGGGGGCAGGGGGCAGAAAGGGGGGACAGAGGGGGTCGAGGAGGGCGGAGATGGTGGAAGAGGGAGGGAGGAGAGGGGGGCAAAGGGAGGGGGGCGGAGAGGGGATCGAGGAGGGGGTCTGAGAGAGGGGCGGAGGGGGGCAAAGGGGAAGGGGGGTCGCCGGAGAGGGGTCGGAGATGGGGGTCGGAGAGAGGGGCGGAGATGGGGGTCGCCGGAGATGAGCGAGGGAGTCGAGGGAGCGGAAGGTGGAAAGTTGGGAGGAAATTAAAATTTTGGGAACATTTTTAGAATGAGTATGGGGGGATACTTTTACAGAAGCTCAGCGACGGAAAATTCCGTCGCTGAGGCGTCGGAAGAAAACTAGCGACAGACCAGCGACTGATTCAGTGACGTCCAATTGAATTATTTTTTACGTAAATTATCCGTCACAAGTCAGTCACAAGTACGTCGCTAATTAGCGACGAATTTACTGCCGTCGCTGACGTCCGTCGGTAATTAACAGTATTTTTGTAGTGAAAATATAAAAAATTAGAATGTTTACGTAATTATATAAATTTTATTCGATTTTCGATTTTGGACTGAAACCGAAATCCAAAACTGAAACAAAATTGAATAAGCAATTTTAGTATTTTCAACACCGAAAATGAACCATTTTTTTCCGAACCGAACCAAATCTCTTTTCGGTTCGGTATGGTTTGATTTTTGGTCCAAAATCAAATAATGCTCACTCTACTAATAAGACCAACATTTCAAATAATATCATCCTATCAATATTTTAAATATAAATTTACAATATTGTCTAAATATTGTGAAATACACATATTTTATAACATTTTATAAAAGTTGTTAAATATAAACCTTTTACAATGTTTCTTAAACATTGTAAACCGATACTACACACACAATGTTTATATAAAGTGATAAATTAAATTACTTTTACAACATCAAACAAATATTGTGAAATATAAAAAAAAATGCAACAATTGATAAGCGTTGTTGAACGTGATATTTTTATAATATTTTAAATACATTGTCAAAATAAATAACGTTGACAACATTGAATCATTGTCTGAATTAACAAATATTACAATCTTAATGAAATATTGTTGAAGGCAGTCATACACAACTTTAGTTAATGACCATTGTAGAAGTCTTACCGTTTGAATATAAAACGTTGTTGTACATATATTTTATAACGTTTTTACAATAAAGGTTGTAGAAGACTCCTATTTTTAACAACGTTTTTAGAAAGTGTTGTAGATGTAACATTGTAAAAGAGGTTTTTTTTTTTGTAGGTTGTGTTTGATTGGGCTTTTTTTCCATGGAAAATATTTCCACCACAAATTTTCCACCAATTGTAGTTTTGATAGCTTATATTTTTCATGGAATTATTTTCCAAAAAACTATCATTTTCCATATTTTCTTCTAAAATAGTGGAAAATAAAACTTGCCTAACCCATAGGAAAATATCATTTTCCATGGAAAATAACTATTTACCGTGGAAAATAATGAAAATCGAACAACCAAATTAAGTTTTCCATGGAAAATTTTAAAATTTCATGGAATTTTTTTTCTAGGAAAATAATTCCATGGAATTAATTTCTTTTCTACGTATTTTCCACCTTGCAATCAAACACACCCTAGTGAATTTCCAAATATATGGAGGTTCTTGTACATGGCTAGAACATAATTTACTTACAAAATAACGAAATTAAAGTGTAGGTAATTTCAAATGTAGTTTTTCTTACTTCCAGCAAAATTGAAATTCAGATACGTGGGGATAGAAATTTCGATTGTTGTTTCTGCTACCATTGTTGTGGTATTGCAGGCTTTTCAACTTTTGGACGAAAATGCGTCGAAATATTACAAATGGCAACAACGGTCGGAAAAACAATACCATGAGATGACAATAAAAAAGAAGAGAAAATTGAGATATTGTACACATAAGATTTATCGAGATTCAAACAGCCTGTCAAAATAGAATCTTGTCACATAAGATTGTACCAAAAAAATGGCTAAGCACATGATCAAACCGAACCATGGTGACCGATTTCCATGGATCAAATTCATATTAATTCATCATGGAAATGTACCCAGTTCCCATCAACAACTATGTTGGTTGAAATCCATGTTTTGGTTGTTTGAGTTTAGGATAGTTGTGCTGAATCCAATAGAATGTTTACGTAATTATATAAATTTTATTCGATTTTGGACTGAAACCGAAATCCAAAACCGAAACGAAATTTAATAAGCAATTTTAGTATTTTCAACACCGAAAATGAACCATTTTTTTCCGAACCGAACCGAATCTCTTTTCGGTTCGGTATGGTTCGATTTTTGGTCCAAAATCGAATAATGCTCACTCTACTAATAAGACCAACATTTCAAATAATACCATCCTATCAATATTTTAAATATAAATTTACAGTATTGTCTAAATATTGTGAAATACACATATTTTATAACATTTTATAAAAGTTGTTAAATATAAACCTTTTACAATGTTTCTTAAACATTGTAAACCGATACTACACACACAAAGTTTATATAAAGTGATAAATTAAAATTACTTTTACAACATCAAACAAATATTGTGAAATATAAAAAAATGCAACAATTGATAAACGATGTTGAACGTGATATTTTTATAATATTTTAAATACATTATCAAAATAAATAACGTTGACAACATTGAATAAACATTGTCTGAATTAACAAATATTACAATCTTAATGAAATATTGTTGAAGGCAGTCATACACAACTTTTGTTAATGACCATTGTAGAAGTCTTAACATTTGAATATAAAACGTTGTTGTACATATATTTTATAACGTTTTTACAATAAAGGTTGTAGAAGACTCCTATTTTTAACAACGTTTTTAGAAAGTGTTGTAGATGTAACGTTGTAAAAGTGATTTTTTCTTGTAGTGTTTCCAAATATATGGAGGTCTTTGTACATGGCTAGAACATAATTTACTTACAAAATAACGAAATTAAAGTGTAGGTAATTTCAAATGTAGTTTTTCTTACTTCCAGCAAAATTGAAATTCAGATATGTGGGGATAGAAATTTCGATTGTTGTTTCTGCTACCATGGTTGTGGTATTGCAGGCTTTTCAACTTTTGGACAAAAATGCGTCGAAATATTACAAATGGCAACAACGGTCGGAAAAACAATACAATGAGATGACAAAAAAAGAAGAGAAAATTGAGATATTGTACACATAAGATTTATCGAGATTCAAACAGCCGGTCAAAATAGAATCTTCTCACATAAGATTGTACCAAAAAATTGGCTAAGCACATGGTCAAACCGAACCATGGTGACCGATTTCCATGGATCAAATTCGTATTAATTCATCATGGAAATGTATCCAGTTCCCATCAACAACTATGTTGGTTGAAATCCATGTTTTGGTTGTTTGAGTTTAGGATAGTTGTGCTGAATCCAATAGAATGTTTACGTAATTATATAAATTTTATTCGATTTTGGACTGAAACCGAAATCCAAAACCGAAACGAAATTTAATAAGCAATTTTAGTATTTTCAACACCGAAAATGAACCATTTTTTTCCGAACCAAACCAAATCTCTTTTCGGTTCGGTATGGTTCGATTTTTGGTCCAAAATTGAATAATGCTCACTCTACTAATAAGACCAACATTTTAAATAATATCATCCTATCAATATTTTAAATATAAATTTTCAATATTGTCTAAATATTGTGAAATACACATATTTTATAACATTTTATAAATGTTGTTAAATATAAACCTTTTACAATGTTTCTTACACATTGTAAACCGATACTACACACACAATGTTTATATAAAGCGATAAATTAAAATTACTTTTAAAACATCAAACTAATATTGTGAAATATAAAAAAATGCAACAATTGATAAACGCTGTTGAACATGATATTTTTATAATATTTTAAATACATTGTTAAAATAAATAACGTTGACAACATTGAATAAACATTGTCTGAATTAACAAATATTACAATCTTAATGAAATATTGTTGAAGGCAGTCATACACAACTTTTGTTAATGACCATTGTAGAAGTCTTAACGTTTGAATATAAAACGTTGTTGTACCTATATTTTATAACATTTTTACAATAAAGGTTGTAGAAGACTCCTATTTTTAACAACGTTTTTAGGAAGTGTTGTAGATGTAACGTTGTAAAAGAGGTTTTTTCTTGTAGTGTTTCCAAATATATGGAGGTTCTTGTACATGGCTAGAACATAATTTACTTACAAAACAACGAAATTAAAGTGTAGGTAATTTCAAATGTAGTTTTTCTTACTTCCTGCAAAATTGAAATTCAGATACGTGGGGATAGAAATTTCGATTGTTGTTTCTGCTACCATTGTTGTGGTATTGCAGGCTTTTCAACTTTTGGAAAAAAATGCGTCGAAATATTACAAATGGCAACAACGGTCGAAAAAACAATACCATGAGATGACAAAAAAAGAAGAAGAGAAAATTGAGATATTGTACACATAAGATTTATGGAGATTCAAACAGCCTGTCAAAATAGAATCTTGTCACGTAAGATTGTAGCAAAAAAATTGGCTACGCACATGGTCAACCGATTTTCAAGGATCAAATTCATATTAATTTATCATGGAAATGTACCTAGTTACCATCAACAACAATGTTGATTGAAATCCATGTTTTGGTTGTTTGAGTTTAGGATAGTTGTGCTGAATCCAATAGTGTCTCGAATTTTTGAGGTTGTTTTAGTCTACAAGTCTTTATATTCCACCAATAATATAAAAGTTTCTCTAAAAGATGGATCCGGTGCTCGTAGAGGACGCACCTCCTGTAGTGACCTAGATTAGTTTGGTTTGTCTGGATTACATTCCAGCTGGATGCTTTGAGACTTGTAGTATTTATTTGGGTTTGTTTATGTCTTAAATTCTGAACTTCTGTGAGTGACTTTGCTTTTATTTCAGTCTAGCTATTTCCATCTTTATCTTATTTGTCATCGTGCTTATCTTTCTTAGAATTATGTGATTGAGTTGTGATTATATTCCTCCGTACAGAGATGACATGTTATATTATTGTATCTTAGATACTATATGTTGTAGATGATCCTTACAGCGTTCTACCGTCGATACTGCGGCGTAGGCTGGACGTACCCACGTGCTCGTGCCCCTAAACAGGGTACGGGTCATGTAATTTTTCGATTTGATTTTATGTATTGAAAATTAAAATATTCAATAACTTATTTCAAAAATACTTGTCGATTCTAATGTCGTGTAGTTTTTTCAAATAATCTTGTTATGCGACATATTAAATCAACAAATTTCACTCATGCTTATTGATTGCAAAATTTCTAGTTTATAAGATAAACTAACAGTTTTTTTCTTCCAACTTGATTTCTATTAAGTCTTCTGATTTCATGTATAATAGACGAGAAAAGCCAAACATTTTTTAGTGTTTCAGAAGTTACAAACCATTGTACAAACTTTTACACTATTCTACCACAAATTGTCGAATACAACAACTACTAGTTAGAAAATTTGTCGAGGTGATGAGAATCACTGCTTCACAAAGCTAGATTTAATTATTACTGGAGTGTTAAGAATTATCGTTGTTCAAAGCGATATTCGTATCGCTTACATAAACTAGCAAGTTCACACGAAGAACAACTAGAATGTTCAGTTATTACTTTTTCGATGATGAACATGACTTGGATAGGATCACGCTGCTGCTTCTCTATGTTGCTGCAAATTCTCTTCTTGTTGCATATATTCTCTTTCGATTTTCACAAATACCAAAAGACATAGATAAATAAACCAGGGAGCCAAGTCCCTCAATAGCTGCAAATCCACGTCGACGGATAACATGGGAGAAACTCTCCATAATGGGTACAATTACAACAGTAACTTTCCACAAACCGAGCAATTACAAGCTAAAACGTCCACATAAGCACTAGTTGAACAATTATGCCACAGGAATCGAAGTTCCTGCGGACGACGTGTTCCCACTTGAACAATAATACACGTTGAGGGTACAAAGCCACTGACCACTAGACCAGTTTGTCACGACCCGCTCTCGAATAATCGGATACGAATCGGACACGCCCAGCCTTCGTCGTTAGACACGACAACGTAAGCTGTACCAATCTAGGGAAAACTAACCAGATATACAATAGTAAATGTGAACACAACATCTATAAACAAATCCTAAATCCAGATACATGTCTCAAGGTTATTACATTCCAACAATTTTAAAATAAAATCTAATAGTCTCAAATTACAAGGAAATATAACTGCTAAGGTAAGGTGCTCTAGGCTTCCTCTGTCTCTAAGTCCTGGGCAACATCAACTGGCTCATAGGTGCCTCCAAGTTCCTGCCTATAGTAAGTATCACAGATAGCCTCCAGCTCACCTACAACATATCCTAGTCAGGAGCGGGGCTAAGTATATCCAAGAAAATGAACATCATGGTATGAACAAGAAACATGAAATATATATAAAGTACGAGAAATGAGAACAAGACATGAATCCTGAATATGAATACTGAAAATAAATACAGGAAACATGATAAGAGTCCTGAACATGAAATACAACCTGAACATGAAATACAACCTGAATCCTGAAATGTGCAATATTGAAATACTTCCAGAGTGTGTGATCGGCTTGGATAGATTCAATGAACATGAAATGGTACGGCTTTGGTCCTGCGTACACGATGCGGGGCCTAAGCTATTCACATGAATAGTAACAGGGTTTGATCACACGTCTGTAGTATTTTCCCTCCCAGACACAAGTAACTCAAGAAACATGAAACCAGACAATCTCGTGATCCATCGTGTCAACAAGGAGATACAAGAATGAATATACAAGATATGAGAAAATAGACAAGTCCGAGGAGTATACTTGTCTTGCTCAGGGTGATCAAGTGTGGGATGTACAGCTGGGTATCCTTCTGTTAAATGATTTTACAAGTAATTAATAAACTGGCTAAATCTAGTTTTGTTATCAAACAATTTTAACCATGATTAACTTCTATACAAGTCCTAGTTTAAGGGTTACTTCTTCTAAACATATTTTCTATAGAGCAACATTAACAATAGTTATTACCAATCTAAGTTTACAATTTTCTAACATTGGGCTGCTACTATAACAGTCTGCAGGCTTACTGGATGTTTAGTCTTGGTAGGATTGAATAATCCAGTTCAGTCCAATGATCACTGGATAACATAAACTAATAGATAGGCAGCCAACTACTAGCATCATTACCATGTCCACTACACTGGTCAGTGACTGGTGGTTTAAGGTTAAATCTCAAATATGGTTGATATTTATCAATCTCAGGAATCAGTCTCTAAACTTTAACAGTTCAATTCTCTTCCCAGGCTGACGCATATCTGTCTTAGCTAGTGCTTGATTCACTTCAGTCCATAGGGTACTGTTATGAATCAATCCAGCTAAAACTGAGATGGAATAGTCCTAAAGTGCTATAATTGACTTCCAAAAACCCCTCTACTATTCTAAACCTGAACTCATCAGTTCATTTTAAGGAACTGAACTATCAGTCATGAGTTGGATTAAAATGTAGAACTGATGTAATATCAGTCCCAGTCCTGAGTATGAATCCAGACAATCCCCACATCAGTTTCAGTCTGATTTGCATCGAACCCTATTCAGTATTCCATCAAATTAAATCCTATTCATTCAACTGAATTTAACACTAACAATCAACAGAAATGGACTGAATATTGGTATCAAGTTCAAGATTTACCCAATATCAAACCTGTGAATTTTCTAAACCAACTAAGGTAAATTGCCAAGCATCACCTTAAATTCTCAGATCACAGGCTGCAACCCAGGTATTATTCAGTCCTAAATAGGACTAAATAATTCAGTCCCAGGTTCTCTATCTCCAGGAATTTGGAAAAACTGAGATAGTGAACTGCCTTGCGAGGAAAACCTAAATTCAGCTATTAAACACATTCAGGATAAGAGCTGAAATTTGACTAAACATTCAACCTTCCATAATTCGAAGTGAACATCAAAACTCAGAACATCCTATAGGGTTATGAACACATCCACAAAGTTATATTATTATCAGTCCAAAATCCTAGGTTAAAACTTCCAGGTTCAGTCCTGAAGAGACTAATACCAACAGTAAAAATCAATCCCCGAATCAAACTCCTTAAATCAATCAGTTCACTAGATATCCTCAACCTTGGGTTTACTGATACAATGACTCAGCCAATAGCAGGGCTAAAATAAGGATTGATACGAAATCAGTCTCAGTCTTTGTTATCCATCCAATACCATTCCTTGCTATCCATACTTGTGACATAAGTTCCCAGGCTATAGGAAATCAAAACCTAACTGGAAATTGTATGTCTCAGTCCTCTACTAGACATGGGACAATTTAGATTTCACAAGATTAGTCTTCAGAAATTAGGCATTGATACACATTCTGTAACTAGGAACTGGTCATGAACTTTTTATAGCTCAAAACACTGCTACATCTCAGTAAATCAAATCATGTGGCATGAACCTTCACCTCAGTTAGCTGTTCACTGAACATAGCTCAGGTAATCAAATTTTATTGTAGGCATCACAATTGACTCTGTCAAGCCCCTAAATTATTTCTGAAACCGACAGTTATCTATGTTAATATTTTGAACATTACCTCATTCCATTTAACAACTTCATAATCTCGTACCATAATGTATAATATACACAAAAACTAACCTAGCTAGACATTAGCTGAACCCTGGTGCATTGAATCATTTAGCTTAAATTCTATGATGAGCATACCAATACACCATTCCACTTATCATTTCACTCAAAAATCCTGGATTCAGGCATTAAATAGGATGAAATAGAAAAATCAGGGTTTTACTTAATTAACTGATTGAGCAAGCTAAATTAAGATATAATCAGAACACTTCCAATAGTAACTTGTTTCTATTTATATTGTTACACTATGATACTCACATTTGTATAGTGATATCATATATTAATCATAAAATCTCATGTTAAGAGTAGAGTTTACCTGCAGAAATCCAGATCAGGGTTGCTCTTGTTGCAGGACAACAGCTACTCACTCAATGATAGTTCGAAAAGCTACAATTTAGAGTATTCCAGATCTGACTTTAAGAACATACTAAATTAGGATTTAATCGAATCAAAGTTGAACACTCACCTTGGTATCTAACACAAGGATTCAAATGGTCTGTTGTGTCTACGCAATAGATCCAGGAATCCTAAGAACTTGATACAAAAATGAAGATCCAGGAATTACTAACGATCAACTAAATTTTACAAAGATCCAGAAACGAATTGATTTGAAATAAGGATGACTGTTAACTCACCCTAACCACAAATTCAATGTAAATGGTTTGATCAAATCGATCACTACTCTGATTCCTCGTAGATCTAATCATGAGAAGGAAAGAACAGATCTAAACAATTTGATCCATAGTGAACCCATAATAAGTTGAAGATTGAGAATTCTTTACCAAATTTCAATGGATCAGGGAGGACGTTGAAATCAACCAGAGTTCGTTGATGTTCTCAGAATGGCATGAACTAAATTGATCAAGAATAAATCGAATCAACTTCCCAACCAACTGCAAATTCCAGATCTAAACAGAATTGAGATCGAACTCTCACCTTGCCTTGCCTCCATCGATCTGTCGAGAAGAAGAAGAAGCATGCATTGTCGAGGAAATACTCAGTCGGTGGTGGAAGAAACTGCCATCATCGCCATGGTCGATCGATCTCTGGAAGGAACAGTGGGGTTTGGGAAGAACGCAAATGAACAGATGGTGCTCTCCCTTATTTATAGGTTGTTGGAAATTTGAAAAGAGAAGAATTTGGAGGGAAAATAAATTAGGGAATGCAAATTCTGTTAGGAGCACATGGATGTGCTGTTGGCCGTTGGGGAAGAAAGAAGAGGGTTCTCCCGAGGAAGAAAGTGTTTAAACATGATTTCTAAAATGGGCTTTCTATAAACCCAAACTAACACTTAGTTAATTTGAGAAGGCCCAACCAACGGCTAAAATAATAAAAGAAATTATAAAATAAGTTTAAAAATAAAATCAAGGAAAATGATTTAGGAATTATATGAATTGTTATAAAATTTTGAGAGGTGAAGTTACATAGTTGGCCACGCTGGACTAGTTGCAATGCCAGAATGATGATCATGCTGGACCAGCTGGCCAATTTGAAATGTTGGCCACTTCCAACAAACAGGCTTACTGAACCAGTTGGTCCCACAAGAGTTGCTGAAACTTGCGAATGTCGCTTGACGCGCACTAATTTCGTGCATTTTCAACGCAGTCTCTGCGTAAGGCATGTAAAAGAGTCATCTCGCGTCCGATGTGTACTTGCAAAAATACTACTAAAATATGCTATATTAGCGACGTAGTTTAGCGACGGAAGAAAATAACGTCGCTAAATATGTAATATAGCGACTCCTTTATATAGACATCGCAAAACGTCACTGAATAGCGACGTTCAGCGATAGTAGATAAATTACATCGTAGGATAGCGACGTTCAGCGACATATTATAAAAATATGTCGCCAGATTTGCGACGTTTAGCGACGTCTACTGTTAACGTCGCTAAGTTTTTTACTTAGGGCACAATACTGTTTCCTTTTTCCCCCTCACTCGAAAATTTTATAATTTTCCCTCGAGCTCTTCCCCCCCCCCCCCCCGTCGACCCCTTTCCCCCCCGGTGACTCCCTCCACCCTGACGACTCCCTCCCCCTCCGGCGACCCTACCCTCCCTCTCCGTCGAGCTCGTCCTCCTCGAGCTTCTCCTCCTCGAGCTCCTCCTCCCCCAATCCGAGCTACTCCTCCTCTCCGGTAAACCCTAACCAAACTCCTCCTCCTCCTTCTCCTCCTCTTCCATAGACACACACACACACACACACACATACACACACACAGACACACACACACGGATACACACACACACACAGACACACACGGACACACACACAACTATTGTGTATGTTTGAGTAGGGATGGCAACTTCCTTCGAACCCGATGGGGACCCGACTTTTTCCCCCGATGGGAACAAGTTTGGGGATATAGAAACGGAGATGGGGACGGGAATGGGGATTAAACGAAATCCTCTATTATATTCGGGGTCGGGTATGGGTATTGTACTTCCCGCCCCGGTAAATCCCCGACCCCGATTACTTATACTTATATGTACAACACATTTGTATGAGTTCATGATCTATCTGGTACTAGATATATTTTTATAAAATAAATGTTTTATCAACATTGTCTTGTAAATTTTTTTGGAATGAAATAGTTTATACTATAAAGAAAAAATTATTGACAGGGAGGCAGACGGGGACAAAAAATCCACTCCCAAAAGTATTAATGGGGCAGGTTGTGGGGACGGGGACGGGGAGTACATTGTTAAACGGGAATGGGGATAAAAATTTAAACCCGATCGGGGATGGGGACGGGGATGGGGATTCGAATACTACTCGGGGACGGGGATGGGGGATTTGGTCCCCGCCCCTGACTCACCCCTTTGTCATCCCTATGTTTGAGGGACATTACCAAGTTCATTGTTGTGTGGCTTAAAAAATGGTTATGAGCAAAAATAATCTATGTTGTGTGCATAAACAGAGAAATGATGAGTCATATGGGCTAAGTGTGAGCTCGGAAACCTATAATAAAAACATGTATATGTATGTATGAAATTAGAAGGATCAGAGAAATAATGGTGATATAGAAAATTTGTGGGTGTCCTCACCCCCATTGTATAATGATAATAGGGAATATAGCATGGATTAGGACATCCTGGTAAATTTTTAAAAGGATGAGAGGGTGGTGTTTTACTCATTTATAAAGAACGTGAAATTTAAGAGAAGCAAATATTTGAAGGTGAGAGGACCGTTATAACTATATGCATTTGCTGGAAGGTTAACTGAAGGGTAGGACTAGTTATACAGTGTGTGTGTGGTTTCCACCCTCTCAGTGAACCCTTGTTGTACAATCAATAGAACTTATGGAATTCTATTTGTATCAGCTCCTTTTCGGAATAACCACTGTAGTGTTGAAAGAATGGACTGGCTGATAGAAAATATTTCTACTCACCCTCCATAAGAGCTGGTGCTCTCTTTATATAGGGGTATGTCTGGATAGTAAAAGAAGGAAATTGAAAAACTGCATATGCATGCAGTACGTACATATATATATTTTACATATACATTTTTCTTTTATCCTAGTTCTTATCTCCTTCTATTTGTTTGATGACTAAACATAAAAGAAATGAGGATTTGAGATAGTTAATTATTGAATTAACTCAAATACTTAAACGATGACTAAACATATAGCAGTCAACAGTTGGTCAACATTACCCGATGGACCCGACCTAACCCGACTTCAACCCGATCCTCCGGGCTTGGTCTTGGGCTTCATATGTTGAACCCGAGGTCGGGCCGGGCTTGGGCTCCGATTAGGCTTATGATTCATCTGGTTGGGCTCGGGTTGACCTCAAGCCCGACCCAACCCGCCCGAGTTGCACCCCTACACACGGTTACCATGTCTCTCTACTGTAATATACACTAGGAAGTTCGGACACTGTAAATATCGGTGTTTCTTCCATGTCTATGTCTAGTGAAGGATAATTGCCTAGACTTAGTCAACTTCACCCAGTTTGACTAGTTTGTCCAAGATATTGACTTAGTCAACTCAACTTCACCCAATTTGACTAGTTACTACGCTGAACATGTGTGTCCATCTTTACAGAATTATTTTCTAATGGATATGAATTACTACTTGCGGAATACGAGAAAATCAATTCTTGTCGCAATGGGTGCATGCTGTACTACAAAGACGACAAGGATGCAGATGTGTGCAGATTTTGTGGTATTGATCGCTATAAGACAACTAGTACAGGAAGGTCTACCGGTGCAAGAAGACCGACCGATTCAATGCACTACTTGCCTTTAACGCCGCAGTTGCAAAGATTATTTATGGTGAAAGAGATGGCAGAAAGTATGAGTTGGCACATGCGAGAACAGATTGAAGGAGTGTTGGATCACCCATCCGATGGAGAAGCGTGGAAGCACTTTGATCGAGTGTATCCTGATTTTGCTTCAGATCCGCGTAATGTCAGGTTGGGGCTATCTTCTGACGGTTTTACTTCTTTTGGTCTTTCGGGATCCCAATATTCGTGCTGGCCTGTGATTGTCACTCCGTATAACCTACCGCCTTGGATGTGCATGAAGACTCAGTACATGTTTCTAACCGTTATAATTCCTGGTCCGAACAATCCCAATAGGAACATTGATGTGTACTTACAGCCTTTCGTAGATGAGTTGAATCAGTTATGAAAAGTAGGTGCTAACACGTACGATGTTTCTAGGAAGTAAAATTTTCAGATGAAGGTAACCCTTATGTGGACCATCAATGACTTTTCGGCCTATGGAATGTTATCTAGATGGAGCACTCATGGCCGTCTCTCATGTCCATTTTGTATGGACCGTACTAAGGCTTTTCGCTTGAAACACGGAGGAAAATCGTGCTTTTTTGATTGTCATCGACAATTTCTGCCAAAAGATCATCCGTTCAGAAGGAACATGAATGCATTTCGTGCCGGCGTTGTAGAGAAGGGTGATCCACCGCCAAGGTGGTACAGAGCCATGATATGGGAGGAGGTTAGAGATTTTTTAAGTGCTATCGAATATCCTACAACTGGGTACAAGTGCGATGGATTTGGTAGAGATCATAATTGGACAAAGAGGAGCATATTTTGGGATCTGCCATATTGGAGTACCAATCTGATCAGACATAATCTTGATGTCAGCCATATTGAAAAGAATGTGTTTGATAACATAATTAATACTGTGATGGACGTAAAGGAAAAAAATGAAAGACAATCCCAAGGCCAGGTTGGACTTAGAAGAAATATGCAAACGTCCTGCGTTGCATTTGATAGAGAAGAATGGAAAGCAGTTCCTGCTGAAGTCAATTTTCTTACTGGACAAGGAGGATAAAGTGAGACTTTTCGGTAGATCCAGGGCCTAAAATTTTTAGACGGGTATGTGTCAAATCTGAGAAGACGTGTCGATCCAAAGGAAAACAAATTGACGGGTATGAAGAGCCACGATTATTACGTATTCATGGAGAGGTTAATTCTGATTGCATTTCAGGAATTCTTACTGCAGGCAGTTTGGGATTCATTGACGGAGCTTAGCATATTCTTCAGGAATCTTTGTTCTAAAAAATTGTGCATTGATCGTCTAGAAAAGCAAGAGAAGGACATTACGGTAACACTGTGCAGCTAGAGAGGGTGTTTCCTCCTGGATTCTTTGACTCTATGGAGCATTTGTTGATGCATCTATCCTATGAGGCACGTGTTGGTGGATCGGTCGAATATCGATGGATGTATCCGTTCGAGTGACATTTGAATCACCTAAAAAGAAAGATGAAAAATACGGCACGGGTCGAGGGTTCTATTTGTGAAGCCTATGTTCTCGAAAAGATTACAAACTTTTGTTCGATGTATTTCAAGCCTCATGTTGCAAGTAATAGAACAAGAGCTTCCAGAAACGACGAAGGAGACCATGAATGTAATGATACAATACTGAAGGTATTCAATGCTCCAGGAAAGCCATCGGATAAAATGAAGAAGAGATATCTGAACGATGATGAGTAAGGGCTGCTCAGGTGTATATATTACTCAACTGCGACGATAATGAAGTAGAGAAGCTGGAGGGATAAGTAATTAATATGTCTACATTATTTTAATAGTATTGATTATTATACTATTACATTAATTGAACGATGTTGTTTTCAGCATTTTTAATGATGATGTGAGATCAGGTAGTCAACACATAACAGAAGAAGAACTAGAACAAGAAATGAAGCGTTATTTTCCATCATGGTTGAGTGCATATGTAAGACTTGAGAACTCTGTAATTAGCTTTCTGTATATGCACTTGAGAATGAGCTTAATTAATTTTTTCGTGGTATTTAGGTCGATCGTCCATACGCAAGACTTGAGAATGAGTCTATTAGAACGCTAGCCAAGGGACCAATTTATGCTGCAAAAATATGGCCAAGCTACTGTGTTAATGGGTTTATGTTCAAGTCAACAACTTGTCCGACAAGAGACAACTTTGTGGATCTCAATTCCACCAAAAACAACTATTTGTGTATCAGATCTTCGAACTACAAAGATGTTGATGCGGGCAACGATTTCTATGGCATCCTATGGAAGATTGTGGAGCTGACATATAGTTATGGAATTGAGCCTGCTAAGATTGTGTTATTCAGGTGTGATTGGTTCGATCCGATTGAAGGTCAAGGTTGGAAAGTAGACAAGCACGGTCTTGTGGATATAAACTATTGGCATCGATATCAAGCCTATGAACCATTTGTCCTATCAAGTCAGGCTCAGCTCATGTACTTCACAAGTTATCCTAAACGAAGAACAACTAGATCGGACTGGTGGGCAGTATGCAAGACCAAAGCTAGAAATACCTTTGAGATTGACGATATAGCTTATCAAAAGGATGAACTACCTCTTGTAACAAATATTATAGAAGTGGACACGATAGAAGTTTCTCATTATACATCTAATTGTGTAGAAGAAGTAGAATTATCTGAAGAGGAAGATGCAGATGAAAGTGAAGATGTAGAGGAGGAAGAAGAAGAAAAAGAAGAAGATGAGCTAAACGAACTAGATAAATTTTCAGAAGAGGATTAAATCTGTACGTTTATTTTATCATCATATTTGACACTTTAGTGACACTTTTATCATATAAATCTGTGACACTTTAGTGACACTTTTATCTGTGACTATGATATTTTTCAAAAATCTGTGATGTCAATCATATAAATATGTATATTTATTTTATTGTCATATGTTATTATCAGGTATGACTAGACCAGGAGGACGACGCGGAGGATATTATATTAGGCTGTCCCGTCTGCCTCGGGCTGGGGATGCAGATTCCGTACCCTCATCCTCATCTCCGAGTATGCTAGTGTACCGTTCTGTTCCCGGTCCATTATCGGGACATGGCAGTTCCAACAGGTTAGCGATTCCTTCCTCGTCGTCCAGCATTCCTGATCCCGCGTCCAGCATTCCTCCTGCCGACGGCTCCATAGGAAGAGCCGACGCCGAGAATATGGAGGACGGCGATCAGACTGATCCTGCCCGGGTAGGAGGTGAGAGCAACCCGCCATGTGCTCACCCGGACGAGACGCGTATGGAGATTTGGACGGACGGGCCTACGAAGTAAGTTAATTAGTTAATATATATTTCTCAAATGATTATATGTACATATATATTTATTAAATTTATTATTGTATAGATATCGGCCTCCTGCAGTACAGAGACAGCTGGGGTTATTTCTGAGGCAGAACTATGGTGGGCCTTGGATTTACTACTCAGATGCTCCCGTAGATAGGAAGGCCTTTTGGTTGGCCCACTTCAAGGTAAAAAATTTGTTTATTTTGAAATTTTAATAATCATTTGTGTATATTATACAACTTTTCTATTTTACTTCTTGTAGAGGACCTATTTCTATCCACCACATTGGGCGGCGAAGATCGAGGCCCAATTTTCTGCCATCGCAGGCAAGCTCATCCGTGATGCGATACATGACCAGAAGTCTCATAATCGCTCCGGAAAGTCGATCCATTGTTGGACCACGCCAGAGCAGTGGACTGCGATGAAGGCTAGATTCGGCGAGGCCAGGTACCAGGAGCGGTTTGACAAGGCCAAGGTGGCGCGGTCGAGGGCCAGTAAGTGGTGTGGTAGCTCCATTTCGATGACGGAGCATTTTTGTCGTCTTATATGTTTTCTATTACGGACATCATTTTATATATAGTTGGATAGAATGTTTAATACTAATAATAGATGATATATTTTAACAGGTAAAAAAGGGTGAGGATCCCAACATGGTGACCGTCTTCATGGTCACCCATCGGAGGGCTGAAGAGTTCATTGACGAGAGGGTGACGCAGACATATGTACGTTCTATTCTTTATATTAATTTACTATAATTTAGAAAACAGGAAAATAGATATCAATATAGACTTTAGCAAATACTTATACGTTAGCAAATATTGTTCTAGGCCGAGTTTCTTTGGTTACATGAAGAGGCTGCTGCTGCTAGTGCGCCAGCCGAGGGAGGGGCTGGTACTTCCTTCCAGTCACCTACAGCTCCATCGCCGGACGACCTCTGGATGACCGTCGTTGGTGGTCTTCAGAAGGGTACGTAATACGGTATGGGATCCTACGTTACCTATTTGGCTTCAGAGTCATCCCGGGCCCCCTCTTTCAGTACGCAGTCTCCAGCCTCGCAGGCGTCATCACGAGCTCAGGATATTGGTCGTCAGATCGTCGAGCTGCGTCGCGAGTTGCAGCAACAGATTTCTGATCACCATACCGCAGAGCGATGATCCGACGATCACTACAACAAAAATACCTATTAATGACGCTTGATAAGTGGATTTCATGACGGCTGATAAAGAAGCGTCATCAAAGTTCGAAATACCTTTTTTCTATGACGGTTTAGGCTAATTCTGGGCTTTTTATAACGTTTATAAAACAAAGCATTATTAATAATTTAGAGCGGTGGCAAACTTATAATTTTTTTAAGTTTAATTGTTGGCAAAATCTTTGCTATAGCCCGCCTCTCCCCCAAAACATTCTGGTCTTCTCCTTCTCCTCATTTCTTCTCCCTCCTCTCTCCCAACTCCAAAATCCTAACCCTAGATCCAAAATCTTTGAGGAGGGCCTCACGCTCCTTGTCGCCCTCCAGGACAAGCTCGAGGCCGTCGCACATGCGATCGACAAGAACGCGAAGGAGGAGCGTTAGGGTTCTGCTCGTCCTCTTCTCCGCGCTCTCCTTCCTCCAGCATCGTCGATGTCATGGGTCTGCAACCTCCGCCGCTTCATCGGTTCCGGCGTCGGCCTCGGATCCAAAGCCCTCATGGGTCAGTTCCTCTTCCTTACACCTTCCTCTCCTCTTCTTCTCCTTTCTTTTCCCCGACTCCAAAACCCTAACCCTAATTTTAGTTTTTTTTTTGAATGAAAGATGCTGTTAGCCAGGATTCCTAAGCAAATAACAAGTATTTGAGGACCCTTTTGTTGTTAGCCTTGATTCTTCCGATTTCTCCCACCGCGAGACCCGGGAGGCCCGTCGAGGCCACACCCATGATCTCGAAGCAACTTTTAGATGTTATAATAAGGTTTGCTATTTGCTTCTTACGACTTCACCTACTTGTTGTTGTGTTTGTCCTATTGAAGTTGGAATGGGATGTACGTACTAAATACTCGCTTATATATCTAGAATGCACATGCTTTATGATTAATGGGCCTAAAGGAACCTTGCTTTTATGTAGAATTTTCAACCAAGGATTTTTGAATTTTTTTGCTTCCATCAGGATGGGTCAGATGGGAAGCAGGACTTAGCATCATGATAGGTCCAAGATTAATCTTTGTGAAGATGTTTGATTGCCTCTAAGTAGTGCTTCTGCATCATTTATTACAGAACTTGCACATTTCCAACACTTGGTTTGCTATAGCTAGTGCCAATTACTGCAACACTCAAAGGTGGCATTGACAAGAGCGAAGAGGTTTAGTTTTCCATCTATATTAAAAATTAAAATCCAGTTGCCTTGTTTTCTTATTTAATAGAGTAATCTGAATTGTCTTTTTGTCATGTAAGAGAGAAGTAATTTGAAATGCCTTTTTTTTCTTATTTAACAGAATTTTTGATATCACTATCAAAATAAAATAACAGTAAAGAGGAAAACGGGGAGTTATATATGGTGGTTACATATCAAGGAGACAAAATTGTTCACCAGGACATGACCTTTGTATGGGCCACATGTGCACATCACTTGGTCCATTTGCCAAATGGTTAACTCTGATATACCCATGACAGTAAAATTTATCATAGTTTTCATATGCACAATTACCTCTTGGTGCTATAAGAGTTTGAAGCTCAGGTATCCGAGTATAATTGGCAACAAACTTTTGGTTCTACTAATATAATATTAAAGTTGATTGTTTTTAACATTGATAGTGGACAATTTACTTGCAGAAGTCGGGAACAGTTCCTGGAGTTGGACTTGTTCACATGCCCCTTTTTCTCTATTACCCATGATTGTGCATTTTGTTGGATTATTTTGTGGCACTGACCACTTTGTGCATTTTGTTGATATTTTTTTAGCTCTATTTGGTACTCGTTTTATTTTCTCCTTTGTCCTATATTATACTTAACAATGTTGCCTTATCACCTTTTCTACGTAACTTCATTCATTTTGTAAAGCAGTTATTGTAAATTTATAGCATTGATGGGTCTTTATTGTTGTTGATCTCCTTGTTCCTTACTGTTGCTGTTATGCTGCTCGGGTTTTAATTATGTTCTTATTATTTTATATATAGCTACTCTGATCTTCATACTTGTAAGGCAATTTTTTCCTTTAAAATCTAGTTGCTGGAAGACATGGATTTGGGTTGTAATATTTGCACCTCCTTATTTAGTTTTTTGCTGCATCCATGCAGTAGTTTTATATTTTGATTTTGGTAAATTTTTCTTCTAATTCTCTCATTTTGGACATGGATATATTTGCATTACGGAATAAAAGAAGAAATTGCATATTATATTATAATTGGGTGAAGACTGGGACTTTTATGTGGTATCAATAGATAAAGCTTTTTCTGATATGATACAAGTGTTAGCAAGTATTTTGGCTTCTTCCAGATTGGTAAATAGTTTCTGTCATAGTATCAAATAGTTTCTTGAATATGAATCATTTCACTCTTTGGCAATGAGTACATTGAAGAAGATGGCTCTAGCGGTAAGTATTTTACTTCTATCTAAGTATGTGTAGCTTGACTTCTGGAACAGTTAGTAAGTTTTCTCCTAAGCTAACATCTTTTCTGGAAAGAATTTAGCTGTAGTGATTATTAATTCTTTTGTGGCCAAGTATCCAATAAATTTGATTGTTCAAACTTAAGAAAAAAATTAGTAGTTCTAATTCTACCTTTAGTTAAACTAAAATTTAAGAAGATGAGGTTTAAAGCATGAACCATTGATATATCGTTTTTAATGCCTTAGTCATTGAAGTTTTTGAAGATTAGCTCATAGAGCTCTCTCTATTTTCAAATTTGTAAGTTGGTGTTATCTTAATGTGTTGATAATACTTGTTATAGATGCATGGTGGAATTGTAGCTAACTAGTATTAATTTTCTTTCTCAGGTGCACATGAAGATGCAACTATTATTGCAGTGGTGGAATTTGTTACACGTGATGTTGACAGTTTTGATGTGCTCAAGTTGAAGCCAAAGTAGTTACTTGTTTTGAGGATTCATTTAAGTAGTAGTTGTAAATATATGTATTTGGATACCCTATTTTGAGATAATGTAATGAAGATGGTGATATAACATTTCGATGTTTTCTTGTGAATATAGTTCAAAGTTGTTGTTTTAAAATTGAATTGAGAAGTTTTTCGAATGTGATGAGTTCAGTAATATGAGTGTTATAAATGTGCTGCATTGAGCCTATACATATTATTTATTCATGACGTTTTAAAATTGTTCTGAATTGTGCACTATATATTAACTATTCATAACACTTTTATAGAAACTATTCATGACGGTTATTTTATGACGCTTTTAAAAAATATTTATAACACCCATTTTCATAACGGTTGTTGTGGAAAAAAAGCGTCATGGTTCGTCATTAATGACGTTTTTTAGCCGTCATTAAAAGGGTTTTTTGTTGTAGTGGATCCGATGATCACCGGACGATTTGATACGGTCGAGCGCAGTATACAGGAGCTAACGAGTCTGCAGCAGGCTACAGCTGTCAGCTTGCACACGCTCACCGAGTCTACGCAGCGCACAGAGCGTAGACAGGTCGAGCTGGAGGGATCGCAGAGGACCATGTCTGCCTAACTCACTCAGGTACAAACTTCGATTGAGGAGAGTACTCAGAGGAAGGTGAGTACCCTTGCTGCGCATGGTGAGCGACTGCGAGAGCTAGAGCAGATACATCCTCCCGGTCCATCGACGGCGCCGGCTCCAGACATTGTACTGTCTCCTACTGCCCCTACGGTACAGCTCACACAGGAGCAGTATGAGTGCATGTTATCTCAGATGCGCGGCAGGGGTCCTCAGTGATCCAGTAGATTTTTTTATCATCTTTGTATGTATTGGCCCTATGGGCCCATTGACCGTTCTGTACACTAATTTTCATTCTTATTTGACTCTGTTGGACATGTATGTTTGTTGGACATGTATGTTTGTGATATTGACTTTGTTGGTATTTTTATTGAGTACATATATGATATTTACTTGGACATGTATGTTTGTGATATCTGCGACGGGGATGACAAATATAGCTACGCTGGGTTATAAGCGATGATCTGATATACAAAGGAGGTTCTGCCTAATTTTTAAAAAAATATGTTTGGTATTTTTGTGATGATGTGTGTCTGTCGCAATCCGTCGCTCAATAGCTGACGTGGCAGAGAGTTCACGTCGCTAATTTGGTCGCTGTACGTCGCTAAATTGCTGACATGGCAGGCATGCCATGTCATCACATAAAAAGAAATAACGTCGCTACGTAGTCGCACTACGCCGCCAATTTGGCGACGTTCAAATTCGTCGCCCTCCGTTGCTAATTTTGTGACGAGCCAGCAACATTGGGGTGACGTCGCAAACAACGACGGAGGACGACGAATTTGTCATTTGCGACTAGCTTTTTTGCGACCTTCATGTTTCGTCGCTAAAGTCGTCGCTAATTACGTTTAGCGTCGTATTTTCCTTAATTAGCGACGTATCCGGACGTCGCTAATTTGCCTTATTTTAGTAGTGAGAACACTATCAAATTGCCACTTTGCATCAATGATCGAATCGCTAGCTCCAAAGAAAAAAATTCTAAGAAATGGATGACAAAAACTTTTTTTTTCTTAGAGGATTTGAATCTACTACTTTTTTAAAAATTTTCATCTTGCCAACCACATGGACTATAACTTTCCATCTGTGCCAGATGAATTTTATATTTAAATGTATATTTGAAATTTGACTCATAGAGGGATGTAAATCGGATTTCAAGGGAGCACTTTCAAATAAACTCTAACATTAAGTGAGTTATCTTATATGGTTATTCTATCTTAGGGATCATAAATTAGCCCAAGGCCCATGGTCGTCCGAAAAGTCCGTCCGGACTAATGGGTCAAAGCCCGATACAAACCGACCATTAGGATAGGCCGGTCCGGTCCATATTAGCGTAGGGCATGGCTTAGACGAAGCATTCGTCCGTCCGATCCCGGCCCGAAGCCAGTCTGATACATACCCGTTCAAGCCCGGCCCGAAAAAGACCTACTAAGTTCGGCCAAAAAAATTGTTAGTTTTTTTGCAGCTTATCCTGTGTAGAGTTGAATTTTTTTTATAATTAGATACCAACCTAAAACTGTATGGTAGAATTAGATACCTCTGAATCACCAATATTGAAAACCCTTAGTACCATTCAACCCAAAATTAGCTATAACTTACATGAATTGTCCAGAATTATCATGAAACTTCCTTCTTCTTTTTTTCTTTCTGGAATGGACCAAATGTGGTCCGGAATTCCAACAATAGCAAGAATTGTCAAATGTTTATAAATTTTGTAAACACTTGCAAATATATATACATATCGGTTATACTTTCACTTAATGCTCTAAAAAAACTTTTGGAGCTTATGTCGGATAAGCTGCACACTAAGAGAAATCACTATCCCATATAGTCCATTTGTTTTTTTTTAAAGGGCTAGTCGAGTCCGACCCGACTTGGTCCGAAATATCCGACCCTTGTGAACGGACTTGAGTTTCATAGATAATAATTGAGTTCGATTCGGCCAGTTTCAAAATTTCAGGATCCAATGCCGATCCCTACTCTAGCTTTTTGCCACGTTCATCAACAAACAATACGTGTGGTCGGGATTGACAGAAGTAATTCTAATTGTTCTAATCGAGCAATCTCGAAGTGATGTAAAAAAATTTCTAAATATTATTTTCTAATTATCTTGCACTTGGAAGCTGATGTAGCTTCTTAATTTGAAGTTGTCAATGGTAGATGACATCTATAACTTACTTCCATTTCAAATATTGCTAAAAAAGAAAATAGTTTATTTTTGCCATATTCTCTTGTTGTTCATAAAATGTCAATTATATAATGATCCTCTTACTATGCTATTATATTTCACTACATCCAAGGATAAACTAACATATACTCTCATTTATTTAAAAAGTAACAAATATCTAAATTATGTGTAAAATAATCAAAATTTAGATTGAAATTGTGGTAACATATCTTAAATTTTTAGATATTGCATAGAAAAGAATGAGAACATTTGTTAGTTCTTTAAATTAGCAAAAATATATGCTAGTTTTCATATTTATAATTGAAATATTTGCTAAAAAAATATCCCTTAAAAAAATTAACATACTGTGTAGCTACAGATAGGTGAGAAGGATCTACGAATAAATTGACTGTTCATTAAGTATCAAAGTGTCAATGCTTCAATAAATTGACTGTAGATGGACCCTGTCAAAAAAAAAAAAAAAACTGACACTATAAAGTTTTGTAGTATTAGCATATATAAAAATTCTTCGCTTACATGACAGATGTAAACCATTATTTTGCAAATTAGCATAATCAAAGTTTTGTTAAACAGATCATGATTTTTATTAATTTGATGGTTTTATTTGCAGTATTTGCATAATCAAAATTTTGTCTTGGTCTTGTTAGTAAGAATTTTCAACTCTGTATTTTAGACTCTGAAATTGAAGTATAAAATAACGATCTAACCGAGACCGAGACTTGAACTTGGTTCAATGCCTTAAGACAATATTCGTCCCACACTTGTGCTTACGGTTTAATGGCGAATATTCTCCCAGGATACAAGGGTTCTTCTCCTTTGCTAGCAACACTTCACACCGCAGGAATTGGACGAAGCAATGTAGGTAGTTTTCTCTCTCTTCGACTTAATGTTTGATAAATGGGTTGAGTGAATGAATTATTCAAACACTTATGATTTTATAGATGATAAACCGACACAATAGAAAGAACACACCTTTCCAATAGATTCGATGAATAGATTCGTACACATTTTCATAGATTCATTGACATAGATTCGTTTATAAGAAAACAATTATTATTATTTCAAATATACATTCATTTTTCCAAGATGTCTATCTAGAGTTTGTTGGGAACGAAGCGCGGAAACCGTTCCCCCAAACCAGAAAGTCCTGCGATAGAACCGAGCAAAAGCACACAAACCAAAAACGCCAAACACAATCGTAGACACAAAGATTTTTGACGTGGTAAACCCTTGCGGGAAAAACTACGGGACGATCGGAGTCCAACCCTGAAGAACCTTCACTAATGGAATAAAAAAAATACACCCTCTACAAGCTCCTCCCGATCCAACACGGATCACCACAACTCACTTGAAAGAAGAATTTTTTTGATTGCGGACTCCGAAGAATAAGAGATGCCGAAAAAATATTCGAAACAATCTCTCCTTCACAATAGTCCTTAATCCTCTCTCTCTCTCAAAGATTGTAAAGCACTCTTGTTTTTGAGATGATTTTACAACTAGCATGCATCACCATTTTATAAGCCCTTGGTAATCCATACATGGAAGGCCAATATATATGAAAACTTCCAATAAGCATCAATCATATATTTAATAAAAATCCAATCATAATTGGTTTGCCATAATTGAAAACCCAATTATATGGAAAGCTACTATATAAAGGATCCAATCAAAAATATATGATCAAAGTAAATATGAAAATTCAATCATATATTTTCTTACCATATATGTTCCAAAATAGGATCCATGCACTCCCCGGGCTTCTCCGATACACGGATGGCGCTCGTCGCTCTCCGGGGTATTCTCCACATAGGTTGGGAACCCCACTCACTCCAACAAATCTTCCCCTTCACAACTAGGTGGAGAAACTCGTCATCCCGACGATCTGCCTGCAGTACTCAAACTTCCCCCTTGGTAGAACCTTCGTGAGCACGTCCGCTCCATTGTCATCAGTATGGACCTTCTCAAGCATCGCGTCCTTCTTCTCAACCACATCCCGTATCCAATGATACCGAGTTTCGATGTGCTTGGACCGACTATGAAATGTCTGACTCTTCACAAGGTGAATAGCACTCTGATTGTCACAAAGCAAAGTATACTGCTCTTGCTTCAGCCCCATTTTCTGTAACAACTTTTTCATCCACAGTAACTCCTTGCAAGCCTCCGTCGCCGCAATGTAATCTGTCTCTGTCGTCGATAAGGCAACACACTTCTGCAACCGCAACTGCCATAATACCGCTTCTCCAGAAAACATCATCACATAGCCCGAAGTCGATCGTCTCGTGTCTACATCTCCAGCCATATAAGCGTCGGTATACCCAACCAGCTTCGGCTCGTCACCACCAAAAGAAAGTCTCCAATCGACAGTGCCCTGAAGGTATCGTAGAATTCACTTGACCGCACTCCAATGTACCCTTCCAGGATTTGAAAGATACCTGCTAACTGTGCCAACTGTATGAGCGAGGTCTGGCATCGTACACACCATAGCATACATAAGACTCCCCAAAGCTGAAGCATATGGAACCCGCTCCATATCTTCTTTTTCGTCCTCGATAGATGGATACTGCTCCTTAGTGAACTTAAAATGGGCCGCAAGGGGGCAACTCACTTTCTTCGACCTGTCCATACCGAAACGCTGAAGTACCCAATAAATGTACTTCTTTTGGGATAAGTGTAGCAACTTGGACTCTCTCTCTCGGCTGATCTCCATCCCAAGAATAGTCTTGGCTGTGCCCAAATCCTTCATAGAGAAGGCCGTGCCCAGTTGGCGCTTCAACTCCACTATCCTAGTGGCATTCAGACCCATTAATAGCATGTCATCTACATAGAGCAATAAAATAATGAAATCATCATCGACAAAGTACCTCACAAATATACAGTGATCCAATGTCGTTCGTGCATAGCCATGCTCCCCCATAAATGACTCGAACTTCCTGTACCACTGCCTCGGAGCCTGCTTCAGACCATACAAGCTCTTCCTCAACCGGCAGACCAAATGTGACTTGTCCTTCTCACAGAATCTCTCTGGCTGCTCCATGTATAACTCCTTCTCAAGATCACCGTGGAGGAATGCCATCTTCATGTCCATCTGCTCGACCTCCAAGTCGAGACTGGCTGCCAATGCTAGCACCATCCGAATAGATGAATGCTTGACGAAAGGCGAAAAGATGTCATCATAATTCACACCTTTCCGCTGACCGTAGCCTTTAACTACCAGCCTCACTTTGTATGGAGGGCGAGTAGCATCATCCGGCTGCTTTACTCTAAACATCCATCGATTCTTCAAAGCCTTCTTGTCTTTTGGCAACCACACCAGCTCATAAGTGGAATTGGCGTGTAAGGAACTTATCTCCTCCTGTATAGCCTCCATCTACTCCAGCCTGTGTTCGTCATCCATAGCCTCTGTAAAACTTTCGGGCTCTCCCCCGTCAGTCAATAGCACATACTCACCCGGTGAGTATCTCGTAGATGGTCGACGCTCTATGTCGCTCCTTCTTAGTGGAGCCACTGGTGCTGGCTGTATACCAACAGCCTTCTCCTCTTCAGGAACCGCCTCTCCGGCATGCTCATCCTCCTGAGGGACACTGTAACACCCAGTTTTTCAAATGAGGGTAATTTTAAAATTTTGTAATTATAATTATTATTTATTGATATTTATTCATATTATAATTTTTGGTGATTTTAATATAAATGATTGGTGCTATATTGACTTTGACTAGTGTTGACTTTGGAGACTAACCTAAATGCTAACCTAGGTCATGACCATTTGATTAGGAAATGGAATCCTAGCTTGACCTAAGTTAGTGATAATTAAACCATTAGAATTATTTTGGGGAGAATAGGATTTGAATTGAATAGGAAATGGCTTGTGATTTCACAAGTCATGACTTGTGACTTAAGCCTTGGAAGCCCATAGGCCCACACCATGGAACCCTAACCCTAATTCACCCATATGGCCGGCCACTAAAGGTCTTCCCCCTCTATTTAAGGCTCCTAGGAATTAGGGCTAGCCTCCTTAGAATTATTTTGGCAAGTTTTAGAAAGAGGTAAGTCTCCATCTTCATTAAATCCTATAAAATCTATTTCAATTCCTTTTTCACCCAAACCAATTGCAATAGGTTCTAATTTTACTCTACTTGCTGTTGGTATCAAGTAATTTTAGCTTGGGAGAAAATTGGAGAAATTTGGCTATCAAGAGGAACACCTCTCTTTGGAGATTTTTGAGGATTTTGATACATATAGGTAACTTTCATTCTACACCATAGAATTCTGATTTCATTACATATCTAGGGAGCCCTAGGCCTAACCTAACTGTAGGAAAAGGTAACCCTAGATTTTGAGTCCGATTCGTGTCCTATTTGGACACGTATCAGTGTTATGGTGCAAGTGTTTGATGAAATGCCCCAATGGGCATTTCGAATGATTTTTAGGAATCTAAATGAACAGAAAATTAGGTTTATATGTCGCTTATGAGTTCTTGTGTCCTTGTGGGGTTTTCGTGTCGTGTCGAGTCACCACAGACACGTGAATACGCTGTCGCGCGCGCATGTACATGGGCACTATAGATGCCATGCTACTCGGGGTCTGTAGCGCCGCGAACACGACACGACGACACGTGAGATTTGACATATAGTGAGGGGCACTGTCTATCACCACGTGTGTCGAGTCACAGACCCTCTCGTGTCGTGTCGTGTCGGACACGCACGAACACGTACACGGGGATTACAATATGTTGGCGGCTGTCGATTTTGTGCACTGATATGCGTGTCGTATCGCACGCACACGTGTCGTGGACACGTATCAGTGTGTCCTAGCCCTAGCTCTACTCCTGGTCGACACTGGGACACGACCATGAGGTCTGTGTCGTGTCGTGTCGTGTGCACGAACACTGTGAAGCAGAGGCCAGCTGAGAGAGTGCCTACCTGCACCTTCTGTAAGAAGCCTGAACATGTATGGGAGTACTGTAGGAAGAGAAGAGGGGTATGCCTGTTATGTGGGTCGGCTGCACACAGGCTACGAGACTGTTCTGTTGCACTTATCCCAGCCAAGACTCCGCCTTCGGGAGGGAGTTTCAGCCACCAGACCTAGTTGGAGGTGAGTCCTTGACCTATATCTTAGCCATTCTTTAATAATTGAGGCACCCTACCATATTGTTGTATGATTTTATACCTTATGATTGCTTTGATCTAATATGACTAGAATGGCTAGATGAGACCTCAGACTGATACCACTTACAAAAATCCTATATGTTATCCTTCCAATTGCATGATTTAGATAAGTTCTTATTTGACCTTGATTGTTTGGGCTTGACCTAGAAGGGGTACGATCATCTTAATTTCGAGGACGAAATTTTTTCTAAGGTGGGTAGGATTGTAACACCCAATTTTTCAAATGAAGGTAATTTTGAAATTTTGTAATTATAATTATTATTTATTGATATTTATTCATATTATGGTTTTTGGTGATTTTAATATAAATGATTGGTGCTATATTGACTTTGACTAGTGTTGACTTTGGGGACTAACCTAGAGGCTAACCTAGGTCATGACCATTTGATTAGGATATGGAACCCTAGCTTGACCTAAGTTAGTGATAATTAAACCATTATAATTATTTTGGGGAGAATAGGATTTGAATTGAATAGGAAATGGCTTGTGATTTCACAAATCATGACTTGTGACTTAAGCCTTAGAAGCCCATAGGCCCACACCATAGAACCCTAACCCTAATCCAATCATATGGCCGGCCACTAAAGGTCTTTCCCCTCTATTTAAGGGTCCTAGGAATTAGGACTAGCCTCCTTAGAATTATTTTGGCAAGTTTTAGAAAGAGGTAAGTCTCCATCTTTATTAAATCCTATAAAATCCATTTCAATTCCTTTTTCACCCAAACCAATTGCAATATATTCTAATTTTACTCTACTTGCTGTTGGTATCAAGTAATTTCAGCTTGGGAGCAAATTGGAGAAGTTTGGCTATCAAGAGGAACACCTCTTTTTGGAGATTTTTGAGGATTTTGATACATATAGGTAACTTTCATTCTACACCATAGAATTCTGATTTCATTACATATCTAGGGAGCCCTAGGCCTAACCTAACTGTAGAAATAGGTAACCCTAGATTTTGAGTCCGATTCGTGTCCTATTTGGACACGTATCAGTGTTATGGTGCAAGTGTTTGATGAAATGCCCCAATGGGAATTTCGAGTGATTTTTAGGAATCTAAATGAATGGAAAATTAGGTTTATATGTCGCTTATGAGTTCTTGTGTCCTTGTGGGGTTTTCGTGTCGTGTCGAGTCACCACAGACACGTGAACACGCTGTCGCGCGCCTGTGCACGGGCACTGTAGATGCGATGCTACTCGGGGTCTGTAGCGCAGCGGACACGACACGTCGATACATGAGATTTGACATACAGTGAGGGGCACTATCTGTCACCACATGTGTCGAGTCTCAGACCCCCTCGTGTCGTGTCGGACACGCACGAACACGTGCACGGGGATTACACTGTGTTGGCGGCTGTCGATTTTGTGAACTGATACGCGTGTCGTATCGCACGCACACATGTCGTAGACACGTATCAGTGTGTCCTAGCCCTAGCCCTACTCCTGTTCGACACTGGGACACGACCACGAGGTCTGTGTCGTGTCGTGTCGTGTGCACGAACACTGTGAACACGTGCACGAGGAATTTTACTATTTACACTGTTTTGTGTTTTTTAATCGTTTGGACACGTTCGTGTCCTCGTGCTTGGACACAAACACATTGTATGACACGTACACTATAGGTATATACATTACCAACCATTGGTGTTGCATTTTAGCTCGATTTTGTTGATCAATTCTCAATTTCCCTAATTTCCTGATATCCTTAATAACAATCCTATTTCCTTCTGTTTTTCCAGTTTTTCTATATGAATTTTGACATCGAATTTGATCTATTTTTCACTGTTAATTAGTATGGTTTAAAACCCTAAGTGGTACACCTATATGTTTTCTAAGTGTATGTTGATTTTGGGGTTGACTGGATTTGGTTTGGCTCATAAATCTGAGAATGCAAAGTCTAGACTGAAAATTGATTTTTGGGTGTCCTTAATGAACTGAAATAATGATTTTTAATGTATAATCTGATTATTGTTTGATATGGGAACTGTGGGAGATTTTGAAATGGGTTCCTAATCTGGATTTACTTTTAGGACTGTCATGTGGAGTATGGATTGGTCTTCAATGGGTTAGCTCACTCTTTAACTGTTATGAACTGTTTTCCTATGTTCACTGTTAATACAATGTTGGACTGAACTGAGTTTATGCACACTGATTTCCTTAATGTCAAATGTTAAGTTCCAGATTTCACATTGTATATATAGCACACTGATTTTCATAATGTATTGCCACTATCATCTACACTGATTTCTTGCTAATTGTACACTGTTTCCAGGTTGACCCATCTACCCTCTCACACACACCATATGCACACTGATTTCTTTGAACTGCCACAATGTTTTAGGTTCCAGATTTTGCATTGTTTATAACTCACTGATTTTGCCTAAGATTGCCACTGATTTCACTCTCCCATATACACACACACACTCTCATGCTCTCTCACACTCTTGTATTCATGTCTCACTAGCACACACACAACTCTCATGTTTTTTATTCACACATACACCTTCATGCCTCACTTCACTCACACACACACACATTAGCATATACATGTATCACTCACACTCTTGACACTCTCATGTTACACCCTCATGCCATGTCTCTCATGACACCCATCACACGCACACATGTTCCTCCCACACACTCTCATGATTTCACACACACACACATACACATGTCATTTCCTTTTCCCTTGTATATGAGTATGTGGGATCCATTTAAGGTACCTTATATATATGTGAGTTACCATATTGTATATATATAGGTATCCTATATATATGTGTGGTATACATTGGGATAACCTATATGCTATGTATATTCTAAGTTATATTATATAATATATCTATGAGGGTATTATTTTAGATATAGATATTGACTTGTGTATGTGATTTATGGTTGACTTAGGCATGGTATTGCCTAATAGCCTATAGCCTAGGCTCTTAGCCTATGGATGTGGCTTAAATGCCAGTATAGAGTCTAGATTGGTCTTGTTTAGTCTTGTTAGACCTAGAATAGACTAGTTAGACTAGTATAGACTAGTTTGACTTAGGTTTGACTTGGTTGACCTAGGTTTGACTCTAGGGTTGACCAGAGTTAACCAAGAGTTGACTTTGGTCTAAATTGACCTAGATTCATGTAGAATGCATTGTAGTGCATCTTATTACCATTCTGGACTTATTGTGACTTGTGCTGTTCTAATAGGAGCCAGACACCACTCTTCGGACAGTACTTTCATCTTGGACATTCAGATAGCAGGCGAGTACATTCTCTGATCTTTTTATACTTGTCTGGACTATACTCTTGCTCTAGATTACTTTACTTGATGCTGACACGTATCTTCACGGATTAGTACTATATGGATCCTTTCCTGAGATGTTATCCCTCTACGGGTGCATCGGGTATTTTATGTTCATGTACTTTATCATGTGCATCAGGTACTCCTTGTACTCGTACTAGTTCATGTATTCACATGTTCTCATGTGCTTTCATGTGCTTTATTATGTGCTTCATATACTACTCATTACATGAGTTCACGTATCTTAGCTGTATTCATGTGCCTATAACGTAACTTGAATGGAACCTTGTGTATTGATTGGGACGGGGTGAGTAGAATTGGTTATGTGATCATTATCCCCAATAGCTGTATTCATGTGCCTCTTAGTTGTATTCATGTGCCCCTAAGCCGTTTATATAACCATATTGTACTCTAAATCACGTAGCCACTTACAGTCTCTACTATCATGTATTTACTTTCAGTTACAAATATCTCTTGTTTACTCGTACTTCCTGTATTTTACTCTATTGCATGCTTTATACTCCTAACCTGTTATGAACTGTTTTGAGAGATATGTGCTCGTTCCCGTCCTGACTGCACCTGTTGAAAATTTTACAATAAATGATGAGGCTCTGGTGTCTACCCTTCTACCGCCGACACTGTGGCGTAGGCTGGGCGTTGTCACGTCTTGTGCCCTTACTCTAGTGTGCGGGTCGTGACAGACACCCTGACCACCATCAGCAGGCTGATGATCAAGGTTGGAAGCAACTCTATGTATTGGTTCCCCCATAATTGGATCCTCTATGATGTCCTCTGGAAACTGCTCGAAGCGAAATGACTCTAACTCAGGCAATTCTTCAGCCTTAGAAGGCGTTTCGAAATCCTGAGTGTTGGTTATGGTCTGATTCTCGACGAATACCACGTCCCTGCTTCTGTAGATCTTTCTTCCCACCGGGTCATAGAGTCTATAGCCAAACTCATCCCGACCGTAGCCGACAAAGACGCATCGCCTCGTCTTCGGCTCAAGTTTGGACCTCTCGTCCTTCGGTACATGCACGAAGGCCTTACAGCCAAACACTCGCAGGTGATTGTATGACAGATCTTTGTCATACCATACTTTGTCAGGCACATCACCCTGCAAAGGAGCACTATGAGATACATTAATAACATAAGCAGCTGTGAGAAGACCCTCACCCCAATAACTGCCCGACAAATTTGCTTCTGACAGCAAACACCGTGCCCTTTCTATCAGTATTCTGTTCATGCGCTCCGCTACACCATTGAGCTGAGGTTCTTGGATGGAGTCTTCTGGTATCGTATCCCTTGCTCTCTGCTGTATGCCTTCAAAATGAAAGTCACGTTGAGTTGATCAGAAATGAGTCTCAAAGTCACGCTGAGTTGATCAGAATTGAGTCTCAAAGTCATGCTGGGTTGATCAAGACAATGTTTAAAAAATCACGCTAGTGACAGCTCATCATTTGTCAGAAATGTCATTATGACTGACGGCACGACAGTCGAAGAATGTCTCCTCGTATGCCACGTATGCACGGAGCTCGAGAGATCACAGCCGACTATTGCGTGACTTTTGAAATCTTCTTCAGCAAGACTCAGCCTTCATCAAGTTGGCGTAGCAAAAGAGTTTCTTGTCATTTAATGCGACTGACAAAGTAATCACTGTCAGAGATTTTGTGTCAGTCGAGGCACGTCGAATCAAGACAGCTGGCAGTCCTGCCTCAAGTTTGCGTATATTTTGAGCCTTATGGCTCAAGTCTGCGTATATTTTGAACTTCTATGTTCCTTCATCAAGTTTGCGTGGATTTTGAAGCTTTTTGCCCCAAGTCTGCGTGGATCCTGAAGCTTCCTGCCCCAAGTCTGCGTGGATTTTGAAGCTTTCTGACCCAAGTCTGCGTGGATTTCGTCCTCAACGAGCCTGCGTGGATTTCATCAAATTGGAGTACGTGGCAGCCATGCCACTGATCTCTCGCCTGCGTGTCCTGTAACTTGCACATGACTCATGTCTGATTGCCATGTGTCCAACAGTTACAGGCCACGTCCAGTAACTGTTCGCAACCTTGCGTATGTTAGATCCTGCGTGATTTTCAACTATGCACAGGCTGTGAAGACAGTTATCTTTTTCAGTTATTTTTGACTCTATAAATAGAGTTCTTTTCTCATTCATTGTACAGATACACAGATATCTAATTGTTGTTGAAATTTTGAGAGCTTTTCTTCTTCGCATCGTCCAAGGGATAAAGCGATCGTCTTCTAGATCGGATTCCTACAATTGTAATTTTCCCAGATACACAATAAATAAAATGAATTTATTTATAGAAAAGAAATTGGCGACTCTGCTGGGAAAAAACCATCTTCTCTTCTGAGATGGTAACAACTCAATGCGACACTTCGTCAGTCGGCTCGACGAAGTAGGTGATATCGATCCAATTCGATCAACTCGCCTATGAAGAAATGCAGCGGGCTAAGGGTGGCAAGCCCACTTCAGCCTCCATCACTACTGCCAAGTCGAAGGGACGATCTGTCTATGTCCCTAAGAATCAGTTGGCAACCAATAGTGACTTTTCTGCCACAGTGTCTACTCCTAACACTGGCAAGGAGCCTACTGCAAGAACACACACTCTTGTGTGTTCGAAGACAACAGCAGCCAAAAGTCACGCTGGCAGCACTGGCTCCTTAGCCAAATCTGTTCCAGCGTGCAATCTTAATTCCAAAAGTCACGCTGGCAGCACTGGCTCCTTAGCCAAGCCTGTTCCAGCGTGCAATCTTAATTCCAAAAGTCACGCTGGCAGCACTGGCTCCTTAGCCAAGCCTGTTCCAGCGTGTATTTCTAAAGTCAAAAGTCACGCTGGCAGCACTGGCTCCTTAGCCAAATCTGTTCCAGCGTGTATTTTACCAAAATCTGGCTCTTTAGCCAAGACTCTATATACTGACAATACAGGCTCTTTAGCCAAATTGTCACCAGCATGCTCTAAGAAGAATAGCTCTTTAGCTATCTCTTCTTCTTTGCCAAGTTCTACTAGAACTGGGGGTGGTCTTGCTCCTCCACACAAAGTCCCTTCAAAAAGAAATAATTCTTTAGTTGTTCCTTCTGCTCCTGTAGTTTTTACTTCAGGAACAGCTTTGACTGACAATTTTGTTAGTCAAAGAAAAGGAGATGGTCTTTTGACTACTCTTCATTCTGGACATTCTATGTCCCAAAACTTGAATAAGTCTAAGAAGAAACATTCCTTAATGTCTTCTTCTACGACTTCTTCGAATTGGGCACAGAATTTGTCTATAAAAGAGGGTATGTTACCAACTCCTAATCAAGGGGATGGTTCAACTCTTTCCTCTCTGCAAATATCCAGATCAATGGAAGGAAAACTCTAAGTTTTAAAAACCAATGTGTTACCTCCAACTGATCTAAGAGCAAAACTTGATCAAATCCGTTTAGGAAACACTTCTGGTGTCAAAAAAACATACCAATCGGGAACAAAACTAAGAGATCCTGATGCAGAGTATGCTAGAAATTATGTGGCTCACATTAATCACTCTCTATATAATCAAGAGCCATCAAGACCCAAGAACTGGAAATATCTTCCTAAAAATGCACAAAGAATGTTCTCTGATATACCTCAATCTTCACAGACAGATCTACGAGAACATCTTCAACAGAAGAGAAGGAATAATTCTGTGTCAATGGACCATGCTGAATGTGACTTCCAGCCAAGAGTCATAATTCAATGCAGATGTCAATCAATGGATCAGAACTATGTTGATCATGAATGTGACTTCCAGCCGAGAGTCACAATGCAATGCAGATATCAAACTAAAAGACAATCTGTTTTCAATCGTATTCAGTGTGAACCTATGCCTGATGAAGATGAACCTCTGTATGCTTCTGTCAACATGACCTCTCGGGATACTGGGGGTAGAAATGATAGTCCAGATAGAGTATATAGAGGCACCAGATCAAGGGTCCTGGCTTCTACTCAAAGGACTTTGATTCCTGAAGATGATTCTGAATTTCTTGGGGAATCTAACTTTCCACCTCTTCCTACTGGGGGTAGTTCTCCTATAACTGACTTTGATACACAAAGCAGTGATTCAGAACAAACAACATCCACCAGTTCATCAATAATCCTTCGTACAGTCACAACATATATGGTCGATGGGAATACTGATGAACCTTCTTCTTCCATGACTCCTCAAGAACAAAGAATTGCTTCTTTGGAACAGCAAATGAAGTCTATGGCTGATAATATGAAGTCGATGTATGAACTCATGGCAGCCCAATTGCAAAATCGACAGATTGCACCAGAAGCCATACCAATTGACACTGGTGTCAGTCTAGTACATGTTCCTCCAGCAGTCCAGTCCAATACTCCTGGGCAAGCTCAACCAGTTCCTAGTCACTCTGGAGCTGGGGGTAGTAATTATAACGCTGTTCCTCCTTCCAACTATTCTCTACAAGCTACAACTCCACAGTCCTCCGGAGTTGTTACTGAAGAATTGAGGAATCTCAGAACTCAATTCGAGGTATTCAAACAGAAAGATGGTTTACAAAGGTTAGGCATCAAGCAACCTTATCCGATAGAATGGAAGCAAGTATCATACCCTCCTAAATACAAGCCTCCTACTATCTCATTCTATGATGGAACCACTTCTCCAAGTCAATTTATTAATCACTTTGAAGTGATGACTGACCAGCTACAACCAAGCGATGCCCTCCTTACTCGGGTGTTTGTCGGATGTCTCAAAGGAACGGCTTATGAATGGTATAGAAGTCTCCCTGATGGGTGTATTACTTCATTTGCCGGTTTCAAACAAATATTTCTTGAACGGTTCTATGAAGGGCTCAATGACATGACTATGTCTGCTCTTATTAGAATCAAGCAGAAAAATAATGAAACTACAGAGGAATTCATTGAACGATTTTGAAGAGAAGCTCTGAAGATGCCTCTTGGAACTCCTGATGCTGTCACCATTGACACATGCAAATCAAATTTGTTGCCAATAATTAGCATGTGGACAGGATCTACTCAATTTCAAGATTGGCCTTCCTTCATAGTTAGTGCCAAAGCCGTATAGATCAGTACTGAAACCTTCAAAGGTTTAGGAGTACAGATGAATCCTAAAGAAACAGGTCAAAATACTGCTAAGTTTAATAAAAGCAAGGGAAAAGAAACTCTTGAAGTTAATCTTCAGAGTAAAGATGCATCGACCATTCAAACTTCTCCTGCCTCTACAACTCAACAACCGAGAACACCTCGCCCCAAGGAAGAATACTCTTTTGATGACGATGATGTCCTTGGTATCTTTGAATGTCTGCTGAAAGGTAATAAAATACAATTACCTGAAATCAAGAAACCTGATGAAGCTGGTAAGACAGATCATCCTAAATACTGTCCGTACCATAGGATGTTGGGTCACACAATTCGTACATGTTATGTACTGAAAGGAAAGATCCAGGAAATGATTAAATCTGGAGCTATCTCTCTTACTCCGAAAGAGAAGACCGTCACATCCAATGTCGTTTCTATGCAATTCGGAGATTTTCCCCCTCAACTCCTTGAAAGCGAGATTGTTCCTATTCCCAAGACAACTCTTAAGATAGTGAATGTTCCTCCTCCACAGTCTGAAGGGTTAGTACCAATCACTATGGAGACAGGAGAAATCATGTGGATTCATCCTGATCTAGTTGCAGACTTTGAATCTCCTCCTCTTCAAAAGACTACATCTCGAAAGTCCAAGATGGCTGGAAAGATTAAGTCATGTCATATGACGTCTCTCGGATCTACTTCTGATGCAGATCTAAAAGATAAAGAAGAAGCACTTGCTGGTGCTACTCGAACAGGGAAACCTTATCTGAAGGATTATTCCAAGAATCCCGAGGATACTCTTGATATCCCTCTTGCTGATAAAGATGTTCCTAATGTTCCTCTTGAAGAAGAATCATCCGCTGCACCTATTCCTTCTACTGTACCAGTTGAACCTGCTCCTTCCAAGCCCACAGCTCTTGAGAAAGGCAAACAACAGGCTCGGTTTGATAAACCAATCAAGAAGTCCCCTCCTTTTGGGCTTCAGAAACCTTATAACTTCGACATTCTAGCTCAACTCGCTAATACTCCAGCTAGAATGTCACTCTTGAACTTCTCCGTCTTTCTAAAGAGACTCGGGAGACGTTAAGTGAAGCACTTCTTCAGGCAGACTCTTGTCTTGCACAATTAAAGAAGCCAGGTGAAGAACCTGCCACTTGCTTGCATTGCAACAGTGTACTGGAGATTATCCCAAATATCACCTTTACACAAGACGACATGCTATTGGAGGATAATCGACATGATCGGCCTCTCTACTACACCGGTTATATTGATACAATGAAGATAGATCGTATCCTCATTGATCCAGGGTCAGCTATAAGTATAATGCCAAAGAGTCTGTTGGATGAATTGAAAATTCCCCTTCACAAGCTTTCCAAGACGGTTACTACTATCCCGGGATTCAATCAGAGGCGAAGCGAGCCTCTGGGAAAGATTCATCTGAAACTTCAGATTGGTGATTTCAGATCCAAAGTCACTTTCTATGTGATCGAGATAGTGGGATCTTATAATCTTCTTCTGGGGAGGCCCTTTCTTCATGAAAATAATGTGGTGCCTTCTACTCTTCATCAGTGCTTTAAATACATTGATAGCAGTGGAAGAGTACAAAAGGAAGTTGCTGATATAAATTCCTTCCATGGGGTTGAAGCTTATTTCAATGATTCCCGGATGTATAAAGAAGAGTATACAAGGGTGATACAAGCTATGGAGAAAGAGGATTCACAAAGTGAGACTTTAATAATCCCTGTTAAAGGTCGAACTACTCAGCAACAATCTCCCAAATCCTCTGGAGAAGATTCTTTCATCATTCCAGTAAGTGGACGGATCTCTCCATTACCTCAGTCGTCTACTCAAGATACACTGATCATTCCTGTCAGTGGGTGTATTACAGTTCCTGTGTCTTCACATATGAAACATGATACTCTGGTAATCCCTGTTGGAGGACAGACTACTCTTCCATCTTAAACTTCAAGGGAGCTCACCTCTTCTGAGCCATTTGTTATCGATCTTAATCGAAACAAAACTTCTTCTCGTTCTTCTTCTCCTCCTTTAGTCATTGATTTGGCTAAAATCTCTAAGGCTCAGCCTTCTTCCAATGTAAATACTGCTACTTTTAAAGTTAATGAAAAGTCTCCATCTTTGCAGTATGTTGATGTGTATAATCATGTTCATAGTTATTTGCATTTGTTAGATGACTTGAGAACAATAACCATAGGAGTTGTACAGACTTTCCATACAGATGTATCCCTAGAATCAGCTCAAACTTCATACTTTCTGGTTCCCAGCAGAAAGCCAGGAGACATTCCAATATTCTTTTATAAAGGACCCCAAAATCCTTCTAACCCTGAAGATGATGACAAAAACGATGATACTGGAAGGTTACAACTACGTCGTTATAGTCAGCAATCTAAAGACATCATTAAAAATATGGGTTATGACTTCAGAACTGGCCTTAGTAATGGGAAAGGAAAAAGAATGCATGTTCGGATTCCTCCTCTGAAAAGTAGAAATTCGTTATTTATCACGTTGTCATAACCTCTGAATAAATGTTGAATCTACCTACTCATTTATCATTTTCCATCTTTGACCTCTGCATAGAAATCAATCTATTTTCTTTTGAGTTCCTACATATTATCACATCCATATTACCTCTGATAATATTATGTACTCTAAATCAGAAAAGAAGATTTCATTATCTATTATGTCCACAATTCATCCAGATAGATACAAATCATTGAGCATAGAAGGATTATCATTTTCATTCTCATATCATCATAAAAAGTCTATTATATTTTCTTAGACTTTCTTACAAATCATAATGGAAATCTATTACAATTTTGGATTTTTCATTCTACACAACAATAATCTAACAGAGATCTATTTTCTTCCTTGGATCTTCTTTGACGGGTTCGTTGTTTGTTGCAATTCCTGACTGTCTGAGCTCCAGTGGCGACCAGAACAGCAGGAATCAAACTCTGGTCTTATCTCTCAGACGAGAGGAGAACCACAGAGTATGGCAGCCCGAAGACGTGTTGCTGCCAATACAACTGGAGGATTAGGAGCGGCCTTTCAGAGGTGACATGAATGTATCCAACATTGGGATACAATTCCTAGTTCTGCCGTGAAAGGAACTCTACTGCCCGATTTCTCGGGGTAGAGTTAACTCCACCGTCCAACTCTCCGTGTATAAAGGCTCTTCCTACCATCGGAGGAAGACCCTTCTATCCCACGAAGAGTTCTGAGTTGTCTGATTTGCGCGTCAAAAGCGCATGAGCTCCCTGATGTTGATGTCAGAAGAACGCTTTCCACAGCATCCAAATCACCAATGCCAGTTCTGAAAAAAATTTTGCAGCCAAGCTTCTGCAGAAAACAGCAAAGAAAAAGAGATTAATTAACAGAAATGTCATTTGGCACGCACTGGCCAGCCAAGCACACCCTGTTCAGTCAGAAACAAAAGTTTATCTTCAACAGTAAAAAGTGGGCTATTATACTGAACTGACCATCGAGATTAATATTAGAAAGCATTGCTTTCCTGTTGAGAATGAAATCTCGCAAAAAGGTCATTCTCAGAAGAAGAAGAAGAATGAAGAGATGAGTATGGGTGGAACTTAGTTATCTATTTAAAGGTCAAAGTGCAAGCCTATTTTTGGGAAAGATCCGAGTAAAAAGCGCTCATAACCACGGAATGAGTGTCACGTGTGCTTTGGAAGACAGCATAACATTTAAAATAGTCAAAGAAGCCACCTAATGCCTTTTCATTAGCACACGCTATTCGGAGTAAAGCTAGCTTCCAGCGTAAATTTGTACCACAGAAATATTTGAGCACTGATGGCCTTACAAAAGAGGAAAAAAAGTGCAACATTTTCAAAAGAAAACAGAAGCATAAAAAAATGCGCCCTATTTTGCGGAACGACTGAGCTTGTCGCCCAAATCCTCGACGCTGTTGACCCCCATACGGTGTAACAGAGCGTTGAGGGCTTCCCACTGCTCTGCGAGGCTACGCCCATTGGAAGAAGATGAGCCATCCAGACCAAAATGGCTCAGGAAGTTCTTGGCTAATTGTGTAGGGTTATCTTTGAACTAAAAAACTAAAGGCTCCGGTTCCTAACCACCGAGAGTAGGGTCGCCATGGGCATAAAAACCCAACTTTCGTGCTTCTTTCTCAGCTTTCTCCTTCGGTGTCATGTTGACGTGAGATGAAGATTAAAGTCGAATCTTCTCCTTGTTTATATAAAGAAGCACGCCGGCGGTTCATATTCCACCATAAATTGGATGCAATCAGTCTCAAAAAATGAAGAGTCATTATGACATTTAATAAATTCATTTGCATGTTTTCAAAGCATTAAGGAGTAAATATCTCTTTTAAGTCATCTCAGCGTGACTAAATTCATTTTATCATCTTAATTTCAATGTATTTCGAAATAATTTATCATTTTTCGAAAACTTTGAAGGGGGTTTTGTATGCCTTCAAAATAAAAGTCATGTTGAGTTGATCAGAAATGAGTCTCAAAGTCACGCTGAGTTGATCAGAATTGAGTCTCAAAGTCACGCTGGGTTGATCAAGACAATGTTTAAAAAATCACGCTAGTGACAGCTCATCATTTGTCAGAAATGTCATTATGACTGACGGCATGACAGTCGAAGAATATCTTCTCGTATGCCACGTATGCACGGAGCTCGAGAGATCACAGCCGACTATTGTGTGACTTTTGAAATCTTCTTCAGCAAGACTCAGCTTTCATCAAGTTGGCGTAGCAAAAGAGTTTCTTGTCATTTAATGCGACTGACAAAGTAATCACTGTCAGAGATTTTGTGTCAGTCGAGACACGTCGAATCAAGACAGCTGGCAGTCCTGCCTCAAGTTTGCGTATATTTTGAGCCTTATGGCTCAAGTCTGCGTATATTTTGAACTTCTATGTTCCTTCATCAAGTTTGCGTAGATTTTGAAGCTTTTTGCCCCAAGTCTGCGTGGATTCTGAAGCTTTCTGCCCCAAGTCTGCGTGGATTCTGAAGCTTCCTGCCCCAAGTCTGCGTGGATTTTGAAGCTTTCTGACCCAAGTCTGCGTGGATTTCGTCCTCAACGAGCCTGCGTGGATTTCATCAAATTGGAGTACGTGGCAGCCATGCCACTGATCTCTCGCCTGCGTGTCCTGTAACTTGCACACAACTCATGTCTGATTGCCATGTGTCCAACAGTTACAGGGCACGTCCAGTAACTGCTCGCAACCTTGCGTATGTTAGATCCTGCGTGATTTTCAACTATGCACAGGCTGTGAAGATAGTTATCTTTTTCAGTTATTTTTGACTCTATTAATAGAGTTCTTTTCTCATTCATTATGCAGATACACAGATATCTAATTGCTGTTAAAATTTTGAGAGCTTTTCTTCTTCGCATCGTCCAAGGGATAAAGCGATCGTCTTCTAGATCGGATTCCTACAGTTGTAATTTTCCCAGATACACAATAAATAAAGTGAATTTATTTATGGAAAACATCTGTAATAAGCATCAAAGGGACCAATGTATTCGCCGTCGTTGTCGGACCGAACACACAATAACTTCTTGGTCGTCTCTCTTTCAACAGAGGCCTAAAACTCTTTGAAAGTAGGCAGCACCTGATCCTTGGTCTTTATGGCATAGACCCAAACCTTCCTGGAACAGTTATTAATAAAAGTTACAAAGTAAGAAGTACCACCAATAGATTTTACCTTCATAGGACCGCAGACATCCGAGTAAATCAACTCGAGCAACGCCGGCTTCCTTGAACGTGGGTGACTTTAAAAAGACACCCTATTTTGCTTCCCAGCTAAGCAGTGCGTGTACTTCTCTAACTTTGTAGACATGAGCCCTGGAATCACCTTCATGTTCACCAAGTAGCTCATTCCCTTTTCGTTGATATGGCCGAGCCGCCTGTGACACAACTCGGTAGACGCATCACTGACGACGTTTACCTTTTGTGCTCCCTGTGCGCTCCCCTCCATATAGTAGAGACCGAACTTCTTGCTTCCTCTGGCAATCACCATCGAACCTCTGGAAAGCTTCCACTGACTATTTTCAAAGAGACTGAAGAATCCTTCGTCATCCAATCTGTTGACCCATTGGTCATATGGTCAACCTGATTTTAATAATTGATCAAAACTCTGTCTGGATATACGAAGCTTGTTGGGACATCTCAGCTTCTTGGACATAAGCAAGATTGGATATTCACTCCGTTCAAGACTGAAGATCTGTTTGCCTACTTGAGTCTGTACTTCCTATACAATGTAATTTTTCACTTTATTTGAGTCTAGGAATACGTTGTACACCGAGTCGTACTGGCAAATAGGCTATCCCCAAAATAGTTCAAAATGTTTTTAAAATGACCTATCAAAATATTTACAAAAAGGTTTTCAAAAAGGTTTTTAAAAATCACCAAAAATCTATTTTAAAACCCTAACCTAACCCTGACAGAACTCGGCCAGAGTTCGGCCAGAGTTCGGTTGGTGGCCGTTTGATTTTTGAATTCTCTAGAACTTGGTCCTCCTGCAGTTGCAGATTTGACCGAGATTTGCTCATCGAGTTCTGCCCGAATTCTGCCCGAATTCTGACAGAGTTCTCCCTTTGGAATTCCTATAAATAGAGATGGATTTCGATCATTTTAATTCACTCATTCACTTTCAATCTTCTCTCTATCTAAAAAGCTTTCTGCCTTCCAAAGAGTTTTCTAGAGCTTTCATTTTCAGATCCCAAGCCAGTTACAATCTTCTAGTCGATTTGCCAGTGCGGTACGGTATAGAAGTTTCTGAGAGATTGTAATCAGAAGGCTTGATTGAAGAATACCTCTTCACATTTGAAGTTGGACGAGTTCTTCGTATCAAAGCTTGCGTTGTAGAAGTTGCAAGGACTTCGTAAGAAAACTTGCGGTTTTTTCTATAGTGGATTCAACTGGTAGCAAGAGTTCTACCGACTCGATTAGTCCTCAACAGAGGGATACCAGTATACATCGCTGTCTTTGCGTTTGCTTTCTGAACTCTGCCTTTACATTATTTCAACTGTGATTATATACTGTGATTGTGTTGCTAACATTTTTTAATTAGCATTATTCCGCTGCCAACTCTATTCACCCCCCCTCTAGAGTATTACGCTTTACTATATCGTTCCTACAATTGGTATCAAAGCTCTGGTTACAGGTAAAGCGAGGTAACAGTGCTATTATTTATTCATTATTTATTAGATCACAGCACATTACATGGCTACTATGAAATTCACAAGTGAAGGTCAGGCCACAAACAGACCCCCACTGTTTGATGGTACTAACTACACTTATTGAAAAACACGGATGAGTTTCTTCTTGAAATCGCTTGATTTTGACTTATGGGCTATTGTTCTTGATGGCTATCAGAAGCCACCTCGTATAAATGTCGAGGGAGTTTTGGTTGAAAAACCCCAAAGCAGTTATACAGAGGAAGAAAAGAAAAAGGCCAGTCTTGACGCACGTGCCATTAATGCTCTTTTTTGTGCCTTAGACAGAACAGAATTTAACAGGGTATCTACATGCACAACGGCAAATGGTGTGTGGAAGCTTCTCGAAGTTACACATGAAGGCACGACTCAAGTCAAGGAGTCAAAAGTCTGCAGACTTACTCAAGAGTACGAGGCGTTCAAAATGAAGCCATATGAAACAGTCACACAAATGTTCGAGAGGTTCTTGGATATTGTAAACCCTTTGTCCTCCTTAGGCAAAGATTACAGTAACCACGAAAAGATTCGCAAACTCCTGCGAGCTCTCACCAAGAACTGGATTCCAAAGGCTACAGCTATCATTGAAGGAAACGACCTCACCACAATGTCACTTGAAGTACTCATGGGTAAACTACTCACTCATGAACTGGAGCTACAAGATTTTGAAGAGCCTGCTCCAAAGGAGAAGACTATCGCCCTCAAGGCTCAGAACAGAAAAGCTGCTGAAGATGACTCAGACAGCAGTGGATCTGACGCTGAAGATTAAGCTCTCCTAGCAAGGAAGTTCAAAAGATTCATGAGACATGAGAAGAGAGTCAAAGAGAACAACAGCAACAACTGGTATCAAGAAGATGCTGTCTGCTATGGCTGTAAGAAGAAGGGACATATGAAGAAGGACTGTCCCATCAACTCATCATCGAGCAAGAAGAACAACAGGTATGAAAAAGGCAACCTGAAAAGATCAACGTCTCAGAAATATGCCAACACCAGCATATGGCATGAGAGTGAAGCTAGCGACTCAGAAGATGAACATTCAGAGACGCTGCAAACATCTGCTTCATGGCAATCGATCAGGTACCTACTGAACCTGTAGAAACATATGATGACTTCACCTTTGAGCAATTAGGAGATGCCTTCAGTGACCTGATGCTTGACTACAGGAAACTGCATAGTAAATATCAGACCGCTAAGAAGGTACTCAAAGAGTACAAAGGAGAAATAGGAAGACTTACCGACCTACTAGCTGAGGTTAGAGCTAATGTTAGTGAGTCTAGTGAGCTTTCCTCTATAAAGCTCTTATTACACGAGACTAAACAGTCATCCGAAGAGAAAGATAAGATTATAGACCAATTGAGAGAAGATCTTTCTAGAGAAAAGAAAAGTCTTCAATCTGCACAAATCAGAATGGAATCACTCACTTCTGATTATACTAAGTTATATGACACTTCCAAAAGGTTGGAAATTAGGTTAGAAAAACAGCCTGAGCCTGCTGCTTCCTATCCAAACACGTGTCACTTACCGAGAATTCGGAACATTCCCAAGCCAAACACTGTCAGACCAAACCATATAAAACCTTTACCCCAAAAGGTTAAGCCCAAACATGATCATAGGTATGCATTCTTCTATACTAGAAAACCCAAACCTACCAACCATGCACACCACTCAGCTTTCAACACTCGACATGCACAATATCATTATTGTGGCCTCATTGGTCATATATCATCTGCATGTAGAATGAGAAAGCTTGTAGATTTAAATGTTTATGCTTGGATACCTAAAGCTAACAATTCAGGACCCTACAAGAAATGGGTACCAAAGGTTTCATCTGCAAACTGTTTTGTAGGTGGAACACCCTTCACATGCTAGAAGCAAATAGATCCTCGACAGCGGTTGCTCACGGCATATGACCGGTGACGCTACTCTATTTGCAACACTGTCGAAGAAAAAGAAGGCAGGTTATGTTTTCTTCGGTAATAATTTGAAAGGGTATATTATTGGTATCGGTGATGTTGGTAAGTCTCCCTATCCCGTGATTAAAGATGTCTGTCTGGTTACCGAGTTGAAACATAATCTGCTCAGCATAAGTCATCTAGCTGATCATGGTTATGGTATCAACTTTGGCAAAGACAAATGTACTATAGTTGATAGCTCAACTGGTAGTACTATCTTTGAAGGAATCAGGAAAGACAATATATATGTTTTCTATCTGCTGGAAGAAGCTAACATTTCAGGTAGATGCTTAATGGCCAAAAGTGGTGAGAGTCATCTATGGCACATGAGACTCGGTCATGCAAACATGGATACAATTTCAAGATTATCCACAAAGAAGTTAGTACGCGTTTTACCAGACATAACATTCAAGAAGGATTCGGTATGCAGCCAATGTGAAAAGAACAAGGCTACCAGATCCACATTCAAGTTTGTAAACGCAGTATGTACTACTAGACCTCTACAATTGCTACACATGGATTTATTCGGTCCTAGCAGAGTTGCTAGCCTCGGAGGTAAATTATATGTATTTGTAATTGTAGATGATTTCTCTAGATACACGTGGGTATATTTCTTGACACGCAAAAATGATGCATTATCAGAATTTGTCGCCATTTGCAAGAAAGTACAGAATAAAAAAGGTTACATGATCACTCGCATTAGAAGCGATCATGGTGGCGAATTCGAGAATGCTGATTTTGAGCAATTTTGTGACACACACGGTTTTATTCATGAGTTCTCCTGTCCTAGAACTCCACAACAAAATGGAGTTGTGGAACGTAAGAACAGAACTCTAACCGAAATGGTCAGGGTGATGTTAAATCAATTTAGCCTACCCAAATACTTCTGGACTGAAGCTGTCAAAACAGCTTGCTTTGTGCTCAATAGAGTTCTAATTCGACCCAAATCGAAGAAGACTCCATTTGAGTTATGGTTTGATAGAATTCCTTCATTTTCATACTTTAAGATTTTTGGCTGTAAGTGCTTTATTCTACTAAAGACAACTTGGGAAAGTTTGACGAAAAGGCCGATGAAGGTATATTTCTAGGTTATGCGGCCAAGAGCAAAGGGTACAGAGTCTTCAACAAACGTACCATGATCATCGAAGAATCAATCAACGCCACTTTTGATGAAATGAACCAATGACTCACGATGATAGTGATGAAGATCTGCCTACATCAAGTTCAACATCAGCTGAACCTGAACCAAGCTCTGCACTAGCTGAACCCCTAGAGGAGATCCAGGAACCAGCTACCTACAGAGTCTACCGAAGAGGTTAAAATTCACAGCTGATCATCCACAAGATTTGGTAATTGGTGACATTACCAAAGGAGTAAGTACTCGATCATCCAGTAGAGATATTGTTTCTAGTGTTGCATTTATTTCACAGCTAGAACCTATATCTATTGATGAAGCATGTAGTGATAGTTTCTGGATAGATGCCATACAAGAGGAATTGAACCAATTCGAACGGAATCAAGTTTAGGAACTTGTTCCCAAGCCTATTGATCATCCGGTCATTGGCACCCGTTGGGTATTCCGAAACAAACTAAATGAGGATGGTTTAGTAACTCGTAACAAGGCTCGACTCGTAGCTCAAGGATACAATCAAGAAGAGGGTATCGACTACGATGAGACTTATGCCCCAGTTGCGAGATTAGAATCCATTCGAATGTTATGTGCATTTGCATGTTTTCATGATTTTAAACTTTTTCAAATGGATGTAAAAAGTGCTTTTCTAAATGGCTTTATAAAAGAAGAAGTTTTTGTAGCACAACCTCCGGGTTTCACGGATTTTAAAAATCCTGACCATGTTTTCAGGTTGAAGAAAGCCTTATATGGTTTGAAACAAGTCCCTCGTGCTTGGTATGACCGTCTAAGCTCTTTTCTACTTGACAACGGTTTTTTAAAAGAAAAGGTTGACACTACACTATTTATTAAATCTTTTAATAGCAAGCTACTTTTAATTCAAATCTATGTTGATGATATCATATTTGGATCCACTGATGAATTTCTTTGTCAAGAATTTTCTAAGTGTATGCAGAATGAGTTTGAGATGAGCATGATGGGAGAGCTGAAGTTCTTTCTCGGATTGCAAATCAAACAAACCGACAATGGGACGTTCATTAATCAAGCCAAGTACACAAAAGATTTGCTAAAAAAGTTCGATCTGGACAATGTCAAACCTATTGGCACTCCGATGGCAACTTCAACAAAGCTTGATTCTGACGAACAAGGCAAGCCAGTCGACACACGTAAGTATCGAGGTATGATTGGTAGTTTACTTTACTTAACTTCTAGTCGTCCTGATATAATGTTTAGTGTTTGCCTGTGTGCACGTTTTCAAGCTAACCCAAAGGAATCACATCTGACCGCAGTTAAGCGTATCTTCCGATACCTTAAGGGCACTTCTTCTGTCGGCTTGTGGTATCCCAAAACTAAATCCTTTGACCTTATTGGTTATTCGGATGCAGATTTTGCTGGATGCAAGGTTGATAGAAAAAGTACTAGCGGTACATGTCATTTCTTAGGCAAGGCTCTAGTCTCTTGGTTTAGTAAAAAGCAAAATTCTGTAGCCTTATCAACAACAGAGGCTGAGTATATCGCCGCAGGACGTTGTTGCGCTCAGATTTTATGGATGAAACAAACCCTAGAAGACTTTGATTTATTTTTCACACATATTCCCATTTTCTGTGATAACACGAGCACCATTAATTTGACTAAGAATCCTGTATGTCATTCTCGTACTAAAACATATCGAGATTAGACATCATTTTCTTAGAGATCATCATCAAAATGGAGATATAAACCTTGTGTACATAGATACTGAAAATTAATTAGCTGACATCTTCACTAAACCTCTAGCGGAAGATCGTTTCAATTATTTACGTCGAGAATTAGGAATTTTGGACGTCAATAATATTAATTGATTTTATTTTATGATTATATATCATTATGCAAAAACTGTGTTAGAGACAAGCTAATAAAGAGTCTGTCTGTCACCACAACTACGGTTGAAGCGAAGCGGTACTTAAGAGTTCCCCGGTGAACCTTCGCCAGCTGGGACAGTACTCCTACAGCTAATCTGAGACAGTCACTATATAATAACATTTAATTCATAAAATATTATTAATTATGTTATTTGAAGACTAAAATAACTAATCTTTGAATTAAATATTTGCAACGAGTCAATGAAAAAGAAGTAGCAAAAATCAACCTGAAAGAACCTTAGGCGAATTCGGCCAGAGCTCTGACCGAATTCGGCCCGAGTTCGGTTGAGGGTGTATGTGTATATATACAGAACCCGAGAGCTTCTTCTCTTCCATTGCTTCCAAACTGTCAAACAGCAGCTCCAGCCGCCCGAAACTCCTCCAAACCCTAGGTATTCACCAACCCATTGCTCCCTATCTACTTGGTAAAATCCTTCCAAAATTTTGGAATCGTGCGGAGATCGTTCTTCTCTACAACATATCCAATTTTTGTGAGGTATAACTCCCTCTCTCTCCACCTTTCAAATTAGTGCTTTTTATTTCAATGGCACCTAGATTTAATCCGTCTAAGAGGAAGAAGACCACTCCTAGTGAGGAAGGGTCCTCTTCGAATCCTCACACGGATTCTTTGTTTTCGTCGGTCCAAAAGAGCGACGGCGCTTTCGATGGGTTCTTCTTTCAAACCCTCGATCAAGTTTTATTATGGTACGGTAACTTTTCCACCCGATCCATATGTAACGGCGCTCCAGTTAAATGGACGGTATTCTCTGATCATCGTCACTTATTTGAGGCATTAGGGTTACACTTACTTGTTAAACTGTGCTTCCCAATTGCTACTAATGTCATTAGATTGTTCTATTACAATCTCGTAGTTACCACTTTTGACGTGAGCACACGTGTTGGAGGCATAGACATTGAGTTCAATGATGTCCTCCTAGCGGAGATTCTTGGTATTCCCAATGAAGGTGAACCGCTAGTTGATATCACGGAATTCGATTTCCCCGAAGGCACTACACTCACGAGTTTCAAAACGGAACTCTGTGCACCTGACAGAGTACGTTCTGGAAAGTTCAAGGCTAACAACCTGAACTTGTTTAACTACGAATTGCATCGCATCATCTACTCTACTCTTCTTCCAAAATCCACTTCCAAGGATGATGTGACTTCGCTTGAGCTGTCCGCCATGTACCATCTTATCAAGGGGATTCCTTTTTCCGCCCCTAAGACTATTATTCAGATGATGGGACGTTGTCGTGCTAGAGATCGAAATCTCTCTTACGCGATGATTCTCCCTCGTATCTTTCAGCGATTCGAGGTCGATCTATCGACTTGTACTCAGGACTCTGAGCCCAAGTTACTCCAGCTTTCTCGTCACAGCCGGACTGCTTCAGCTCCACCTCCTGCTCCTCCTATTGCACCATCTTCACCATATCAGCCGTATGCCATGACTTTTGAGGGCATACATCAGTATTTATCATCTTTGCACGTCTCGATGACGGACATGGCTCGCAAGCGTGAGTTCTGCGATGTCACCCATTATCAGACGATGGCAAACTCTTTGGCTGATCTTCGATTCGCTCAGACTGGTTATTCAGCCGGTTCCATCCCTCGAGATTCAGCTTTTCGAGTTACCGCTGTGAGGATGAGGCTGTTCATGCCTACTTCCAGCCAGGTAACACCTATGACTGGTATCGTGCACCTCGAGATTACGTTGGTGAGTTCTATGCTGGCGCCCCTACTCATCCTACTGGCGCTGGTACTTCTGGTGCTGGTACTTCCGGTCATGCTGGCCACGCTGCTGATGATATTGATGAGGATAGTGATGATGAGATCTGATTTGATTATTAGTGATATTCTATTGTATACTTGGAAATGCTCCGACATTCCAAGTTTTTATTATTTTCTTTTTATCAGTACTTTGTAGTTTGCTATCAGTACTTTTTATCTTCATGGACATGTTTATGATGTTTCATTTATGACATCTCAGTTTATTTCAGCATTTTGTTTAAGAACTATCTCTTTATACTGCTTCTCAATTTTAAACTGCCTGTGAAATAGCATGCCTGAGATTTTTTTTATGTTTTTGAAGCAATACATGCCTGTGATGATAATTTGTAGAAACATTACATGCCTGTGATGCTATATCTCTAATTCTTATACTATATTTCTTTTATTTGTTTTCTCGCTATTTGTTACTTATGCATTGATTGCGGGGGAGTCTTCTGCATTTACTGCGGGGGAGCCTTCTCTTGTGCAATTATTTTGCTAAGTGACAAAGGGGGAGAAAATTAAAAATGATCTAACATTTTTTTTGAGTTAAATACAGGTTATGAACAATTTCTACTTTTTGATCTGTGTGATATTTTTGAACAAGCTTAATGTTATATCATTCATAGTTTGTCAATTATCAAAATGGGGGAGATTGTTGGCCCATTGGTCATATGGTCAACCTGATTTTAATAATTGATCAAAACTCTGTCTGGATATACGAAGCTTGTTGGGACATCTCAGCTTCTTGGACATAAGCAAGATTGGATATTCACTCCGTTCAAGACTGAAGATCTGTTTGCCTACTTGAGTCTGTACTTCCTATGCAATGTAATTTTTCACTTTATTTGAGTCTAGGAATACGTTGTACACCGAGTCGTACTGGCAAATAGGCTATCCCCAAAATAGTTCAAAATGTTTTTAAAGTGACCTATCAAAATGTTTACAAAAAGGTTTTCAAAAATCACCAAAAATCTATTTTAAAACCCTAACCTAACCCTGACAGAACTCGGCCAGAGTTCGGCCAGAGTTCGGTTGGTGGCCGTTTGATTTTTGAATTCTCTGGAACTTGGTCCTCCTGCAGTTGCGGATTTGACCGAAATTTGTTCATCGAGTTCTGCCCGAATTCTGCCCGAATTCTGACAGAGTTCTCCCTTTGGAATTCCTATAAATAGAGATGAATTTCGATCATTTCAATTCACTCATTCACTTTCAATCTTCTCTCTATCTAAAAAGCTTTCTGCCTTCCAAAGAGTTTTCTAGAGCTTTTATTTTCAGATCCCAAGCCAGTTACAATCCTCTAGTCGATTTGCCAGTGCGGTACGGTATAGAAGTTTCTGAGAGATTGTAATCAGAAGGCTTGATTGAAGAATACCTCTTCACATTTGAAGTTGGACGAGTTCTTCGTATCAAAGCTCGCGTTGTAGAAGTTGCAAGGACTTCGTAAGAAAACTTGCGGTTTTTCCTATAGTGGATTCAACTGGTAGCAAGAGTTATACCGACTGGATTAGTCCTCAACAGAGGAATACCAGTATACATCGCTGTCTTTGCGTTTGCTTTCTGAACTCTGCCTTTACATTATTTCAACTGTGATTATATACTGTGATTGTGTTGCTAACATTTTTTAATTAGCATTATTCCGCTGCCAACTCTATTCACCCCCCCTCTAGAGTATTACGCTTTACTATATCGTTCCTACACAATCTTCCAATCTGTAATGTCCCGCTTCGTACGGTACATTACGATGAGTTGTTGACTCGAAGAATTACGTTGAACCGATAAGGTATCAGTGCGAATCGATATAAGAGTTGCATTGGCCAAAGGTAAGCTTTGAATCGGTTGGAATCTATGAATTGAATCGATGCAAAGGATAAGTCCCGTTTGAGCAAGTGCTGATTTTAGTTGATCTGGTGTGCAGGCTATGCTTTTACGCTGGACGATAAGAGGTCGGCATTTTCCCTTATACTGTGAAGTGTCCGCGAAACCAAATCATGGCCTTGCAACGGATTGTGGCATGGGCATGATAGGCTAAATCAACCGAGTAGTTCAAAGGAATGGCTAAGTCCGAGAGTTAGCTATGCGACCAAGTTATGGAAGCGAACCGCTTCAGTTCGGCAGAACGACAAGGCGTATCGACTTAAGGTGGACGGGTTCTTGACTCTCTCTCCCTATTCCTTCACGTCTAATAAAACACATCATCGTATGCGTAAGTTGCTATTGAGTTAACGAGCGTGGCTCGAATGGCTATGGGTCTAAGTATGTATTGAACATTAAGATAGAACATTGAACATTGAACAATTGAAGCAACGTGCATCAAATGTACGGGTTGCAGTAGGGCATGATGGTAGAACATTGAAAAACAATATCGAGATGTGCATCATGTGCACCGCTCCGAGAACATTGAACACTAGGCGTAGAACCTTGACTATGGCGTTAAGCGTGCCCTCGTGCACGAAAACTATGAAATGACTAAGTAAATACGGAAGTAGGCTATGCGAATAATATTATGAACGGGACGTGTGAATATAAGCACGAAAAGTCTAAGCCGTTGGGCGTCGTGCATCAACACGGATGCGTTGGGACATGATACCGTCGGAACATGAATATGTTTATGGAAAAGACTATATTTATGGAATATGAGATCGGTTGGTATGCTATAGATTGTATGCTATGGTACGTATTGTATGGTCAATGTACTCGGATGGCCCGTGTACGGGTGCGGCTTCCCTCGGACGATTACGCCGGGGCACCGGGACTGTTCGGCCTAGGAAAAAATTATGTGTAGTATTTATGGTGCACAATATTAGAACGGATTGCGACCGTCCAGTGTCGTGATAAGCTATGATATACGTAAGTTTGGGATCCTTCGGATACTGGGCTAGCAACCCGTATCGAAGTGATCGTAGGCTTACACATAAGAGATGCCAAGTCCATTACGGTGCGAAACACCGTGACCTTCATATAGATAGGGCCGGTGGGTTGAGATGAGAGTTGGGTGGAGGCGCAGGGCCTGCGACCTTTATGCTTGGTCTAAGTTTATGGTTGGTTGTCGCATGAATGATATGATTCTATGTTAAGTTCTAACCCGTACAGGCTAGGCAATATGGATCGGAGATGAGCACAAGCACTATGTTTATATTCATATTATGGCTAACTGTGTCTGCCGTAGGGACACGATATGGGACACATTTATGATAAGTTGCTTTGCATGAAATCGATCCTAAGGCTAAATAGAAAGAACGAAAATTAAGATGCATGTTTCACTAAAGACATTTAGTGTTTGGTTTGGGTGAGAGCGGGTCTTGATCAGTGCGAAGCGAGGACGAAAGCACTAATCCCCCACTAGTTTGTGTGCAGGTTCAGGTATATTCGGCTCAGGACGGAGCTTGGCTTGGACGTACCGAGGCATGGAGTCCTTGGCGTTCAAGAGGAGCTACCGTATAAGTGTTCGAACTTGCGACATGGAGATGTTCGGCCGAAGACTACTTGGTGGCTATAAAGAGGCATAATGTATGGAACAATGTAATCCTTTGTGAGCTAGAGAGATCATGAGCGTTGTAGCCAATTGGCATATATGTTGGGCTATTCAGAGCCTTTGTAACCTTCAGTGCATTATGAATAAAAGAGATTCTTAAGTTATACTTTGTTTCCTTCCGCTGCTTATGTTATCAAATTGAGATAGTTCTATGTGAACCTGTTATCTTGCCTTGCACAAGCGCAACTCCAGGCTCGTGCGATATCACGCCCCAGCGAGGACGATGATTCGGGTAAAATCTAGCGAGGACGAGCGATTTTTCGGATCGGGGCATAAAAAGTTGGTATCAGAGGGTTCCATCCTTTGGACCGTGCATGAATCTCTTTGACCCTTATTTGCTTCGATATCGAAATTGGGTTGACTCTAAGTTGTTTCCGCAACCGCATGGCTCATGGATCTGCTCGACGCTACATTAGATGTTCCATACAATAAGTCTATATTAAGTGAGTACGTCTGCCACAAGTAGATCGTGACTATCACGTTACCTCCGGGTACCATCGGAGAGTGTTGGTTGCACGAAGTGCAACGGGTTATGGAAAGTTGGTCGCACGAAGTGCAACGAATATGGTAATGTTGGTTGTATGAAGTTCATTGAAATATGTGTTATCGGTCGCACAAGGTGCGAGGAGTTATGTGTTGTTGGTTGCATGAAGTGCAACGGGTCGATATGTGAGGTGATGCGTATTACGTGGCTATGCGAATGATTATGTGTTGTCGGTTGCACGGAGTGAAGTATGTCGTGAATCATTCGTTGCTTCGGTGCAACGAGTTGTTATGGTATGATGCGTGTTGTATGGCTATGCGGATGGATAGCGATATGTTGCACGGGATTGAGTAAAGACCTTAAGTATCGAGAATGAATTGTTACACGAGTTGCAACGAGCGAGATTGGAAGATCGTGAATGCAATTTGAACGAGTCGAGTTGGTCGCTAAGTTGAGTAGGCAAACGTTTATGTTGGCCGTTTGTCGCGTTGAGCTTGAAATAAGAGAATGTTGCGTGTGTGATAGATATGATCGCCAAGATACGGTTAGATTAAATGTATGTCAAACTTAAGTGAATGATGGTGCATGTTGGTTCATTTGTTGTGCCAACTCGAGTAAGCAAACGCTAGAGCTGGGATCGAAAAAATTGCCATACGAGATAGTCGTTTGGAAGATAGATGTCGGACCTATGCGGAGTATTAAGTCAAGTAACGACTCGATTTCGAGTGGTATATGCAATAACACTTGTACGATCAGTATAGCAAAGTGTTGTATCGATAATGATAGGCTCGATTCCTGAGTGGTATATGGAGTACTACTTAGCGATAGCTATGTTAAGCCAGTTGGTGACTTGCGATAGGTTATGTCGAGACGATTATGTTGTTACGATATGTTTGTCTGCAATGGGCGGAGTAGTAACAAGACTTGAGTGGAAATGGCTTGAGAGAAGTCGATGCAAGTACGCTTCGATGAATTGAGTGGAATGATTATGTGGGAAGTTGCATCTTTGGATAATCCGTTGGACGAGGATTCATTAAGTGTAAGTCAAATGATAGGCTAAGCATAGCGAAAGAATATTACGTTGAGGAAGTGGTCGACCCGGTCGAATGTAGTGAGTTACTATGAAGACTTGTTTGGAACGTGTTGAGTAGGTACGAGAAAATCGTACGAACGAATTTGAGTTAGCACGAGGAGTCGGTAGCATGACCTTGGAAGTGCGAGTTAGAGATATGGAAATGAATATGTGAATTGGAGATGGTATCGCGATTATGGTAGTTAGTTATAACGGAATGAATCTGGATATTCATAAGACTTGATTCGTATTCGAGTTCGGATAATGGCAATGATTACAACGAGTTTGAGCTTACGAGGGAGGAAGATGTTCAAGTTATGCATATCGACGATGGTATTGAGGCGTATCAAAGACGATATGCAATAACTCGGGGATACTCTGATCGAACGAACGAAAATTATATTGAGCATTGTTGTTGGACGAATAAGATGCAAGTTAAGTTGATGGCAGTTTGGATGATAACGGTAGGAATGCTTCGAGTAAAATAAGAGTGGAGGATGTTACTTGGAGGAAAATGAAAGGGTCTGGATTGCTTCGTGGATCACCACTATGTTGACATTCTTGTCTTGAACGAGCGCAACACCAACCTCGCGCATGCGTCACGGCAAATTAGGACGATCATTCCGCGTGAGCGCTGGTATGGTGATTTATCCGGCGGGAATGATCGAACTTGCGAGACATGGCAAATTTGATATGGACTTGTGGTTTGATGCGAAGGTAGAATTGAGGATTGTAAGATAAGCCTAGAGTGTGCCGGATATTAACGTGAGTAGATGGACTCGTACTGAGGCGAACAAATATTGCTCGATTGCGATAATGCATGAGTGATACGAGTAGTAACGGCGCGCAAGCGCATGAGTCATTCGAGTAGCAACGGCGCATCAGTTGTGCGAGAGTAGAGAAATTATGGATTGGTAAATTATGTCGGATTGGATGAAGTCGCATAGGAATTTGTCAGGAATTGATTTGGCTCCACGATAGGATATAGCATGGTTCATTGTAACTGTCCCTCGTTGATGATCTTCAATTATCGAGCGTAGTTTCGGGGCAGATGACCCTAGAAAACTTGACCGCCAAATCAAGTGAATGTTGAAGTCCCATAGGATGACCCAATGAAGTCGCGAAAGAAATTTTGTCGAGGATGAAAGATGAGGTAGTGCATGTTGAGGATAAGTCTAAGTAAGTGAGTATCGTATTTCGGAAGTTAGCGAGTAGCCTTCGACTAGATCGATATGGTTAGAAAGTTTATGATCGATCGAATGGATACGCAGATTAGACTTGGTTGGTCAATGATCGAATATATGTTGAGAAACGTACTTAGCATAGGGATGCGGTAAGGCAATTGCAAGGATTCTGCAATACGCGAGAGCGACAGATAGTAGAACGACCCTAAGAGTTGTGTCGTAGATCGATTTGAGTAATGGTTAGGCTATGTGTGTTGAGCGCGCTAGCTTGTCACAAAATGAACTAGTCAGGATTGAATCGAAGATTGAGTAAAGGATTCGTACTCGGTCGAGTATCGGAGATAGGCGTATCGTAAGAGACCTTGGGTCGGAAAGATTGTTGCCTTTGAGCATCGTAGACTCAAGTTGACCTCTTGTATCGGGAGAGATTAAGCACGATGTCTGGATAAGTTACATAGCGGGGGTAGCCCCAGACGCGATGCGTAGGCAGTTCGAGAATATGAATCACATATGGATAGTTTTGTATGAGACTTAGTGCAAATGGAAGGCAAAGGAAATGGAGACATGTGGACTTAGTCCATGTCGTTAAGGCCAAATGTTATGAATGATTAGATGAAAGACTTGAGTTATACGAGAGATAGAAAACGGTTGGGCGAATAGGCATTGCAGAGAATTGTTGCGATCAGATGCGCAATGACTTAATGCAATGCTTGCGTTAGATGGCCGTCGAAAAAGTCATGAGATCGAAGTTATGGTTTAAAACAAGTTATGTGCAGAGATGTTTGGAAGAGGATCGCATGTTATGGGATGACGTTATGAGAAGTATTTGGGAATAGGCGCTAAGGTACGACTGAGTCGAGTACGGACTGATTGGTGCTTGAGATTTAAGTTGAGCTTGTTAGTTATCCCGATATCCTACAACTGAGCTTGGCTGAATTACATATATTGGTGGGACGCCTAAAATATGTGTATGATCCAAACTAAGTTGTATGATTCCAACGATAGTAGCACGAGATCGTGAAACGATCTAGCGAGGCACTTGGATTAAGTGTTGATTTCGGTTCGAGGACGAACCTAATTTTGAGTGGCATATTATGTAATTCCCCGCACCGTACGGTGCATTACGACGAGTCGTTGACTCGAAGAGTTGCGTTGACCCGATGAGGTATCGGTACGAATCGATATAAGAGTTGCGTTGGCCAAAGGTAAGCTTTGAATCGATTGGAATCTATGAATCGAATCGATGCAAAGGATAAGTCCCATTTGAGCAAGTGCTGATTTTAGTTGATCTGGTGTGCAGGCTATGCTTTTACGCTGGACGATAAGAGGTCAGCATTTTGCCTTATGCAGTGAAGTGTCCGCAAAACCAAATCGTGGCCTTACAACAGATTATGGCATGGGCATGATAGGCTAAATCAACCGAGTAGTTCAAAGGAATGGCTAAGTCCGAGAGTTAGCTATGCGACCAAGTTATGGAAGCGAACCGCTTCAGTTCGGCAAAACGACAAGGCGTATCGACTTAAGGTGGACGGGTTCTTGACTCTCTCTCATTATTTCTTTACGTCTAATAAAACACATCATCGTATGCGTAAGTTGCTATTGAGTTAACGAGCGTGGCTCGAATGACTATGGGTCTAAGTATGTGTTGAACATTAAGATAGAACATTGAACATTGAACAATTGAAGCAACATGCATCAAATGTACGGGGTGCAGTAGGACATGATGGTAGAACATTGAAAAACAATATCGAGATATGCATTATGTGCACGGCTCCGAGAACATTGAACACTAGACGTAGAACCTTGACTATGGCGTTAAGCGTGCCCTCGTGCACGAAAACTATGAAATGACTAAGTAAATACGAAAATAGGCTATGCGAATAACATTATGAACGGGATGCGTGAATATAAGCACGAGAAGTCTAAGCCGTTAGATATCGTGTATCAACACGGATGCGTTGGGACATGATGCCATCGGAACATGAATATGTTTATGGAAAAGACTATGTTTATGGAATACGAGATCGGTTGGTATGTAATGGATTGTATGCTATGGTACGTATTACATGGTCAATGGACTCGGATGGCCCGTGCACGAGTGCGGCTTTCCTCGGACGGTTACGCCGGGGCACCGGGACCGTTAGGCCTAGGAGGGAATTATGTGTGGTATTTATGGTGTACAATATTCGAACGGATTGCGATCGTCCAGTGTCGTGATAAGCTATAAAATTCGTAAGTTTGGGATCCTTCCGATACTGGGCTAGCAACCCGTATCGAAGTGATCGTAGGCTTACACATAAGAGATGTCAAGTCCATTATGGTGCGAAATACCGTGACCTTCATATAGATAGGGCCGGTGGGTTGAGATAAGAGTTGGGTGTAGGCGCAGGGCCAGCGACCTTTATGCTTGGTCTAAGTTTATGGTTGGTTGTCGCATGAATGATATGATTCTATGTTAAGTTATAACCCGTACAGGCTAGGCAATATGGAACGGAGATGAGCACAAGCACTATATTTATATTCATATTATGGCTAACTGTGTCTGCCGCAGGGACACAATATGGGACACATTTATGATAAGTTGCTTTGCATGAATATTGCTATGAAATCGATCCTAAGGCTAAATAGAAAGAACGAAAATTAAGATGCATGTTTCACTAAAGAGATTTAGGGTTTGGTTTGGGTGCGAGCGGGTCCTGATCAGTGCGAAGCGAGGACGAAAGCACTAATCCCCCACTAGTTTGTATGCAGGTTCAGGTATATTCGGCTCGGGGCGGAGCTTGGATTGGACGTGCCGAGGCATGGAGTCCTTGGCGTTCAAGAGGAGCTACCGCATAAGTGTTCGGACTTGCGACATGAAGATGTTCGGCCGAAGACTACTTGGTGGCTATAAAGAGGCATGATGTATGGAACAATGTAATCCTTTGTGAGCTAGAGAGATCATGAGCGTTGTAGCTAATTGGCATATATGTTGGGCTATTCAGAGCCTTTGTAACCTTCAGTTCATTATGAATAAAAGAGATTCTTATGTTATACTTTGTTTCCTTCTGCGGCTTATGTTATCAAATTGAGATAGTTCTATATGAACCTGTTATCTTGTCTTGCACGAGCGCAACTCCAGGCTCGTGCGATATCACGCCCCAGCGAGGACGATGATTCGGGTGAAATCTAGCGAGGACGAGCGATTTCTCGGATCGGGGCGTGACATAACCGACACCAGGTTGAAACGAATGTAGGGACATGACGAACATATTTGAGAACAAGAACTGCACCTGTCTTCATTCTCAAATGCGCATCTCCAACGGCAACTGCCTTCGACATATCTCCATTGCCCATCTTCAACACTCTACAGTCGTCTGTCGTATAAGTGGCAAATAGTGCCCTGTTGTGAGATACATGCGCTGACGCCCCTGAGTCCACCAGCCAAGAATTATCATCGCAGGCGAGGTTTATGTTAACCTCATCACCTACGACGATCATATCGCCTCCATGTATCGAGGCCGTCGATGTAGTATTCTGCTCTTGCTTCCCCTTGTCGCCCTTCTTCTCTCTCTTCCAAGCGAAATAGTTTTGCTTGATGTGGCCCTTCTTGCCACAGTGGTAACACTCCGAGTTCTCGTACCGACGCTTGGACTTTTTTCTGCTCTTGTCTCTGCCACCACCTGGACCCCTGCTTTTGCCCCTTTCGCGGCTCTCTGAAACCAATGTCTATGAGTGGTAGGATATGGATGAAGTGCCCTGAGAACGTCTCCGCATCTCTTCATTCAGCACCCCGCTCTTGGAAAACTCCAGACTGGCTACGCCTTCTGGAGCAGAAGCGATCATAGATACTCGTACGGTCTCCCACGAGTCTGGCAATGTATATAGCAACCAAAGTCCTTGAATCTCGTCGTCTAACTTGACTTCCATCGAGGATAGCTGGTCCACCATGCCTTGGAACTCACTCAAGTGATACGTAATGGATGCACCATCTTTATACCGCAGACCCATCATCATCCGTATCAGGAACATTTTGTTTACCCCGGTCTTTTTTGCGTACAAAGATTCCAGCTTCTCCCACAACGTCTTTGCATACTCAATATTGGCAACGTGAATGTACACATTCTCGTCAATGAACTGCCGTATGTACCCACACGCCTGTATATGCCTGAAGTTCCAGTCCTTATCGGATTTGTCACTGGGTTTCTCGGATGCAAATACTGGAAGATGCAGCTTCTTGACAAACAACAAATCCTTCATCTTGCTCCGCCAATAATGGTAGTTGGTACCGTTCAGGTTCACCATGCGCACCGGCTTCGCGTCCATCTCTGCTTCCTGGTTTGACTGTCAACTCCTGACACTTCTTTGAATCCAAAGCTCTGATACCACTCTGTTGGGAACGAAGCACGAAAACCGTTCTCCCAAACCAGAAAGTCCTGCGAGAGAACCGAGCAAAAGCACACAAACCAAAAACGTCAAACACAATCGCAGATACAAAGATTTTTAACGTGGAAAACTCTTGCGGCATAAACCACGGGACGATCAAAGTCCAACCCTGAAGAACCTCCACTAATGTAATAAAGAGAATACACCCTCTACAAACTCCTCCTGATCCAACACGGATCACCATAACTCACTTGAAAGAAGAATTTTTTTAATTGCGGACTCCGAAGAACAAGAGATGCCGAAAAAATATTCGAAGCAATCTCTCCTTCACAATAGTCCTTAATCCTCTCTCTCTTTCAATGATTGTAAAGCAATCTTATTTTTGAGATAATTTTACAACTATCATGCATCACCCTTTTATAAGCCCTTGGTAATCCATACATGGAAGACGAATATATATGGAAACTTCTAATATGCATCAATCATATATTTAATAAAAATCCAATCATAATTGACTTTCCATAATTGGAAACCCAATTATATGGAAAGCTACTATATGAAAGGTCCAATCATAAATATATGATCAAAGTAAATATGGAAATCCAATCATATATTTTCTTACCATATATGTTCCAAAATAGGATCCATGCACTCCCCGAGCTTCTCCGACACATGGATGGCGCTCGTCGCTCTCTGGGGTATTCTCCACATAGGTTGGGAACCCCACCCACTCCAACAGAGTTTGCTTTATTGAAGAATCGACACCTTCACATTCAACAAGCTATTAGTGATATTGCGCGCGCGCGCGCGCACACACACACACACACACACACACACACACACACACACACACACACACATATATATATATATATATATATATATATATATATATATATATATATATATATATATATATATATATTATGACTCCTAAATTGGTAGGTCCTCGACCTAAATTTCCAGGAACAGGTGGTGATTTCATCGTATTTGACACAATAGCAAGCAAATTGGAGAAGAAACTACTTTATTGAATGGAAGAACAGATCTACAAAGGAAATTACAGGAAAATTGCAGGTAAAAGCTATAGTAAATTGCACTATGAAAGAAATACAAGCTCACACATAACTTTCTAATTCTCTCCTCCTTTTATATGCAGTTGCTCATCCAGCCTTGAAGGACAGGCTGTATAACTGTCCGTCAGAGGCTGACGTGGCTGATTCATGATGACGTGGCTGATTTGGGGGTGTGGCTCAACTTTATGGAAACTAACTGATGCACCCAGATGCACCCAGGCATGGTGGTTGATACTGGAAATGCATCAACTCCCTTCTCCTTAAATTGACCTTGTCTCAAGGTCAAAAATGACGAAAAGATACCTGGATCCCATATCATGAGACCATCCTTTCTGATTTTAGTAGCTTGAGTGAGCTCTGCACTCTCTGTACTCACATCAGAGAGATCATTTCCACCTTCATCATTACCCATAACTGCTGCTTTATTTTTTAGAGAATTGGCATCTGGTATTCTGAACTGTTTGTTCATACAATGCCCCACGAACCTAAAAATTGCCAATAAGGACTTCATAGCTTCAACCTTCATAGTAGTGTCCTGAAGTGGTACTAATGTTGTGATGACATAAATATTTATCACTTGAACTGAAGTAGGACCTGGATCCCATACCATCCTCAGTCTAGTCAGTACCTTGTGTGCATCTGGTTCATCAAGACAGGGAATAACAATTGCATGCTTACTTGAAATTGGCTCAAGACTAGGCTTGGCAGTCAACTGGAAAGCATAGAGGTTTCTTCTTGTTGTTGGAATGACTTGGCCACTCTCTGTGAATAACATCTGTTTGCCAAAGAACAACACTAATCTCAAGCCATTCTTGGAATGAAGAGATACCAGGAACACCTGTTTCTTCAAGCCAAAATTTCTCAAGCCTTGACTTCACTTCCTCATTTGATGCAATTTTTTCACCCAAAAAATGAGTACAATGTTTCTCCATCTTGCTACTGAATGATGTCCCAAGAGGAAAAGGTCTAACTGTCAATATTCCTTTTAGAGCTTCTTCGAGGTTAGTAGCAGCAGAAATCATTTTAATTGAAATTTGGGAGTGAGTGATACTGAGAAGTTGGATTCCTGGATGTTGTTCAAGGGCAATAGCAGGCATTAAAGCAATTGGTCGATTGAGGTTGAATTCACGCCCACTAGAATCTACAGTAGCTGCTTTGTCAACATCCTTGTCAAAGATGATGCTTAAATCCGCTTTAGTCTCTTGGACTGCCTGGGGTATCATTTTCATTGCATTTTTGTCTTTAGGATTGGGAATATGGTTGGGAAGCATACCATCAGGCTTCAAGAATTGGTTGCAAGAAATAATTGCACCTTAAGGTTCAAGTACCTTTCGCCAAAAGATTCCTTCTGCTCCGTTTCCTGCATCAACAACTATAGGAAATCCCTCCAACAGCTCCTCAAGATTCCCAGTAGCTTTGTGAACCGCTTCTACAAGATCAAAAGTGTAAACAACCATATAGTCCACTTTCCTTACAGTGGCAGAAGCAACTTCTTCTGATTTCTTTAAACTTTCAACCGAGACATGCTTCACTGACAGATGTTCCCCCCTGTCATAGGTAAGGTTCTTGTAGAAGGAAGCATACTCCTCCTTGGTTGAACTGAATAGAGAGGTATCACCAGCAAGTATTATGCTCCCTATTCCCTTTTTGAATTTCCCGGGATCCCACAGTACAGACCTGAAGTCTTTCGGCTTGAAGGTGATTGGAATTTGCATTACTTCATTGTTGAACTTGTACAGCAGTGTGGATAACTCTGGATCTTCTTCTTCTTCTGTTGTTGAGTTCACCTGAGTAGAACATAGTTGGATGAGATTGATTTGAGATCCTTGTCTCATGTCCTTGATGTGTGGCTCTAGCAATTGTGTACTGTCTGATTGAAGGCCCTTGAAGATTTGTAATTCTCCATCTTTAGTAAACTTCATACTTAGCTTCCTAAAATTCCAGATGATGTCTCCTAGGTTACGGAGCCAATTTGCTCCTAGTACCACTTGGCAGCCTGTAATAGGTAGCTGTAATAGATCTGTAATAATCTTCCTGCCTTGACAATTGTCACGCCCCAGTACCGGAATACGGGGACGGACGTAGGCCAGCTACACCGTATAAGGTACGATTACGCTGTACGGCGATGACGGCTGTCTAGTCTTGCTGGGTATCCTAGCATGCAATCAATCTATGGCCTAAATCTGATCTCATGTCCACAGGAAAATCATAATGAAACAACATCAAGAGAGATAATCATATGGAAAGCAGGAAATACTGATATGAAAATTAGGAATCCACAGTACAGGATAATAATATAGACTAGTATACATTCCCACAGTTCCTAACATGGTCTGGAACTGAAGCACATCCCCCAAGTCAAGTCTGGAAGATCCACAGGGGCGGTCTCAGGCAATCTGGGAATAATCCAGGGTTGATCAGGCCAACTGTAGCAAGTACCAGAAAGGAAGGCTCAAGGACGGACGAAGAAAACCAGCAGGATAAAATATGACAAGAATAACATCTGAAAATAGTAAATAAAGGTAAGGGACCATACGGTACCAACGCACGATAACAATCCACAGGTATAGTGAAGCTAACACAATCACAATCTCCCTAGCATGCACTAGCACCTGCATTGCCAGCTAGAAATCAATATCAGCTGGCTAGCAGGCAACAAGCCAAACAACACAGAAGGACAAGCGGCCACACAATACCTACGGCTTGCTATTATTAGCTAACTAGGGTTATCACAGGCCTAATTACTAACAAGATGCAGTTGAGGTATTCCTATAGCCACAAGCCCTGCAGACTATCCAGGTTATCCAGGACGAATACATATAGTGGGTACATCGCCCGGGAAACAAATGTACCCTAATAGCAAGTTGGAGGGGTGCCCCACATGACAGTGGGCTGGAAATGTGCCCTACTCGACGGCAGGCTACAAGTCCACATGAGCGCCCAGATAACGGGATTGCCTGTAGCCGAAATACCTCGATCTATATAAGCTACTTGATCCATCTAGTTGTTAGCCTAGTCAGATTCATTACGAATTCATGACCGTGGTAACCAGGAATCCATGTCCTAGACATGATGCAAGACGAGACAGGTAGTTTGTACAAGCACAATCAGAAAAGTCAACTACGGTGTCAAGACAAGGTTATACTTAGCAAGTCAGGACGGGCTATCGCAACAGCGATCAAGAGTAAACATGTCATGTCGAGAGTACTAGTCAGGAGTGCGCCTCGACGGGCTACTATCAGGAATCAAGATATACATGTCAGGTTTACTCGTCATATCCAGAGTGCTAGTCAGGAGTGCGCCTCGACGGGCCACTATCAAGAATCAAGATAGGTCCAGGTTATAGTACAATATGGCTAGGATATCAGGATGGCACTACAGTGCCATAAAATCAGGTAGAACCTCAAGATGCCAGCAGACAAGGAGCACAACAGTACAAGGTCAAGACCAGTACCTCAAGGGTAAACTGGAATCATGGATCGGATATAAGTAGTAAAGTCAAGTCGGGGTCAATTCTATCAATCACATGGAGTCATCTGCCCACATCGTGGCATGGATATCAGGTCAAGTACAAGGTCGAGATCTCTACTACAATAACATGTCAAGCATACAGGGAGCCAACAGCTCAAATCCTCAAGTTGTTCCATCCACCAGATCAATCTATCAAGAGTCTCCCATCCACGATAGAAATCAATATCATGTCAGGAAGGTCAATAACCAAATACCAAGCTAATCACTATAAGCAACGCTAGGCCCTCTGGCTCACAAGAATCCTCCAAGTCAATGATCACCAGCCACTAGAAAATGAGCCCCTCAACTACCAAGACATAGTAATCAAACCAGGTTCCCCAACTACCGGAATACATAAAGGTACCAGGTTTTGGACGTTTGGGAAGTCGAGTAAAAATCATATAATAATACCCTCGATATTCTTCTCGTTCCACGAAATATTCGAAATCACCAAAATCCAAGAATTCACAGTCAGGCCCGGTCGAATTAGAACATCCTCAAAAGGAATAGCAATACTATCCAAGAGTCCACGTGAGTCTACCAACTGAACATCCCGAGATCATACTCCATATAATACTCAATCCTCATATATCCAAGGTCACAATCCCGATACATAGGACAACTGTCAGCCCTATCTAGCTGGACTAGGATAACTCCTAGGATGGAGGGTTAGGGAACCAGAGTCCGGTAATAAATGCTGCCGGAAGTGGCAAGGATTACATGGACCGCTCTGGAGCAAATCCACAACCCTTAAACCAAACAAGGACCAGGATTGCAGACCGTCTCCTGAGTGGAACCGCTCTCCTTACGCTATCCGACGGATAAGACAGGTCAGGAGCTAGGCGACTAATCTAGTATGGAGTCTACCTAGCAGGCAATAGGATCATGCCACCATATCCAAAACAAATAAGCACGAGTCTAGATTAGCAAACCAAAGGAAGGGTTCTGCCTAATTCTTCGAACCAAATTTCCGACCGAAAATTCTGGAAAAATCCGGCAGAGTCTCCTTTGTATTCTGGACGGGAGCCCCCAGCGAATTGGGGCTAAATCCACTCGGCGCAACCCGCCGCAGAATCGCAGGCTGAAAACTCTAAGTCTCAGCTTCCAGCAGCGCTACCATGCGTACTGGAAACCAAACCATAGACGAGAACACTAAGTCTCGGCCTCCAATAGCATTACGATGCGTATTGGGCGCCAAGCCAATACATGCAACAAGAATCGCCACGCAGGGCGCACCAAGACCCACAGTCACAATCCAAGCCGCAAGCAGAGTCATAAAAATAGTTAGCCAATCCGTCACCCGACCGCGAGTCGAACACGGGACATATGGGGACAATCCATACTAGTGAGTCGTGCTCGTGTCCTCGAAGGTATGGATGTCCCATCCGAGTTGTCCGATACGGTCTATCCCGGTATCGGACCAAGCTATCCTAAGTTATCATCATGGCAGTTCTACTACTAGGCTACACTAATCATGGTTATACAGTTTACAAGTACAAATTAATTAAATGCAATAAAATCCAGAAGAGAGGGCAAGAGCCGTCGATGAGCAAGGGATACTTGCCTAGAGGGCTCGGCTAGGTAAACAAGTCTTCGGCAGTCGCGATCCAAGCTAGCACGCCAATCGAGATCCTCAGAACACACAATAAACAATTATTAAAATTAAATAATAAAATAATAGAATAATCACAAGAGATGGCAGAAGGCTATACCCACTACTAAAATATGATCTATTAGCGACGTAATTTAGCGACGGCGTAAAATTACGTCGCTATATATGGAATTCAGCGACTCCTTTATATAAACATCGCAAAACGTCGCTGAATAGCGACGTTCAGCGACAGGTATAAAATTACGTCGCTGAATAGCGACGTTACGTCGCTGGATCATTAAAATATGTCGCCAGTTTACGACGTTTAGCGACGTCCTCATGTGACGTCGCTAATATTTTTACTTAGGGCACAGCGTTTCGTTTTTCCCACTCACTCGAAATTTCCAATTTTTCCCACTACTCCTTCCCCCCCTCCGGCGATTCCTTTGGCGACCCCTTCCCCCCCCTCCGGCGACTCCCTCCCACCCCCCGGCGACTCCCTCCGTCTCCGGCGACCCGTACCCCCCCGTCGAGCTCCTCCTCCTCGAGCTCAGGTAAACCCTAACCTAACTCCTCCTCCTCCTCCTCCTCCTCTCCCACGGACACACACACACACACGGACACACACGCACACACACACAGAGACACACACACACACACGGATACACACGCACACACACACAGAGACACACACACACACAAGGATCACACGGACACACACACAGATGGACACACACACACACACTGGACACACTGTGTCATGTTGTGGTGGACACGAGACACTATGTTGGACACGTACACATAGCCTAGATCCTTTACCAACCATTTATTTTCCATTTTAACATATTTTTATATATCAATTTCTAAATACCCTATGTTGACTGATACCTTGTTAATTTATTGTATTTTCTAATTTTGAAAACCCAGTTTTGACAACCATTTTAACCTAGTTTAATGCTTTAATTTAGATGTTTAAAACCCTAGTGTAGTGTATCTATATGTGTGCTGACTGAGTTTCAAGGTTGGGGTGATTTGGTTAGAGTTTTGGTTCTCGATTTGGGTTTGAGGTGAATGGGTCTGAAATATGTTATAGGAGTATGTAATGTTGTGTGAAATGAACTGATTTCCTTCCCTTATTATCCAGATTGGACTGACCTATAGTTCATATCACTCACTCACTCACTCACTCTTGCCTAGGTACACACACGCATATAGCCTAATACAAGCATGTTAGCCTCCCTCATATACACGTATATGTGACTGTCACATGTAACAGTCAACACACTCACCCCCCATTCACATGTGCATGTACACACACCACCCACTCTCTACTTCTCTCTCTCTCTATATATATATGTTTGATAGATGGTATTGTATACATATATACATAACTATATCATGTAACTCATATGTGATATAGGCATATAGCCTATGTTAGCGTGTCTAAATATATGAATGCATGAAAGTTGCCTTGTCTTGTAATATAGGCATATAGTATATACATGCCTATATATATATATATATTATATGTATATATCTATATAGATATTACTTGTGTGTATGAGATAGCTTGAGTTGACTTTGGTCATTATTGGTACTTGAATTGATCGGAACAAAGACCCCCAATGTCGGTATCGGTCAATATTTGGTATCGGTCGGTATCGGATCGGAACATGCCAAACCGTATCGGTATCGGCCGTATCGGATCGGTATCGGCCGATACTTTAAAATTATATGAAATAGTAGTCACCCCCAAGGTTGACTATTTTTACTGAAAGTCAAAGTAGAGTAAACATCTGACCTAGATTGGACTAAGAGTTGAAAAAGTCAACTATAGGTCAACCCTTGACCTAGTTTGACCTTGTTTGACTTTGTTTGACTTAGCATGACCTTGTTTGACTTTGTTGTCTTCATGATTGTTAAATGACACCCAGATACTAGTTTTAGTTGTTTAAATGACACCCAGATACTAGTTTTAGTTTCAGTTTGCTTTGGTAACTCACTATTGCTCATTACTTGGTACTAGTTTTAGTTGATTGTGTTTTTTTAAGACTAAACAAATGACACCCAGATATTACTTGTGTGTATGAGATAGCTTGAGTTGACTCTGGTCATTATTGGTACTTGAATTATAGGTTAGGCTTGTATAGCCTTGAATGGTGTGTGCAAGCTAGTATTGGGATACCAATAGCGATAAGGTAAAGGGTACCTTGGTAGGTCATGACTAGAAATAGGATATTTGACTTAGATTTGACCTTGTTTGACCAAGGTTGACTATTTGACCTAGTTTGACCTTGTTTGACTTTATTTGACTTAGCTTGACCTTGTTTGACTTAGTACAACCTAGTTTGACCTAGTTTGACCTAGTTTGACCTTGTTTGACTTTGTTTGACTTTGTTTGACTTAGCTTGACCTTGTTTGACTTAGTACAACCTAGTTTGACCTAGATTGCATATCATTGTTATTAGTAACTGTCCGCTACTAATGTGTGTCCCATAATTAATAAGACATAATATACGAATTTATGCCTGTTGGATAATGTGTGTCCATCTTTGCAGAATTATTTCCAAATGGATATGAATTACTACTTGCGGAATCGTTCATGGATGTACAATCGTCATCCTGATGATATGTGTGGTGTGCGGGATGAATACATAGCGGGAGTAGAGCAGTTCCTACAGTTTGCTAAGGCGTTCCCTCAGTACATGGACGGTACCAAAATTAAGTGTCCGTGTGTGAAATATCATAACGTAAAATATTATCCAAAAGTGGAAGTGACATATCATTTATACTCGAGGGGTTTCACGCCTAATTACTATCAGTGGACCGCACACGGAGAACTTGTGTCTTTAGCATCAGAGCCGGAGCCTTATGTTGAGCCGTATATGCATGCGGGACCTAATTTTGTTTCAGATAATCATGCATACGACGACGGGTGCGTGAACATAGTTTTCGACGCTGCGGGGCCTAGTTTCGTTTATGATGCACTTGAGGAGGTACCGAAGGCCGATGCTGCACAGTTCATGGAGTTGTTGGAGAATACAAGGACTCCATTGTATCCTGGTTGTGAGGATCATTCACCGTTGGAGGTGGTTACAAGACTGTTGAGCATTAAGTCAGATTTTAACATGTCGCAAGAATGCTACAACCGAGTGTTGGAGTTGATTATAGAGATCTTGCCGGCGGGTGCTAAGTTGCCTAAAGACTTGTACCGGTCTAAGAGGATGGTGAGATCGCTCTGGATGGGATACGAGAAAATCGATTCCTGTCGCAATGGGTGCATGCTGTACTATAAAGACGACAAGGACGCAGATGTGTACAGATTTTGTGGTGCTGATCGCTATAAGACAACTAGTACAGGAAGGTCTACCGCTGCAAGAAGACCGACCGATTCAATGCACTACTTGCCTTTAACGCCGCGGTTGCAAAGATTATTTATGGTGAAAGAGACGGCCGAAAATATGAGCTGGCACATGCGAGAACAGATTGAAGGAGTGTTGGATCACCCATCCGATGGAGAAGCGTGGAAGCACTTTGATCGAGTGTATCCAGATTTTGCTTCAGATCCGCGAAATGTCAGGTTGGGACTATCTTCTGACGGTTTTACTCCTTTTGGTCTTTCGGGATCCCAGTATTCGTGCTGGCCTGTGATTGTCACTCCGTATAACCTACCGTCTTGGATGTGCATGAAGACTCAGAACATGTTTCTAACCGTTATAATTCATGGTCCGAACAATCCCAAGAGGAACATTGACGTGTACTTACAGCCTTTGATAGATGAGTTAAATCAGTTATGGAAAGTAGGCGCTAACACGTAGATGTTTCCAGGAAGCAAAATTTTCAGATGAAGGCAACCCTTATGTGGACCATCAACGACTTTCCGGCCTATGGAATGTTATCTGGATGGAGCACTCATGGCCGTCTCTCATGTCCGTATTGAAATACGGCAGAAAACCGTGCTTCTTTGATTGTCATCGACAATTTCTGCCAAAAGATCATCCGTTCAGAAGGAACATGAATGCTTTCCGTGCCGGCGTTGTAGAGAAGGGTGATCCACCGCCAAGGTGGTACGGAGCCACAATATATTTCTCAAATGATTATATGTACATATATATTCATGAAAAATTATTATTGTATAGATATCGGCCTTCTACAGTACAGAGACAGCTGGGGACATTTGTGAGGCAGAACTATGGTGGGCCTTGGCTCAACTACTCAGATGCTCCTGCAAATAGGAAGGCCTTTTGGTTCGCCCACTTCAAGGTAAAAAATTTGTTTATTTTTAAATTTTAATAATCATTTGTGTATATTATACAACTTTTGTATTTTACTTCTTGTAGAGGACCTATTTCTATCCACCACACCGGGCGACGAGGATCAAGGGCCAATTTTCTGCCGTCATAGCCAAGCTCATCCGTGATGCGATCGACGACCAGAAGCGTCGTGATCGCTCCGGACAGCCGATCCAGGGTTGGATTACGCCAGAGCAGTGGACTGCGATGAAGGCTAGATTCAGCGAGCCCAAGTACCAGGAGCGGTCTGAGAAGGCCAAGGTGGCGCGGTCGAGCGCCGGTAAGTGGTGTGGTGGCTCCATTTCGATGACGGAGCATTTTCGTCGTCTGGTACGTTTCCTATGACGGACATTAATTTATATATAGTTCGATATAATGTTTAATACTAATAATAGATAATATATTTTAACAGGTAAAGAAGGGTGAGGACCCGAACATGGTGACCGTCTTCCTGGTCACCCATCGGAGGGCTGGGGACTTCATTGACGAGAGGGCGATGCTGGCATATGTACGTTCTATTTTTTATATTAACTGACTATAATTTAGAAAACAGAAAAATAGATATCAATATAGACTTTAGTAAACACTTACACGTTAGCAAACATGTTCTAGGCCGAGTTTGTTCGGCTACAGAAGGAGGCGGCTGATGCTGCTGCTGCTGCTAGTGTACAAACAGAGGGAGGGGCTGGTACTTCCTCCCAGCCGCCTGCAGAGCCATCGCCGGACGAGCTCTGGATGACCGCCGTTGGCGGTCTTCAGAAGGGTACGTACTACGGTACGGGATCCTACGGTACGTATTTGGCTTCGGAGTCATCCCGGGCCCCCTCTGTCAGTACGCAGTCTCCGGCTACGCAGGCGTTGTCACGAGCTGAGGATGTTCGTCGTCAGATCGAGGAGCTGCGTCGCGAGTTGCAGCAACAGATTTCTGATGCGGTCGAGCGACGATCCGACCCTCCGATCGTCACCGAACGATTTGATGCGGTCGAGCGCAGTATACAGGACCGATGAGTCTGCATCAGGCTGCAGCTGCCAACTTGCAGACGCTCACCGAGTCTACGCAGCGCACAGAGCGTAGACAGGTCGAGCTGGAGGGATCGCAGAGGAGCCTATCTGCCTCACTCGCTCAGTATACTGAGAAGGTGGTGAGTACCTTTGCTGTGCATGGTGAGCGACTGCGAGAGCTGGAGCAGGTACGTCCTCCGGGTCCATCGACGGTGCCGACTCTAGATACTGCACTGCCTCCGGCACCGACTCCAGACATTGTACTGCCTCCCACTGCCCCTACGGTACAGCTCACCCAGGAGCAGTATGACTATATTCTATCCCAGTTGCGCGACAGAGGTCCGCAGTGATTTTATTGGTTTTTTTATGACTTGTATGTATTGGCCCTATGGGCAAATTGTTTTTTCATACACTGTCGTTTATACACTTGGTGGGAGACTTTTTATCATTTTTCATTTTTATTTGACTCTATTGGATGTTTGTGAGGATGTGTGTCTGTGATATTTACTTTGCACTGCCTCCTATTTTTATTGTGATATTTACTTTGTGATATCTGCGACGGGATGACAAATATACCTACGCTGGGTTGTAAGCGATGATCTGATATACAAAGGAGGTGCTGCCGAAATTTTAAAAAAAAATATTGAGTATTTTTGTTATGATGTGTGTCTGTGTTTACAGTGAATGTGAAATACAGTGTTCGGAACCATTGACAGTTTTGATTACTGTTGTATGTTTTATCTTGGATAGAAATAGCAACAGTTCAGGGTGCACTTCTGAGAGCTTCATTTTCACGTCCTTCACTTTCTCGGACGTCGTAAAGGTTCCCGAGAAGGTAAAGGACGTGAAGAGAAAGCTCTGAGAAGTGCACCCTGAACTGTTGCTCTTTCTATCCAAGATAAAACATAGAACAGTAAGCGAAACTGTCGATGGTTCGAACACTGCACTTCACACACACTGTAAACACAGAAACACAGCATAACAAAAATATCAATTATATTTTTTTTAAATTTTTTTTAACATTAGCGACGTATAGCGACGTTCTGTGATGTACTACGACGGCAAATAGACGTCGCTATACGTCGCTTGACGTCGCTAATATACGTCGCTAAGTTGCCCACGTGGCCACGTGGATGCCATACCTCGTCATCATTTATAAACTTTTGAAGCGTCGCTAGTGGTCGCTTTACGTCGCAATGTTGGCGACGTACTGATACGTTGCTCTCTGTCGCTCATTTGGCGACGTCTAGCGACAATGGACGCCGTGTCGCAAATAGCGACGTTCGGCGACGAAAGTATCATCTGCGACTTGCCTATAAGTGACGTACGTTTTTCGTCGCTAAATACGTCGCAAATCATTTTTAGCGACGTATTTTCTGTATTTAGCGACGTCTCCTGACGTCGCTAATCTGGGTTATTTTAGTAGTGACCGTGTGGGTCCCGCAAGCAGTGCAGAGATCGGGCACGGAAACCGAGGTACGCAGATCGATACGAATATGCAAACCGAGACGTGTACGTATATCGAGATACGCACGAGAATCGAGATGACTCGAAGATCGAGATGAACATGAGACATAACGTGTACGTAAATCGAGCCGTGCACGTAGATCGAGAAAATTATGAATATCAGAATGTTCCACGAATCATGCGACACACAAATCGAGACGTGCACGCGAATCGAGACGACCCAGAGTCCAAGGAGCACATAAATTAATACGGCACACAAATCGAGGTGTGCACGCAAATCGATGCGGTGCGGAGTCCAATACGGTGCGCAAATCGAGGTGTGCACGTAATCGAGGTGGGCACAAAGGCCGGGGCACGAAAACCGAGACAACACTCAAATCAAGATGGCACGATGCCCGAGGCAGCGCGGGGCTCGAGGCGTCCCGCTGCCCTAGGCAGCACGTAGACCGAGGTACACGCAAAATGAGGCGACACATACACCGAGGTGCACATGACCCAAAAACACGAGGAACGAGAAAGCACACCAACCGAGGGTACGTTGCCCGAGGTGACACGCTGCACAAGACAGCGCACTGCTCGAGGCAGCACGCTGCCCGAGGCACGCCGATCGAGGGGCTCACTCCCCGAGGAGCTCACAGCCCAAGGGAGGGAGAGAGAGGGTACAGAGGAGCTCGGCCATGGTCGGGTCAGACCACCGGCGGAGGGGGACAGAGGGATAGGGAAGAAGGGGCTCACCAAGGGGGTGCTCGGCCAGGTCGGATCGGCCCCACGGTGTAGAAAGGACGGCGGCGGCAGCGGCTGCGCCAAGGGGCGGGGGAGATGGCGGCACTGGCGTCGAAGAAGGTGGTACTGGGGGCCAGAGAAGACGGGAACAGCGGCAGGGGACCGGAGGCCCTGACAGTGGTGGTGGTGCTGGTGGCTGAAGGGGGCGACGCTGGGGGCGGCTCGCGGCGGCGGTCCGCGCCACGGCGAGAGGAGGAAGGAGAAGGGGGCGGAGGCCATGGGGCTGGAGGCGAGGACGATGATGCTGGTGGCGGTGGTCGCGGCTGGAGGCGGGGCGACCACAGCGAAGGGAGGCGGTGCTCGTGGGTGAGGGCGGCGAAGGCGGCCGAAGATGGAGGCGATGGTGGCGATGGTGGCGAGGGTGGCGACGACGACGATGGGGGTGGTCGCCATGGCGGTCGTGGCTGAAGTGGTAGCGGCGACTCCAGTGGTGGGTGGCGGCCGCAGCCATGGGGAGGAGGCCGAGAGGGAGAAGAGAGGGGCTGGTCCAGTGAGGGGAGAGAGGGATCGGAAGAGAGAGAGGGAGTGAAGAGAGAGAATTAGGGGAGAGGGCGGCTGAGAGTGGAAGTGAGGGGGAGAGAGAGAGAGTTAGGGTTTGGGGAGGGGTTTAAATGGGGTAGATATAGGAATATAAAATAACAATACTAATAATAATGATAATAAAAATGATAGTAACAATAGTAGCAAGAATAATAATATGAAATAAATTCACCCTCAAGAAAATATCAATAAAATTTTAACAATACCCAAATTTAAAATTCCCCAAAAATACAAAATACAGTCAGATACCTATTTCAAAAATAGGGATTTGACAACAATCTATCATCACCCCCAAGCATACTCCTGTGCTTTTCAACCTATCTTCATTTACCACCATAACTGACAAAGCTTGAAGTGAAATGGAAAAAGAGCCAGCAGCAACACCCTTCTCTTCATTGTTCTCTAACTCTGGGTCTCATTCCTCTGATTCTTCTTCATCAGCCATAAGCATAAACAGCTTCTTTTCTTTGCATCTATGCCCCTTATACCACTTTTCATCACACAAATAACAGAGCCCAAGGCCTCTCCTCCAAGCTAGCTCACTAGGAGATATGGTAGGTGTTTGGAAGGTTTTGTCTGTAGATGGGTTTGAAGTAGTGGTAGTATATGGCTTCTTTGTTTTTTCACTTGCTTGCACAGGATTAATGTGATTGTTTCCTGAGAATTTCAGTGGATAGGAGCCTACATTGTGCATCTTTTTGCCAGCTTGCCATTTGGCTTCCTACAATTTAGCCATATTCATAGCAGTAAGTAGTTCATGAGGGTTAGTTAATTGGACCTCATACCTGATATCCTCCTTCAAACCAGCCATATAATGACTGATCAAACAAGGTTCAGAAATTCCTTGTATTTTGTTGGATAATTGTTGAAATTGCAGGGTATAATCCTGCACAGTCCCCTCTTGCTTAAGTAATTTGAGTTCCATCACATAATCTATGAACTATGATGGCCTAAATTGCATTCGAATAGCTTGATAGAAGTCATTCCAAGACATGACTCCCCCTCTAATCTTCATAACCCAGTTGCAGTAAAGAACTGCTCTCATCAGCCATTCTTCTATATCCCCTACTCCATCAAACTCAGGCAATTTGAGTCGAAGATGGGGATGACCCATGGATTCATAATTATTCCCTTGTATTCCCAAGGGAATTTGCATAGGAACAACATGATTGTTCATTCCTTGAGGAACAAATGGTGTTTGTTGGACCATTTGGGGAGGTGGAACAGGAACTCCCATTCCTTGAGTACCATAAGGTGTTTGTTGAATCATTTGTGCAGGTACAACAGGATTGCCCACCCCTTGAGGACCCAATGGTGTTTGTTGAACCGTTTGTGTAGGGGGAACAGGATTTCCCATTCCTTGAGTGCCATAAGGTGTTTGTTGAATCATTTGTGCAGGTACAACAGGGCTACCCATCCCTTGCGTGCCAAAGGGTGTCTGTAGAGGCATTGATGCAGATCTAGGTGTTTGAAACATCATGGAACCACTGTTGTAGGGATTCCCCATCTCTGGGTTCTGTGTGTTTGAAAAACTGGCCGCAGGATAGCCAGGGTTGGGTGGAGAATTCATGTACTGAGGGTTTTGAAAATTGTTTGCAGCATTGGGAACAAAATTTCTCATCCCTTGTACAGATCCAATTCTAGATCTGGATAATTCTTCTAAAAGCCTCTCAAATTGGTTGTTCATTGTTTGCCTGAGTTGTTGAATTGTACCTTCCATGACGAGGAACCTCCCATTCACGCCCAGAGACGTAAGCTCCTCCTGAGCAGTCTCGCGAGAGCCATGGCTGCTCGAGCTCGACACCGGACTTCCGTACGCTCCGAAGTGGGGATCGTACGGCTTTGATACCAAATTGGTAGGTCCTCGACCTAAATTTCCAGGAACAGGTGGTGATTTCATCGTATTTGACACTCTAGCAAGCAAATTGGAGAAGAAACTACTTTATTGAATGGAAGAACAGATCTACAAAGGAAATTGCAGGTAAAAGCTATAGTAAATTGTACTATAAAAGAAATACAAGCTCACACATAACTTTATAATTCTTTCCTTCTCCTTTTATATGCAGTTGCTCATCCAGCCTTGAAGGACAGGTTGTATAACTGTCTGTCAGAGGCTGACGTGGCTGAATCATGATGACGTGGCTGATTGGGGGGTGTGGCTCAACTTTATGGAAACTAACTGATGCACCCAGATGCACCCAGGCATGGTGGTTGATACTGGGAATGCATCATAAATCAACAGTTTATGTTTTCTCCCTTTTCTAAAATGTTAAATGCAAGTAAGCACCTTCAAGTTGGAAAAAATATAACTTACTATGTGCAATTGACATTTTTCACGCAAACAAGAAGATATATGTCTAATATAACTGTGACAAAATAGTCTCATTTTTTATAATTGAGCCGAATATGATTCAAAGGAGGAAATCATGTGGGTAATTTTAGTCCCACATCGGAAATGCACCATGAGTTATCTCAACATATATACTTGGATGTGTTGTTGAGAGATGCACATGGGGTGGTGACCCTAAGGAGGGAATCATGTGGGTAATTTTACAAGGAGGTAAGAATAAGGCTCCAAGGATTAAGCATTAATGCTTTTGTCATTCTCTTGGATTAATTCCATTTGGAGCTAAGCCCCAAAGGGGCTTAGCGACTCGGACTCGGACTCGGGCTCATGGGCTCATGAGGCGTAATGTGGCATTTTGTTGGCGCACTTTGCACTTAGCACGTCAGCAGTCATGCGGTCTTTATGCGGCTTATATGCGGCCATGCGGTCTTATGCGGCTAGGGTTTCCACCCTCTCTCTATAAATACTCTCTTCTGACCTCCTTTGTGACTACTACGAAATTACAAGTCAGAAAAGGAGAAAGAGAGAGAGAGTTGCTGCCGCCATTGCAAGTCCATCCGAGGAGTCTGAACAGAGGTGACTTCGAGCGTTCCACAAGTTCTTCAACTTGCTGGTTCCTGGAAGCAGATCGTGTGGGGCGAATCTTGCTTTGAGCAACGGTGTTTTGACACCCCAGCATTGTTCTTCTTCTTATCTCTCTGTAGTTTGATTGTAACTCGTTCTGTCCCAATTGCAACACGTTTGCAAGAAAGAACGAGAGATCTTCTCTTCTCTTTTTCCCTCCTTCAGATTGTAATTTGCTATTTGATTTATTGTACCATCGTAGATCTTGAGTTTGATCACTGCAAAGTTTTGTGTGACATCTCAGATCTCGATTACATCTGTTTTTCATCTTCGATCAAGCCTCGGGACTAACAATCTCAAAGCAAGATCCGTATAGATGGAAAATATTAATGCTTCGCTCCTCCAATCGGACTTCTGCAAGTTGGAAAAGTTCGATGGAAAGCACTATCAAGTCTGGAAGAGAAAGGTTTACCTAACTCTTCAACTGAAAGACGTTGATCATGTTCTGTTAGAGAAAGAACCCTCTGTTCCAGACACTGGATCTACTGCCGTAATCAACGCGGCTACCAAACTCCAGGCCAAGTGGAGAAGGGAAAATAACATCTGCAGGCTTCTCATCCTGAATGCTATGGAGGACTCCATGGCAGAATCCTACTCAAAGAAGGAACTTGCCAGAGACATATGGGAGTCTGTGGAAAATCTGTATGAAGAAGGCAAGAACAGGAGCAAAATGTTTGTGGTTGAAAAATATCACAAATTGCTCTTTGAGGACGAAAAGTCCATGCTGTCACAGGTGAAGGAATTTCTGAAGCTGCGTCAGAAACTGGAAGACGAAGAGATGCCCCTTCCCGACAAGTTTGTCGTCGGAGGGATCGTCTCAAAACTTCCTGCTGGATGGAGTACCTTCTATGCAAGGATACACAGAAAGAAGCTAGACATTAGCTTGGAAGATCTACTGCAAGAGATCCTTGTTGAGGACGAGATGCGTTCCCAATAGAAGGGGGACACTCTGTCCAAACAGTTGGCTAAAGCCAATCTTGTGCAGACGAGAGATCCAAAGGGAAAGCAGGCGGCTTCTCATCCCAAGAAGAAGGACTTCACTAATCTAAAAGTGAAAGGTCCTTCTTTCAAGCAACAGAAGACTAAGTCCCACGTGACTTGTTACAATTGTGGCAAGAAAGGCCACTACAAGAGTGAATGCAGATCTAAGCCTAAATAATCAGAGAAAGGTGTGCCTAATAAGGTTTTATTGGTTTCTAACATTGTTGCTATGATCGGACAGGTCACAACTGTGGGGGTTGACTCTGACTGGTGGATAGACACTGAAGCGACTTGCCATGTCTGTTCAGGCAAGGAATGGTTTGTCACATACCAGCCGATATCTGAGAAGGTTGTCATGGCGAACCAGGCCCAAGCTGAAGTTCTGGGGATCGGGACCGTGGAACTGAAACTCACTTCTGGGAACACTCTGACGCTTCAAGGTGTGAAGCATGTTCCGGCGATTGCCAAGAACCTGATCTCTGGGAGCCTGCTCTGCAACGTAGGCTTGAGGATGGACATCAATGCTGGTCAGATGGTGATGTCCAAGAAAGAAACATACTTCGGGAAGGCTTATCAAACCGAAGGAATGTTTAAAATTCAGCTTGTTAACCAGTTTGAAGATATTAATGCAATTGCATTTTCTGATTATTCTCTTGAGTTGTGGCATAATAGACTAGGACATGTTGATTGTAAAAGAATTAACAAAATGTCTAGTCTAGGGCTTATCTCCAAATGTGGGGGTAAGGTGGAGAAGTGTGAAGTGTGTGCTCAGACGAAGATCACAAGGAAACCCTTTCATCGGGTCAATCGAAGCACAGATCTTCTGGAGTTGGTGCATTCCGATATCTGTGACTTCAAACATTTCTCCACGAAGGCCGGGATGAAGTATTTTATAACCTTCATCGACGACTTCTCAAAATACGCGTTCGTCTACTTACTCAAGTCTAAAGACGAAGCTTACGAGAAGTTCAGAGAGTTCAGGGCCGAAGCTGAACGGCAGACTGGACAACAACTCAAGAGGTTAAGGAGTGATCGAGGTGGAAAGTACAGGTCTCATGAATTCGTATCGTTCTGCAAAGAACATGAAATTATATGTGAGACTACTGCTCCATACTCTCCTCAATCCAACGGAGTAGCGATAAGGAAGAACAGAACGTTGACAGAAATGATGAACTCAATGCTGCTAACCGCGGATCTTCCTAAATGCTACTGGGGAGAAGCTGCATTGACGGCCACTTTTATTCTAAATAGAGTGCCATATACAACTTCGGACGTAACTCCTCATGAACTCTGGTTCAAAGTCAGACCAAACTTGAATATCATTCGAGTGTGGGGGTGTCTGGCGTATGTGAAGCTCCCAGATATGAAGATTCAGAAGCTAGGGACAAGGACTACGAATGCGATCTTCTTAGGGTATGCCGATAAGAGTGATGCTCGGAGATTTCTTGATATTGAGTCAAATCGTATCATCGAATCTCGTGATGCTGAATACTTTGAAGACAAGTTTACAAAAGACAAAAACATTATTCTTTCGGATATTTCGGAAAATGATGTAGGTGCAAATGAGACTGAAATCTCATATGAGCCAGTAGTCCAAGAAGAAGCTGTTGTTGAGAAAACAACTCTTGTACCAGAACTCGCAGAGCCGTCAGCTAAGCGAGCGAGGAGACCGAAAGATTTCGGAGATGACTTTGTCACCTATCATGTGGAAGCAGATCCGCTTACCTATGATAAGGCGATGAAGACCAGAGATGCTATCTTCTGGAAGGAGGCAGTGAATGACGAGTTTGACTCTATCACCTCCAATAACACATAGGTGTTGGTAGATCTACCTGAAGGAGAAAAGTCCATCAGATGTAAAAGGATCTTCAAGAAGAAGATGAAGGCAGATGGAACTATTGACAAGTTCAAGGCCAGGCTGGTAGCCAAAGAATTTTCTCAGAAACAGGGGATAGACTACTTTGACACGTACGCTCCAGTAGCCCGGATGACCACCATCAGGATGTTAATCGCTCTAGCAGCTATACATAAGTTGGTGATACATCAGATGGATGTAAAGACCGTATTCCTGAATGGGGAGCTGACCGAAGAGATTTATATGCAACAGCCGGATGGATTTGTCGTCAAAGGTCTTGAAGACAAAGTCTGCAAGTTGGTAAAATCATTGTATGGTTTGAAGCAAGCTCCCAAGATGTGGCATGAGAAGTTTGACAAAGTTATTAGGTCAAACGGCTACAGAGTCAGCGAGACGGACAAATATGTTTACACAAAGTTCGCTGATGGAAGAGGAGTCATCGTTTGTATGTACGTGGATGACATGCTAATCCTAGGTACGGATATAGGCTGTGTCACAGAGACAAAGAAGTTCCTCTCAACCAAGTTCAGTATGAAGGACTTGGGGGATGCAGATATCATCTTGGGCATAAAGATCATCCGGACAGACACTGGAGTAGCGCTGTCACAATCTCACTACATTGAGAAGATGCTCACACGCTATGGGTATAAGGATCTTACAGGGATCGATACGCCATACAGGTATGATCAGAAGCTGAAGCCAAATTTAAGGGAAAGCGTCAGGCAGCTGGAGTATTCTAGCGTTATCGGAAGTTTGATGTACGCAACCACTGCCACAAGGCCTGACATAGCTTTCGCCGTAGGAATGCTGAGTCGGTTCACAAGCAATCCAGGGGTTGAGCACTGGAAAACTGTGAAGCGGGTGATGAGATATCTCAAGAAAACTCAGACATATGTACTGTACTACAACGGGTATCCGACAGTAGTGAAAGGCTTCAGTGATGCTAGCTGGTGTTCAGAGGTAGAAAGCGAGAGATCCACAGGTGGATATGTCTTTTCCTTGGGTGGAGCTGCTATATCGTGGAAGTCGAAGAAGCAGACTATACTCTCTCGTTCCTCCATGGAATCTGAATTCTATGCACTTGAAACTGCAGCAGATGAAGCAGAATGACTTCGGAAGCTCATGTATGATCTTCCAGTGGTTGGGGCTCAGATACCGGCGATACCGATATACTGTGACAACCAGGCGACTGCGGCGGTGGCATCAAATGACCTCTTCAACGGAAAGAAGTGGACTGTGCGGTTGAAGCACAGGGCAGTACACGATCTTATCAAAAGAGGTGTAATTGCAGTGGTTGATGTTCGGAGTCAGGAGAACCTGACAGATCCGTTCACAAAGGGCCTCAAGTGCCAGTTGGTCGATGACACAGCTTGTAAAATGGGCTTGAAGGCATTCTGATAGTGTGTCTTTGTAATCCTACCATAAAGTTTTATGCTATTAGTTCAAAGAGAAATCTACTAGGCATCTAACTTTTGGTTCAAAGGAGGATCACTGACTGGGAAACTATCAGGTAACAGTGGGTACTTGTTCTCTGGAACATGGAAGGGATACGGACCCATAACCACTGTTGTCTACTATGTATTTTTCTGTAGAAAAAACAGATCCTGTGGAAGGTTGGCTTAAACGCCTTAATGAGTTCTCAGACAGAGTGAATGCCTGGTGTGCTTTACAGGAAGCATGGTAGAGCAGCACTACAAGGAGTGAAACTCCATGCTACAGTGGGGTGACTCCACCATGAGGTTCCCAGGTAGGGGTAATGCCTCGACTTTGTAAGCCAAGTCACAGCGGTGTAGCACCGCAAATAGGCAGGTAGCCTAATACTGTATGACGTAATTAAAGAGTTGTAGACAGCACTACAAAGGGGAGGATGGTCCCATGTTACAGTGGCACGACACCACGATGAGGTACCCAGGTAGGGGTAAAGCCTCGGCATTGCAAGCCATATCGTTGCGGCGTAACACCGCAAGGAAGCCTTAAGCTTCATGCTGGGTAGTTTGGCACTACAAAGAGGCTTGTGACCTCATGCTACAATAGTATGACACTACGATGAGGTTCCCAGGTAGGGGTAATGCCTCGGCTTCAGGCCATGTCATAGCGGCGTAGCACCGCAAGGAAGCGCAAGGCTTCATGCCATATCTCTTTAATAAAGAACTCACATATAGTGTATGGAAAGAGATATCAGGCCGTCTTTTGAGGGTAAACTTGTAGACGCCCAAAATTATACACTGAAACCAGGCTGGCACAGGACCTTTAATGTGCATCCAGAAGCACAAGTAACTACACTTTGTGAGTGGGAAGAATTACAATTGTGGTGCAGAATTCAAGGCGTAGTCCATTCTTGTATCACATTGTTATTTAATCCATGCGGAAAGATTCAAGTCGTCAGCGACATCTATCCTAATGCAAAATAGACAGTTACTGTGGGGAACGCTCAACCCTGGACACATATATATGTTATGATATGTGGAGGATTGTTGGTGCTTTCATTACATGGATAGAGCTTGCTCTCAACATGCCTTGTAAATTTTAGTCCCACATCGAAAATGCACCATGAGTTATCTCAACATATATACTTCGGTGTGTTGTTGAGAGATGCACATGGGGTGGTGACCCTAAGGAGGGAATCATGTGGGTAATTTTACAATGAGGTAAGAATAAGGCTCCAAGGATTAAGCATTAATGCTTTTGTCATTCTCTTGGATTAATTCCATTTGGAGCTAAGCCCCAAAGGGGCTTAGCGACTCGGACTCGGACTCGGACTCGGGCTCATGGGCTCATGAGGCGTAATGTGGCATTTTGTTGGCGCACTTTGCACTTAGCACGTCAGCAGTCATGCGGTCTTTATACGGCTCATATGCGGCCATGCGGTCTTATGCGGCTAAGGTTTCCACCCTCTCTCTATAAATACTCTCTTCTGACCTCATTTGTGACTACTACGAAATTACAAGTCAGAAAAGGAGAAAGAGAGAGAGAGTTGCTGCCGCCATTGCAAGTCCATCCGAGGAGTCTGAACAGAGGTGACTTCGAGCGTTCCACAAGTTCTTCAACTTGCTGGTTCCTGGAAGCATATCGTGTGGGGCAAATCTTGCTTTGAGCAACGATGTTTTGACACCCCAGCATTGTTCTTCTTCTTATCTCTCTCTAGTTTTATTGTAACTCATTATGTCCCAATTGCAACACGTTTGCAAGGAAGAACGAGAGATCTTCTCTTCTCTTTTTCCCTCCTTCAGATTGTAATTTGGCTATTTGATTTATTGTACCATCGTAGATCTTGAGTTTGATCACTGCAAAGTTTTGTGTGACATCTCAGATTGTCACTCCCCAATCCTGGAATACGTATTTTAATACGTAAACCCATAAATTGTATTTACCTTGAATTTATACGATATTTATTATGCAGTATTTCTTCATGCATTTCCCAAAAATATTCGACAAAATATTATTTCCTAATTTATTTTCTGCATTTGGGCCTACAGTTTTGGCTCATTTGGGTAACCTATTCTTGGTTCACCAATGGTTCATCATGAACCCTTTGGTTCATCATGAACCCATGGGTTCAAGATTCTATATAATAACTCATCTCCTTCTCTCTCCTCTCATTTACTTCTTCTCATTTACTTCCTCCACCAACCAAGGCATGTACCAACTTGCTCAAGAGAAGGATCCATAATTTTGTTAATGATTCTTACAAAACTATTTGCCAAAACATGTTCTTCTCCTCAATCTATACTAGTTTAGAACTTGGAAATTTCTATTTTGAAGCTTTGATTTTTGTAGATCTAAGTTTTAATCATTTTCGGATTTCCTTAGTTTTGATCTATTTTCGTTAAAGTTTTGTGGGTTTTGATGCTTCCAGGTGGAAGAGAATTCCATTTCACCCAAGTTGGAACTTTGGAAATCCGGATTTGGAGTTCGGATGACCAAGTTATGTTGTTTTTGAAGTTTTGGGTTCTGCCATAGTGTTCTTGCTGTTTGGAGAAGACAGTGAGCAGTGTGCAGAGCTTCTTAGCTCACGCACACTGAGCTACGCGCGCTCTTTAGCGCTGCGTACGCAGACTTAGGTACATTTCCTGTTGGAAGCGTGTCTCCTGTAGCGTGCGTGACTTTTCACCCACGCTGCTTCCTGTAGCGTGCGTGACTTTTCACCCACGCTGCTCCCTGTAGCGTGCGTGACTTTTCACCCACGCTGCTCCTTGTAGCGTGCGTGACTTTTCACCTACGCTGTCTTCTTGAGCGTGCGTGACTTTTCACCTACGCTTCTCCCTGTAGCGTGCGTGACTTTTCACGCTGCTCTTTCCCTTGAGCCTGCGTGACTTTTCACACAGCTCTTCCCTTGAGTCTGCGGGACTTTTCACGCAGCACTCTCCCTTGAGCTTGCGTGACTTTTTACGCTGCTCTTTCCCTTGAGCCTGCGTGACTTTTCACGCAGCTCTCTCCTTGAGCCTGCATGACTTTTTACGCACGCTGCCTTTTGTCCCGAGCATGATATGAGCACTGATGTGACCCCGGAGAACAAAGTATTCCTACCTGATACATGTACCTGAATGTCCCAATTTTTGTTCATGCTCGACAAATGACTCGTAACTCCACGTGGCGTATTTGTAATGATGTATTACACTAAGGAGGGTAGCACATGTTGATATACTGATTGACATGGATCCTCTTTGGGGTAGTCGTACTAAAGTACGACTTTAGGAGGGTAATCATGCAGGCCACAGCATGAGAGTCCAAGATTTTACCTAGGGTTAAACTAGGCAACTGAATATACTAGATGCATGGGGAGGGCAGAGTTCCGAGATCGTGTTACACCAGTCGCCCTGAGATATTGTCTTGGCGCGCCGGCTGGTCTCCACGGATACTGTGTCATCCGCAATGAGTGGATGACTGTATCCGATTAATTCCTGCTATATATTACATGTCTTGGCAAGGTGGCCTCACGAGGGACCTGTGCTCTATGACACCTGTCTACGCGAACCCCTGGGTTGGCTAGCCTTGCTGGAAAGATACGATCTGAGGATTTTTCTAATAACATGACGCGAGGATAACCTCGTCCCACTAGAAACTCGTAGACTTGATTGGCCGTGAAAACGACTTGCTTGTATCCTATTACCTTCCGCGAATAATCGAGGGAAGCGGACTGTTGTGGTACGTGATCCAACCCATATTCTTGTTTGATTGTTGGGTTGGTTATCGTACTATGATAGGCTGTGGACCGAAGTTATGAACGGAAGACTTATTCTGGTTGTGAAGTGCTATTTCTGTGAATGACTGAGGAACATGGTCTATCATGGTACATGATCCAACCCATGTTCTTGTTTGATTGTTGGGTTGGTTATTGTGCTGCGATAGGCTATCGACCGAAGTCACGATCAGGAGATTTTATGGTTTATACCTTTTTAACTTATGTGAAAGTTATAGATGTCATGCCCCAGAACCAGAATACTGGAGAGCGGGGGCAGACATAGCCAGCTACGTATAACGGAATGGAATCCACACCGCTATACGGTCACGGCTGTCTAGATATGTGAGGGTTTTACTACAATTCATCAGTCTCTTAAGGTCATAAAATAGCCTATTGTCTCAATCTCAACCAACTAATAATAATCACAAGATATCATATCACCAAATATACAATTGTAAGGCGTCCCAAACATTACATATCCAGATGATCATGAAGCTAGTCGTTACAAAATGTGAGGACTAGCAAGAGTTCAGTCATACATGATCAACCCCCGGGGCTTGTCAATCATGTTACAGCCCGTAGGCAGACAGTAAGTAAGTACAATCGAGCTAACACTTGCTCGTCGGCTAAACGCCTCAAAAGAATAATTTACAATATTACAGTGGAAGAACAAAAGAAACCCACTCGATGCCGTGGTTACGCCTAGTGGTCACCATCGGGCTGGAAGACAGGTAGATCCTTTGCTGCTGCTCCGGTATCTGGCCATACAAAACCAGCTGGGTCAGACCCCAGAAAGAGCAAGTGCCACAAAGGAGGCCACAAAATAAGAACCAAAGCCAGCAATTAGCACAATAATATAATTACATAATAAGAGACAGTAATTAAGGAAAAAAGTATGATGGATAATTATAAAAGACAATCTTGCATAGAATCACTAAAAGACAGGACATATGGAAAAGCATGTCAGGATGATATACGATGAGATAACCATGGGACTATTCAGATAGCTAGGTTACAACCCGTAAACCAAACAAGGACCGGGGTTGTAACCCTTCGTCTGAATGGAACTTGGTTTCTCTCACCATTTATTGGCAAGATAAGTATAAGAAATCAGGTCAAGTAACAATCTGGAGTGACAATCATTATAGTGACAATCTGGAGTGACAATCCTTCAATCATTCTGGTATAATCTTACAATCAATCAATTCTAGACAATACTATACTGGACCAACTCCATCCAAGCAATCACGGCCAATCATTGCCTACGGCTTTCTACATTAACTAACTAGGGTTATCACAATCCTAATTACTAGCAAGATGCAATGAGATGCTCCAAGTAGTCACAGACCCTGCAGCTATCCAGGTTATCCAGACAATCATTATAGTGACAATCTAGAGAGTACAATGCATTATAGTGACAATAGAGTTCAATCATTTAAGTGACAATGGAGGGTGCCCCATATAACAGTGGGCTGGAAATGTGCCCTACTCGTCGGCAGGCTACAAGTCCAATCATTTGCGGCCGGGATAACAGGATCGCCTGTAACTGGGGAACATCTCTTCATGACTAGTGAATTATACTAATTATTAACCTTAGTCAAATTTCGTAGGTACTCCTGACCGTGGTACTCAGGAGTCCCTCCTAGACATGATGCAAGACGTGACTGGATTATTGTACAAGCACAATCGTCCACGGTGTCAGGATTAATTATACAGGTCATGTCATGTCAGGTAGCCGTCGCAACAGCTATTCAAGATATATCAGGTCAGGTTATCATATCAAGTGTACTAGTCAGGAGTGCGCCACGACGGGCCACTTATCAGGTCATGCTCAATTATCAATTCCAAACATATCCAGTAAATTCGTGATTATCAAGTTCAGGACAAAAGGCATAAGGATATAAAATGGACGTAAAATATCTAATAAAATATCAATATACAGGACAATAGAAGAGCCAAGCTTAAAGAATAAGACTAAACTCCAAGAGCCTGGGTTAAGCAAGGGGGTCAGGGAAGCAGCGTACGAAATGTCACGCACGCTGAGAGAGCAGCGTAGGCGAAAGTCACGCACGCTACAGGGAGCACCTGCGTGAAAGTCACGCACGCTCAAGAAAGCAGCTGCGTGAAAAGTCACGCACGCTATAAGGAAGCAGCTGCGTGAAAAGTCACGCACGCTCAAGGAAGCAGCTGCGTGAAAAAGTCACGCACGCTCAAGGAAGCAGCTACGTGAAAAATCACGCACGCTCAAGGGAGCAGCGTACATGAAAAGTCACGCACGCTCAAGGGAGCAGCGTACATGAAAAGGCACGCACGCTCAAGGGAGCAGCGTATATGAAAAGTCACGCACGCTCAAGTCTGCGTACGCACAAAAGCACGCACGCAGGAGACACGCCTCCAACAGGAAGCGTATCCAAGGCTCAGTGGCGTAAGCTAAGAAGCTCAGCACACTGCTCACTATCTTCTCCAAACAGCAAGAACACCATGGTTGAACTCGAGGCTACACAGCACCATAACTTGGCCATCCGAACTCCAAATCCGGATTTCCAAAGTTCCAACTGGAGTGAAACTGAATGCTCTCCCACATGGAAACATCAGAACCCACAGAACTCCAACCAAAATGGATCAAAACATGCAAAATCCAAAAATAGGAAAACTTAGATCTAGAGCAATGGAGACACCAAATCACAAAAAGCCAAGAACTAATGTTGATCACCATGTCCTAATCTAGCTAATGGACCAAGAAAATAGGGTTCTCATGTAGTGGCAAGATGCACTTGCCTATGGGTGGAGAGTTGTGGAGGAAGGAGAAGAAGAAGAAAATTAATGGTGGTGGTAATGAAGAGAGAGAGTGGTAGGTGGGGATTATAAAGAGGGGGAGTTGCGGTAGGGATGAGGGGTAGCATAAGCTAAGGTGCTCCAATACATAAATCAAGCCGAACCAACCCAAACCAATTAACCGAGCCATGACAAAACCCAAATACAAGAAATACCGAAATTCCATAAATCGAAAAAAATAAAAATACATGCCAAAATCCAGATACGAATATAAATACGAAATACGGGAAATATGGGAAAATGAGGGTGACAACTCTACCCACCTTAAAAGAATTTCGTCCTCAGAATTTAATCAAGGAGCTAGAGATTGTCACGACAAGCTACACTAAGCACAGGCAAGCTACACTAGGCAATTCAATCATACAATCATACAATACAAGCAAGGAAGGGAAAACGTAAGGCATAAGGAAGATATTATACCACACGAGTCAAACAAGTAGGGATAACGTGATCGGATATCATCCTCACACTCCCACGTTTGACCCTCCCAAGGAACGATGAACGCAAGCAACATGAACTAAACTGATAGTCTTGCGCTTGAGGTCTCTCCCCTTGGTCAAACAGGGATACGGGCCTATCCTCATACGAAAAGGTTGGTACCAATAACCAGTTTCGAATGACCTAGGATATGGCTCTGGTCCGGGATATACCGTTGTAATTAGGATACATGAGATACGTCATGCACCCCGCATAATGACAGTAGAAAAGCAAGATGAGAGGACACATATACCTCTCGGTCGATTCTGAACCTGAGCCTGGGCTAGGGCAAACTGTCGCGGGTTCTGTTGCTGGAAAGTCTGGGCCTGAGTCGGCAATGGCCTCGGGAATGGGAACTGCTGTTGCTGGTGAACTGGAGCTGGTACTGGTGCTGGTGCTGGTGCTGGTCCCCTAACCGAGGGACTAGATACTGTCGATGCTGAATCAACTCTGAATGGGCAGGACCCCATCTTATGGTCCGGTGCCCCACACAACAAGCATAATCCCAGCGCCTTGCGATACTCCGCTACCACGTGTCTAGGCTTCCCACAATAAGAACAGCCTATGGCGGAAGACTGCGCTTGCTTCTGTTTCTGCTGAGGGTACGTCGGGGTCGAGTACTGGACCGACGTAACTGAGGTTGCTTGCCTCAGAGTTCCAATAGTCAAAGCCCTAGCTGTCGGGGCTGGTGATGAAGACTGATTCATCTGACTATAGGACCTCTTCCGACCTCCAGTCCTGTCCACTATTCTCTGGGAGGTATACTCGTGCCTCCTTGCTGCTCGTAACACCGCATCATAGGTCTGATGCTCGAACTGTTCTACTGCCAATATAATCTCTAGGTGAAGTCCCTGCTGGAACCTCTGCGCTCTGTCAAACTCGGTTGCCACCAAGGTGGAAGCAAACCGACTGAGTCTGGAAAACTCGGCCGCATACCCGTCGATCGTCCTCCCCATCTGCTTAAGATTATTGAACCTGGTCTGCAAGTCATACCGAGCCACTGCATCATAATACTTCGCAGCTTCGAGAATCACCTCTATATCTTGTAGCCAAGCATCGGCAGCAATGGCATCCTCGCTGCCATCGAAGAATGGAGGGTTCAGGCGCTTAAAACTGTTGACCGCACTGTTCCCTCGGGGTCCACTTCTATTCAGAGCATCTTCGAAGCTAACAATGATCTGATGAGACCCACCAAAGTGCCATCATCAGGATCTGCAGGCTGGACTGGCTGAACTGGCGGCTCTCCTCCAGTAGGTACGACTCGGGAGGCTGCTCCTGAGTGCTGGGCCTGATCTTCTGGTTGCTGCTGGTCCACGGGAGGTGCTCCTCCTGGCTGATCGGCAGGGTCAGGTGCAGTGCCGCTGAGGAAGCCGACACAGAAAAATAATAAGGAAGGACCAGGATAGATCAACGATTACAAGCATGTGATCAGGACAAGAATTTTCAGGAATCAAGAGGATACGAGCAGAGATCAAGGGCGAGTACAGATTGAGACATCTATCTGGTAAACCCCCACATATCTTGATTTACAAGACCTGCATGGGCCACCACTTAAACCATGTCACGCCCCAGAACCAGAATACTGGAGAGCGGGGGCAGACATAGCCAGCTACGTATAACGGAATGGAATCCACACCGCTATACGGTCACGGCTGTCTAGATATGTGAGGGTTTTACTACAATCCATCAGTCTCTTAAGGTCATAAAATAGCCTATTGTCTCAATCTCAACCAACTAATAATAATCATAAGATATCAGATCACCAAATATACAATTGTAAGGCGTCCCAAACATTACATATCCAGATGATCATGAAGCTAGTCGTTACAAAATATGAGGACTAGCAAGAGTTCAGTCATACATGATCAACCCCCGGGGCTTGTCAATCATGTTACAGCCCGTAGGCAGACAGTAAGTAAGTACAATCGAGCTAACACTTGCTCGTCGGCTAAACGCCTCAAAAGAATAATTTACAATATTACAGTGGGAGAACAAAAGAAACCCACTCGATGCCCTGGTTACGCCGGGTGGTCACCATCGGGCTGGAAGACAGGTAGATCCTTTGCTGCTGCTCCGGTATCTGGCCATACAAAACCAGCTGGATCAGACCCCAGAAAGAGCAAGTGCCACAAAGGAGGCCACAAAATAAGAACCAAAGCCAGCAATTAGCACAATAATATAATTACATAATAAGAGACAGTAATTAAGGAAAAAGCATGATGGGTAATTATAAAAGACAATCTTGCATAGAATCACTAAAAGACAGGACATATGAAAAAGCATGTCAGGATGATATACGATGAGATAACCATGGGACTATTCAGATAGCTAGGTTACAACCCGTAAACCAAACAAGGACCGGGGTTGTAACCCTTCGTCTGAATGGAACTTGGTTTCTCTCACCATTTATCGGCAAGATAAGTATAAGAAATCAGGTCAAGTAACAATCTGGAGTGACAATCATTATAGTGACAATCTGGAGTGATAATCCTTCAATCATTCTGGTACAATCTTACAATCAATCAATTCTAGACAATACTATACCGGACCAACTCCATCCAAGCAATCACGGCCAATCATTGCCTACGACTTTCTACATTAACTAACTAGGATTATCACAATCCTAATTACTAGCAAGATGCAATGAGATGCTCCAAGTAGTCACAGGCCCTGCAGCTATCCAGGTTATCCAGACAATCATTATAGTGACAATCTAGAGAGTACAATACATTATAGTGACAATAGAGTTCAATCATTTAAGTGACAATGGAGGGTGCCCCACATAACAGTGGGCTGGAAATGTGCCCTACTCGTCGGCATGCTACAAGTCCAATCATTTGCGGCCGGGATAACGGAATCGCCTGTAACTGGGGAACATCTCTTCATGACTAGTGAATTATACTAATTATTAACCTTAGTCCAATTTCGTAGGTACTCCTGACCGTGGTACTCAGGAGTGCCTCCTAGGCATGATGCAAGACGTGACTGGATTATTGTACAAGCACAATCGCCCACGGTGTCAGGATTAATTATACAGGTCATGTCATGTCAGGTAGCCGTCACAACAGCTATTCAAGATATATCAGGTCAGGATATCATATCAAGTGTACTAGTCAGGAGTGCGCCACGACGGGCCACTTATCAGGTCATGCTCAATTATCAATTCCAAACATATCCAGTAAATTCATGATTATCAAGTTCAGGACAAAAGGCGTAAGGATATAAAATGGACGTAAAATATCTAATAAAATATCAATATACAGGACTATAGAAGAGCCAAGCTTAAAGAATAAGACTAAACTCCAAGAGCCTGGGTTAAGCAAGGGGGTCAGGGAAGCAGCGTACGAAATGTCACGCACGCTGAGAGAGCAGCGTAGGCGAAAGTCACGCACGCTACAGGGAGCAGCTGCGTGAAAGTCACGCACGCTCAAGAAAGCAGCTGCGTGAAAAGTCACGCACGCTACAGGAAAGCAGCTGCATGAAAAGTCTCGCACGCTCAAGGAAGCAGCTGCGTGAAAAGTCACGCACGCTCAAGGGAGCAGCGTACATGAAAAGTCACGCACGCTCAAGGGAGCAGCGTACATGAAAAGTCACGCACGCTCAAGTCTGCGTACGCACAAAAGCACGCACGCAGGAGACACGCCTCCAACAGGAAGCGTATCCAAGGCTCAGTGGCGTAAGCTAAGAAGCTCAGCACACTGCTCACTGTCTTCTCCAAACAGCAAGAACACCATGGTTGAACTCGAGGCTATACAGCACCATAACTTGGCCATCCGAACTCCAAATTCGGATTTCCAAAGTTCCAACTGGAGTGAAACTGAATGCTCTCCCACATGGAAACATCAGAACCCACAGAACTCCAACCAAAATGGATCAAAACTTGCAAAATTCGAAAATAGGAAAACTTAGATCTAGAGCAATGGAGACACCAAATCACAAAAAGCCAAGAACTAATGTTGATCACCATGTCCTAATCTAGCTAATGGACCAAGAAAATAGGGTTCTCATGTAGTGGCAAGATGCACTTGCCTATGGGTGGAGAGTTGTGGAGGAAGGAGAAGAAGAAGAAAATTAATGGTGGTGGTAATGAAGAGAGAGAGTGGTAGGTGGGGATTATAAAGAGGGGGAGTTGCGATGGGGATGAGGGGTAGCATAAGCTAAGGTGCTCCAATACATAAACCAAACCGAACCAACCCAAACCAATTAAAACCGAGCCATGACAAAACCCAAATACAAGAAATACCGAAATTCCACAAGTCGAGAAAAATAAAAATACATGCCAAAATCCAGATACGAATATAAATACGAAATACGGGAAATACGAGAAAATGAGGGTGACAATAGAGTACGACACGTCCCGACTCCATGCGGCACCTTTTGTCCTTGTTTGGTTGTAAGGGTGCCATATGGGTTCGAGGATGTTGCGCTACCCTATAATAGTAGCATAAGTATTACTATTATCAGTCATTCTATTAGTTGGGTTTTTAATCTTAACTCTTGTGCCCCTTTGGCGGTACTTGCTATTCGGGGCTGACCCCGCTGGTTTTGTTTGGCCAGATCTCGTAGCAGAGCCAGAGGACACGATCTTCCTCCCTGACATCCATGGTGCATACTAGGAGCATGGCGGTTCGGGGACTCGAGTGGGTTTCTTCTCCACCACTCCTGCTTATACTTTTGCGGCATTTAGCCACCGGCACCTGTTAGCCGGATTACTTGATATTTTGTGTCAGTACATAATTGTAATTAAACAGACTGCAGCTGTGTATAATTTTGTACTCCTGACTCTATGAGGTAGCTAAATTATAAAGCTAGTCTCTCATGATCATTTTGATGAAGCGTCAGGGACGCCTTACTGCTTTATCTTTAATGTTCATTTAATTGCTGATTTGACTTAATTGATTGAGACATAGAACTCTGTGGGACCATAGGAGACTTGATTGTAGCATGTACCCCCTAGTCTCTCGACAGCCACGATCGTCGTATGACGTTACGTACCTCATATGGAGTAGCTGGCCTAGTCCGTCCCCGTATTTCGGTACTGGGACGTGACACAGATCTCGATTGCATCTGTTTTTCATCTTCGATCAAGTCCCGGGACTAACAGAAAATACTCCACTCTGCTTATATCTGATTTTTTTTAGTAATATTATTCTTCACGTAAGTCGGGTTTGAAATTGTTATTACTTTTCAAAAATTGATATAAGAAGCAACTTTTCACATTAGTGTTTCATTTGTTTTAAAAAAACTGTAAAAAGATTGAATTGTTTTTTCGAAAACTCTTGATAAGTTGTGTTACCAAACACATTTCTTGACTGTTTATTGCCATGATAAGCAATCACAAACCTAATGGTCAGACATTGAGTTGGAGTGAAATTTGTCAAGTAAAAGTTATACAAATATACATATGGATCTAGTAGTGTGTAAATACCTAGCTTCACTTTTAGATTGAGGCGAGTATTCGGTTTATTAGGATTTTATTCGGTTTCAACGGATTCCAAATATTCAAAATATTATAAATGAAACTCTAAATAATCCTAACCGAAGTTGAATTAAAATTTACCATAACTGGAACTGAATCAAAATGATATAATCATTCAGTTTATTCGGTTGGACTATTTTTGTTATTTAATGGATTAGACCCAAAGTTGTGGCTGTCGGAGGCGGATTTTGGCGGAACTGCAGGCGGAAGTTTTGATCCGCTCCCACATATATATATATATATATATATATATATATATATATATATATATATATAAACTTCCGCTTCCACATATATATATATATATATATATATATATATATATATATATATATATATATATATATATATATTTTATATATATATATATATATATATATATGTGTGTGTGTGTGTGTGTGTGTGTGTGTGTGTGTGTGTGGGAGCGGATCAAAACTTCCGCCTGCAGTTCCGCCAAAATCCGCCTCCGCTCGATCCAACGGTTATCTAGGTGGTATGGTTACTCATATGTCAAAGTTTGGTCCAACGGATCAAAAGTCCCGCCCGCAGAGTTCTACTCCAAATTATTTCTCCAAACCATTCATCCCTTTGTGACAGCTGACGTGAAATGTTAAATTATATATATATATATATATATATATATATATATATATATATATATATATATATATATATATATATATATATATGGGAGCGGATCAAAACTTCCGCCTGCAGTCCCACCAAAATTCTTCTCCGCAGCTGACGTGAATTGTTAAATAATATTATGTGTGATATGACATGATAAACTTTAACACAAAAAATTAATTATCCAATTTTTTTTTCATGTTATGTCAATGTTAATATTAACATTAATGTTAATATGAATATTAATAATGTTAATATTAATATTAATTCTAATATTAATGTCAATATTAATATTAATTTTATTTTAACTTTAATGTTAGTTTTAATTTTAAATTTTGTACTATGTTAGTTGCTACAGGAACATATTACGTCAGCTGCCATGTAAGGATGGATGACAAATAACATTATTCCTATTCGTAAAACAAATGCTTACGGACATATTTGTAAAATAAAATAAAATTGGTGACTTCGTCTACAAGTTATGTTTTAGTCATCTTTGCGATAAATTAATGATAGTTTAAAACATAACCGGATGACAAAGTCTATAGAAGAGTGAGAAATTGACAGCAAGGTTATAATAGTCATTAAACTCAGCCCATCAATCCGGGACAGGAACTGTTGTTTTCAGCCCTCATGGAATCCGTGTGCAATGCAACGTGCCATCGACTGGACACGTGCCGGTTACCATGTTTGCATAGTCCGCTCCGCCAAGCAAAGTGACCGGCGCGTGCCCAGAGGTCCAGGTAACCGGTCCCCATCAGTGGACACGCACAGCTCTGACGTTTTCTAATCAGATGATTTCGACGTACCATCTGCCAACAGGCAAGTGGCAACAACGGTCCCAATCTCATGTTTAAAATATATATATATATATATATATATATATATATATATATATATATATATATATATATATATATATATATATATATATATATATATATGTTAAATAAAAATATATATATAAAAAATAAAAAAATATATATATAACAATATTTTTTTTCATTTATATAATTATATAATTTAAATTATTATTTATATTATTCTAAAAAAACCTTAAAAATAGCTTAAAATAAGACGTTTATGCCGTAATAAAGTAAAATAATTAAAAAAAACCTAATAATAACTTAACTATTTATATTATCTAACTATTGCACCTATATCTATAAAAAAAATTCTAATTAAAATATATTCAAAATGTATCCATAAAAAAAATTTAAATTTAAACTATTTTGCAGCAATATAAAATAAAATTATTTTTCTACGTGTCATTGCACGTGCACATAAATAGTTACTTATAGTTTGGATAAAAAACTTTCTTACACGTTTGCTTCTTGTTTTTCACCTCATAATCTGCAATTAAAATTAACTAATGTATCAAATATGAAAGCAAAAGCAGAAACAATTGAAATAATTTTAAATTTGTACATAATCTAACATAATCATAATATAGTGTCTGAATACATATAATTTTAGTGGATATATAATTTGGTGAGTAGATGAACAGAAAAATACTATTAGTGGACGTATGCAGATTGATGGCAATGACGAGTGTCAAAAGGATCGTTATCGGCACCTGAATGGGTTTCTTCTCCCACTTTCTTATCTCTTCTATTTGACATTTATCCGAGGACATGTGTTAGTCCTATTGGGAGGTGTCGGAGTAATCCATATTACGTAGATGGACACGTTACGTCATGTTCTCCGTATTTCGGTATTGGAGACGTGATGTTGTTTAAGTACAAATATGACATTAGTTTGGAAACTCAAAAATACCAAAAAGAAGATGAAGTGACACGTAAATTGTCCCTTTAAATTGAAAGTATCTTATTGCACACTTTTCATAAACTTAATGCAGTTAAAAATTTACAAACCTAAACATAAAAGTGCCAACAATTAAAACTTAGAAAGAAATTAACATGGTATACCCATCTTTCGAAATGTAATTTAAATCACATGCAAGTTAACTGAGATTTATATTGACCCATAAGTAAAAATTAAAAAAAAATTGAGTTGCATCCACTTTATTTATTCAAATTCAAGGTGCACCCCAGCGCTTTACCATAATGTAATTCACCTCCCACTTTTGACGGGTACCGTCTCCTACTGACGATCAACTCATTTGACCAAAGATTTTGGCCAAAAATACCTCTCGTATATTGCCTTCTTCCATGCACGTGCGTCCCACCGTTGCTGCCCCCACCCCCCGCACCTCGCCGCGCGTCCAGCCGCTGCTGCCCCCAACCTCGTCGCGCGTTGCCACCGCAGCGTGCTGCTGCTGCTGCCCCTTGTTGTCGCTACAGTTGTTGCCCCCCTCGTCGCGCGCGCCACCGTAATTAAAGTTTGCTGAGAATTTTGGGAACGATGAACAACTCTGTTTCCTTCTTCATCTGCGCTCTTCTTTGCTGTTGTTGGTGGGATTGGCGAATGGGAATGTGGTTCTGTTGGGGAGGAACGTCTTCATTGCTTTTGAGATGTCGATGCCAACTTCAGTAAGACCCTACGAATTATTGTGTAGTTTTTTTCTCTTTTTTTGTTGGTAGTGTTGATAAGTTTAGGAAGCTGCTATGTCACGCCCCAGAACCAGAATACTGGAGAGCAGGAGAATGACTCAGCCAGCTACGTATTACGGGTAGAAGAATATCGTATAATACGATCAATGCTGTCTAACCAGACGAGGGGGTGCATACTACATGAAAGTCTTACTATGGTCACTTCACATCTATTGTCTCAATCATTCAAACAAGAAGCAAAAATAAAGAACATGTAAGATAAAGCAGTAAGGCGTCCCAAACGCTTAGTCAAAATGTTCTTGAGATCTGGCTTTACAAAACATAGCCAGATGGTATAGTAACATATACACAATTATTATCAGCTGCAGTCTGACTTAATTACAATTATGTAAAAGTAAGTGCAAGACAATCCGACTAACATGTCGGTGCCAAACGGCTAAGTATGAAGTAAATAACAAAATGAGCGGTGGAGTAAGGAACCCACTCGAGTCCTCCTGCGATCATTCCCCTAGTATTGACAATCTTGGAGGTAGAAGTAAGCTGAATCCTCGAGGACTGGCTCTAAATCTGGCCATGCAAAACCAGAGAGGTTAGACCTCTAATAGCAAGTACCACAAGGAAGCACGATATGAAGGATCAAACCAGTAATAAGAGAATATGATAATAGATTTCTGCTATCTACTAGGACTCACACAACATCACGACACTTCGAACCAATCTCCCAACCAAACAAGGACAGAAGTTGGCCCGTCATGTCCTGACATTCTGATCATCTCAGTTAGGCAACAGAGTAAGTACAGTACACAAATAAATCATCTTGAACGGCCAATCAACTCCTACGGCTTGCTATTGTGAGTCCCAAGTTATCCTGAAATTATGCAAATCGGGATTCCTCAGTTCTTACTATGTGCGAGCAAGGCTAGTCTATCCAGTCAATCAATTGCGCCAATCATGTAATTAGACGAGTCCCAGCGGGACGTCCGCCGTTAATATACCATGTATAATTTAATAATATAAACAGATACCGTTCCCTGTCCGTGTGACAGATTTACAGTATCTGTGGAAAACAGCCGGTCTGTCGGCCACTACTAGTCCCAAGAGGGCTGCCATGTAAGAACTCGAAAATCTATTCTCTCCATGCAATCATTATTTTATTTAACTTAAAGCCTCTATGTTAAGGAAATCCCATGTCGTGGATCATGGTCATTCAAATGAGTACTTTCGTACGGGGTACGATATGCACAACTCTGCAACGTTACCCGTGCGGTTAGGTTGTAGGTCTTACATAGCGTAATGTAACAATCAAACTAACCACGGAATAATCATGCCTTGACCATAAAGTACACATGCTATTTTTGTAAGATAAATAAATAACTAAATAAATAAATAAATAATTTGAAGCCTGCATGTGCCTGTATGTCAATATTCGGGATCGGCTAATCGATTATAATAGTTCATTACATGAACGTGTCTCATTCATTCAATTCAATAAGACGACTAGCCAGTCTCTTAGTTCCAACTAGGAACGCATGATCAATTTTAGTCAAGATAACCATTATTATCAATGGTGACAAGGCATGAAAGTCAATTAGTATTCAGTGGAGTCGAGTCTACGACTCTCAGGGTTAAGTTCCAGTCATACTGGGTATCCATGGATCAATCAGGACACAAGGCGCATTCCACATAACAATCTGTATTAACAATATTAACATATCATGATTTTATCGAGTTCATGCCAAAAGGCGTAAGGATATAATAGAAGAATTATCATGTCACCAATTAAATGAATAAGTTATAGAACAAATAGAAACACCCAGGTCAGGAAGTCACGCCAACAAGTCTATGCTAAGGCCAATAAGTCACGCCAACAAGTCTATGCTAAGGCCAACAAGTCACGCCAAGTCTAGTAGGTAGGAGTGAGCGTATAAACAGCATAAGCGTGAAAAATGGTTCACGTTGGCACGCATAGCGTGATCGTGAAGGTAATTCACGCACTCATAACGTGAGCGTGAAAAGTAACTCACGCACGCACAGCGTGAGCGTATGAGCGTGAAAAGCGTGATAAGAAATTCATGCACGCACGCAAAGACGTGAGCGTGACTCAAAAGTCATGCTGGCACGTAAGAACGTAAGCGTGACTAAAAATTTACGCTAACACGTAAAGACGTGTGCGTGACTAAAAATTCACGCTGACACGTAAGAACGTGAGCGTGACTAAAAATTCACGCTGACACGTAAGAACGTGAGCGTGACTAAAAATTCACGCTAACACGTAAAGATGTGTGCGTGACTAAAAATTTGCGCTGACACGTAAGAACGTGAGCGTGACTGAACCTTCGATCCAAGCTAGAAATGAGGTTCCCATGGTTCAGAATGGTGTGGAATGAGAATCTCTACAACATTAACTATCTATTCCGAAAAGCACGCCAGGTTGGAAGATCAAAACCCATGAACAACCGAGAATGCTGTTACTTAGATCTAGAAGAAATAAGCCCAAGAAATCAAAAATGCTAAGCAGTAAACTCTCTTAGAATCACAAGAGGAAGACAAATGAACCATAAAAATGGGTGAAGGAGAAGCAAGATGTACTTGCCTTCTCCTGGTAGGTGGAGAGAGTGATGAGGAAGAAGAAGAAGTAATGGTGAAGGAAAGTTATGAGGAGAGAGAAGGAGATGGGGGCTTTAAATGGAAGGGGTGGTGGTAGGTGGGGTTCGGTTCATGTGAACCACCATGAACCCGAGAAAAACTCTCCTAGGTCGAACCTAAAAGCAAGACTAAAAGCAGAGAATAACAGCAGGAAATAAAAATGCAGATAATTAATTAACATGAAATTAAAGGAATTTAAATACAGGATAATACATGATAAATACTAAATAAATATATATGAGTTGTCCATGTATAAAAATACGCATTCTGGGAACGGGGAGTGACATGCTAGTTTGTAATTTTTTTTATTTCTAAAATATGTTTGTTCCTGAAAGTAGAGCCGAATTTCATCGAAGGTGAAATTTTTTTGGAGGACATTGTTTTTTTCTTCCTATGGATGAAGCTGAAATCTTTCGATTAAATCGATCATGGGAAATGCTAGTTCCATATGGGGGAAGAAGATGAGTGTGTGGGCGGCGGGGGAGCTGGGACGGCTGGACATTGAGGGAGGGGGGGTTAGTGGTGGTGGTGATGGTGAAGGTGTTGGTGTTGGTATTGGTGATGGTGAAAGTGGTGATGGTAGATGGTGGTCAAGGTGGTGGTGATGGTAGACGGTGGTGAAGGTGGTGGTGATGGCAGATGGCTGAGCGCAGGGGCGGAACCAGGACTTTAGAGTAGGGTGGGCTAGCTATTATATAAGGTTTTAAAAATTTATGCCAAAAATTCGGTTGAATTTTCCTGCTCATAACTATGATGAACGAAATACAAGTATAAAAGTTAAACCAACTCAAGCTTTGACATTTAAGCATGAAGTCTAAATATTGCACATGAATTTCCATTAGTAAACTGGCAATACAAAGAAATAGCAAGTACAATACAAACCTTACTGAATGTTGTCACATTTATAAGTCTCATAGGGGCCTTCTTTTATAGCAATTTCTGATGAAGCTTTCAAAACATGATATTATATGGTCTTAAAGATATATGCATTCAGTTTTGAGCCTGCAAAAACATTGAACACAATCATTATATAAGTACAACTAAGCACATAAGCAACAGAAAAATGGAGAAAAAAAACTTGTGGGACATTTATGGTACCTTTGGTGACTCGAAAGGCATGTCTAGGAAGATAAAAGTATGAGCCAACTCCTATACCAATTGGCCTATATCTCAAGTATGATCAATAAGTACAGCAGCAACATATATAGCAAACAAAATCATCTATAAATCCAACCACAGCCAACTTGTCAAAGTCAAAATATTTCTTCTTTAACCTAATGCTGCCAACCAGTTCTGATGGAACATCCTGCAAGGAAATGAAAAGAAAACTTGAATAACATTTCTCTATATGCTTTTGTAATTAGATAATTGCATTTCATACCTTCTCTCTAACAAATCATAAACTATGTCAAGTATGACATACAAAAAATTATATCCCAGCCCATTTCAATGAAACGGTGTCCTAGTGCCATGTACCCGTCGATTCTTGAATTTAAAGAAATCATCTATTATCAATTCTAAGTCGAGGCCTTCAGCAAGTTCTCTTTCAATGTAAATCATCAGAAATAATAGATATATTCTGAAACCATATATCTTGCTCATCCTGCTCATCCTTAGCTGTCTCAACTAATTGAAAAGAACAACCATATATCCTGCTCATCCTTAGCTGTCTCAACTAATGCTAGTTGGAGTCGGTGGACAAAGCAATGCACATAATACGCATAAGGACATTGTTGGCAAAATAAAGCTTGTAGACCATTCCATGCACCATGCATATTGCTAGCACCATCGTATCCTTGGCCTCTCATATTGTCGATAGAAAGATTGTACTTAGTAAAGACCTTGCATATCTCTTCTTTGAGAGTTAAAGCTGTGGTATTTTCAACCCCCACAACACCAAAAAATCGTTCACGTAAAATACCATCATCATCAACAAATCTCAAGATAATAGCCATTTGTTCTCTATTGGACTCATCTTGTGCTTCATCAACAAGAATACAAAATTTCTTATCCCCAATTTGTTCACGTATCTTACATTTCACCCCATGAGCTATAATATGCAAAACCTCCTTTTGAATCAATGGTGTAGTATATGAAGCATTTTTCGTATCTTACATTTCACCCGCTTCCAAATCCATCTTTTGTAAATGTAGGACGCTTAGGAGGATATGTTGCAAAGAGAAAGCATGGAAAACAATACACTTTATCCTTCACGGAAGAATATTCTAACCAAGGAAAGTCATTAAACCACGAGGCAATAAATCGACGATTTTGTTCTCCGGATGATTTAGAGGATGGATACCCTTGTAGTGGTTGATATGGTCCCGCATTGATATAAGCCCGTCGAACTTCGTCCCGTTGATTAACGGGGTATTGGCCTATTTGAAGACGTAACCCCGGATCCCGTTCAAAAGAAGCAACATCAAATTTTATAGGCTCCACTCTTTGAACTTTAGTACGACGTTCTTCATGAACTTCAACGGAAGGAGGAAATCTTCCATCAACTTCATTTATAGGATGTTGCTCATCGTTGTCATTGGAATGATGTTGCTCACCCACTTCTCTAGATGTAGTCCCCTTGGACATATCCTCTTTTGATTTTTCATTGTTGTTTGTCTTGTAGAACGAAAGCATAGTTTTTTTTTGGCTTCGGTGCTTGACTCATTCTTAAAGATACTTGATTATCTAGATAAGCCAAAAAAAAAAAAAATCATATATCAGTAACTAATGTAGACGCATCTTAATTATTTACTGAACAATTGTCTAGTTTAAAACATTCCAGATAAGTAGATAATAACGGAGTCTTGTATACTCAACAAGTAAAGAACATTAGGGATTCCTGTTGTAAGTACTTTAACTGATATCATGACTACAAATACAAGATCCATACTCAGAGGCAGCAGCAGCACTCAGAAATCTTATTCACTGAAAGAAAAGAAAAAAAATGCGTGTAAAGTCTCTTCTTCCGATTCTTATTCATGTTGCATTTGATGAAGAAGAAGAAAAAATCAGACTTCAAGTGGATGACTGGAAAGAAGAAGAAGAATCAGAACTCGGAAGAAGAGGGGTTATTTACTGGAGAGAAAAATCAGACTTCAATCGGAAAAAAAAGCTCAACAAATATAGATGCAACAAATGGTCAAAAATTAATAGAAGAGGAAGCAAAAGCTGGTGCTGGGTCTGCAACCCTTTACATGACCCTATGATACATGCTGGCAGATTTTGCTCTGGATAAGAATAGGGATGTCTAGGAATGATGGTCCAAGTGAAGAGCCAGCCATTCCTGGAATCAAGAGTTTAAGCTTGCCAGGAGGGCGTGGAAGCTGCGTCTCTTCGGAATTGCACAGACAATTAACAAAGAAGAAGAAGAATTGGAAAATCTTACCAGCTTACCGCTATTGTCGACGACGACGAGCGGAGACTGAAGACTGAAGAGAACTCGTCGAACTCATCGGCGGGCGTCGGCGTCGGCGGAGACAAGATGACCGGACTCCGGAGCTGTCACGGCGGCGTCGGCGGGCTAGGGTTTCACCACCTGGCCGCTGGCCCTAACTAAGTAGAGAAGGCTGCTCATGGAGAGAGGATCGGGAGATTTGGGGGGTGGGCTTAATTGTATGGTTTTACAATTTTATCCTACCATAGTAAAAAAAATTACCAAAATGACCCCGGGCTACAGCCCGGGTGGGCTTGGGCCTAGTTCCGCCCCTGGCTGAGCGAGGTGAGGGAGGGAGGGCCGAGCACGGCGGGAAAGGCAGGTGGCTGTCTGCTTGGAAAAAAGATGGGAATAATTTGGTCCAAAAAATTGGATCATTCCAGTTGACAGTTAATGTTGGACGAAATTCGTCAAAAGTGGGAGGGGGTGTTAAATTATATTATGGTAAATCACTGGTGTGTAATTTGAATTTGGATAAATGAGCATGGGACAACTAAAATTTTCTATAAAAAAAACAGAAAATAAATCTGTCCTGTTCGATTTGACATTTGGCACAGTGCGGAAGAATAGCACAGACTAGCCCATCAGTTTTGTATACCATGGGTTTCAGCAACAATCATCAGCCAATAATTCCTCCATTGATAATTCCACCTTCCAATAGCTTATTAAATAAATAAATAATGGTCTATTCTTGATTCCTTTAAAAAAAAGGCTTTAGTTTAATAAATAAATAATGGTCTATTCTTTGGTTCCTTTAAAAAGAGGGTAAGCAACCCAGTTTGTTCCCCCACTCTTCTTCATCTTCAGGTAGAACTCAATCAAACAATGGTTCCCAGGCAGCCCATACTAAACCTACCGGACCTGATAAGCCCCGGCCACCGAATCCCGTTCCAAGATGCGTCTTTGGGATCCGAGAGCCCGTTGGAGCGCAACCCGCTGTCCCCGATGGGCTGGAAGAAGCGCGAGTCGGAGGGCGTGGGCCTCGGCATCGTCGCGGCCCTCGAGAGGCCGGACAGCGGCCGGAGAAGTCCCACTACCGCCATCGCCATCGCTCGGCCGAAGGCCGAACCCGACTGCGATTGGATATACAACAATGCAAGTGTTACAACAACAACAACAACAAGTACTAACACAAAAGTTGCATGTCACGGGAAGAGACGAGGACGATTCTTTTGCGGGTCTCCGCCGAGGGAGAAGAGAGACCACCGGATTTTGCCCGTGGCGGATTTCCTCAGTCGTTGCTACTTGTGCAGGAAGAACCTCCATGGCGAAGATATATACATGTACAGGTGCGTAAATTTTTGGAGTGTCTGTGTCGTGTCTGGTACGTATGCTTTTCTGACACATCGAAACATCGTGTGCAGAGGGGAGAAGGCATTTTGCAGCACCGAGTGCCGGTACCAGCAGATCGTGAGCGACGAGTTCCAAGAGAAGTGTGGAACCGAAGCGTGCAGGCTGACGTCGGATATCTCCGGCGCCACGTCGTATGCCGACGACCGGCTGTTCGTCACGGGCATCGCTGCGGCGTGAGACCAGAGAAAGATCGAACGAGTTCGCAATCGATCGGAATATTTAGGACAGCTACGAGGAATCGAACGAAGAGTACCGGGCTATAGAAAATTTTGTAGCTCAAGCTTTGAAGTTTAATGGCGCTCCCTTTGTATTGTATAGATATATAGAGCAATAACCAAAAAAAAATCCCTAGAGAATTACTGTATGGATTGATTGATGTTAGCCTATAGCTAGAAGATGAGTTCATGACCAAGGATTTGTGAGTAGAAAAGGCTACTCTGTCTAGCTAATTATATTAAGTTTATTGTGTATCGTACAATAAACAAAGGAAGTTAATTGGCATCTGTACTTCCGATAAAAATATGGACACTCTATAATTCTATTTTGCTCTCTCTTTTTTTCCACAGAAAAAGAAAGAAAGATGAATTTCTCAATTCATCAAATTCTAGTTCGGGACTGACGGGGTGGAACCCGCAGCTTCCGCCTTGACAGGACGGTGCTCTGACCAGTCGATAGGGTTCCGATGATTGAAATTTTACAATTATGAGGGAGGGAAGACATCCCAAAAGAAAAACCCTGAATATTTAAACAATAGGCACCTGAAGCAAATTGGATCATTTTTGTGGACGACATTTTTGAATCAGTCTACACTGTTAAGATTGATGCAGTATGGGACTGTCTTGTGTAAAAATAAATAAAAATATTTTAAACTGCGTCTAAAAGTGTTCTTTCCATTAGAGAGAGAATAAATTGTTGAGAAAATTTTCAAAGTAGTGCACTTTCTCTTTTGATTTACGAAAATAGGGGAGTCCAAATTTTATTTAACAAAATATGTTGTTTTATGCCACTCTAGCAATCTACCTTGGTTTAACATAAATACTCTCTTAGAACCCATATATATATTAAACCAACTGGACCAACTAATAAGAAAAAAGAAAAGGAAAAACATTTGTCTTCCGAGGATGAACCATGAAGTATCATTCATCCTCGGCGTCATCCCTTGTGAAAAAGTCTTCGTTTGAGAAAAATCCGTTAACGAGAAGACGAAGTGATCAACATCCGAGTGAATCCTACTCGTTATTTCATCGTTTGATGTGTCTTGTTCTTATTCATCAAAATATGAACCACAATCGGGTCATTGATGTGTCCTTTATTCCTCAAACCTGCCTTAAGGATCTATTTGGATCGAGTGCGAAGAAAGTAAAGTGAGAGAAAGTTAAATGAGGAGGAAAGAAAATCATGTTTAGTTTGAGGGTGTGAATTTAGGAGGGAGAGTTTTCCATATTTTTCAACTCCAAATCTGCAGGGGGTTAACAAGGGGAGTTGAGGGGTTGTTTACAAAGTCGTAAAAATCTCTTGTTTGCCATATAAAATATCATGACCTTCTCCTTTTTTTTTAATTTCAACATGTTCCGTCTTCCTAGCTTTTAACCTGCTGTCGTTCAGGTGCGTCGTTTCTTCTCACTTTCATTTATTACTTATCGTTCTAAGGGAAAGAAATAAAAAAAAATCAACGGCTACATTCTTTTATGCATATGTTGAGTTGATTATCACTTATTTTTTATACATCAAAAAAATCCGTTTGTGTGTCAAAAAAAATGGAGGAGAGATAGTTGATGACCACATATATTTTATGCAACTGTTGAGTTGATGACCACATATATTTTATGCATCTGTTGAGTTGATAAGACCATCTCCAATGGGGGTTTCTATCTTCCCTATTTCTATGGAAGAAATCTATTTTAGAAAAAACTCCTCTCAATGATGATTTCTATCACCATTTCTATCCTAAGTGGAAATGATGTAGGATGAAAACTTTCTAAGAGGGTTTCTACATGCAGAAACTCTCATAGAAATTCTTCTATCTCTCATAACAATTATTATTGGGCCCCACACCATTAAATTTGTCCTTTTACTATGTGACACATAGGATAGAAATGGAGAACCATTGGAGAGCATTTTTGTATGTCAACAATTTCTATGTAGAAACTCTTCCAACTAGATATAAATCTCCTTAAAGTACAATGCCAAGTAGGATAAGAACTCAATTTTAGAAATCACCATTGGAGATGGTCTAACAACATATATTTTGTAAAATTTTATGACTCATGTAGTAAGAATAATTTAGTAACAATTGTATTTCTATTAATCTTCCTTCCACTCAAAATCTTCAATCGATCTAAGCAAGATTATTAAACACAATCCACTTAACTCTTCCACATGTCCAAGTAAGATTATATGTATTTACTCCCCTCTCTCTCACTTAATTTTTCTCTACTTAACCCCGCATAACTCTGCTCTCTTTTTTTGTGAATCCAAGTAGACCCTCAATGTCGTTGTGGCGTAGTTTCCAACAATTCCCTACCCCGACTAATGTGGTTCTACATTAATTCATCCACATAATGCCCCCCTTATTGAATCATGTACAGTGAAATTGTTTTTTGTGGTAAATACCTCCCATAATCCCATTATGTTAATCGAAACGCCATCGTACGACTAGGACTTGGATTACCCTAGTATTGTGGTCACTCACAAATTGAACACCTATTTCTCCCTCTCATCAAATAGTCCAATGAAAAATGCCTACCATGATATCCAAGATGTCACAACCCTTGCAATTAATTACCACGGTCTTCTTTATCAGGCATTCTTATTCATATATATCACAGTCTAGCTACGATCAACTTTTTCAATAATCACCCTCTCTAACATGAAAATTAGGAGGAAAAAAAAAGAAAATAAAATGCAATCCCTTTGTTGATGAGAAGTAACATCACAAATGACACGACAAGATGACAACCAGGGACATACTTTCGCAATCGTAACAACAATACTAAAGGTAATGAATTCGTCCCCGTTTGTTATATTGAGTTGTGTATATCTTGTATCTAGCTGAGCATTTGAGTTTCTTAGAGTTTGGTAATAATATAAAAAGGACTTGTATAAAGGATTTAATACCACATTGGATAAAAAGGAGTAGGGTGGGGTATAGATATATATGAGAATATGGACTTTATAAGGTAGTTTTCTTTTAAGTCAAATGGACTAAATCCATTATTGTATCTCATGAATCAATTTCAATTGGGATCTCATTTCCAACAAATGGTTTCAGAGCGCAAGGTTACAAGTTCGACTGGATTGAGCGCTCAAGTCTCTTTGAGATGGACGTTGTTGTCACATACAAGATATGTATAATCAACATGATAGCTAGCTCTTACATATCATGATAGCTCCTACATGATATGTAACGAGATCACATGTTAGATTTTTATGTTATTTCACTACTAAAATATGAAAAATTAGCGACGGAAGTAGCGATGCCGACAAAAGACGTCACCAAAATTTTGCATATTAGCGACGTCCAAAAATATCGTCGATATACGACACTCGTTGGCGACGTTTAGCGACGTCTCCTCTTGACGTCGCTAAGTTTTTTACTTAGGGCACGCTGTTTCCTTTTTCCCCCCACTCGAAAATTTCTAAAATTTTCTCCCCCCCCCCGGCGACCCACTCGACCCCCGGCGACACTCTACCCCCCCCCCCCCGGCGACTCCCTCCCCCCCCCCCCCCCCCCCGACGACGCCTTCCCCCCCCGGCGACTCCCTCCCCCCAGGCGACCCCTACCACCCCGTCGAGCTCCTCCTCCCCCAATTCGAGCTCCTCCCCCTCTTCCTCAGGTAAACCCTAACCTAACTCCTCTCCCTCCTCCTCCTCCTCCTCCTCTCCAACGAACACACACACACGGATACGGACACGCACACACACACACAGAGAGACACACACACAAATACGGACACACACACACACACACACACACACGGTCAGGGGTTCAACTTGGGTGGGCTAAACCTGTAGAAAGCTTGTGTGTCCGTGTGTGTCCGTGTGTGCGTGTGTGTGTGTCCAAGCCAAGACCTGGGCCCTGCCCTCTCGTCCAATATCTGTACCCCAAATCACCCTGCACTACAATGCCAAGTCCCTGGCCTTCCTGTCTACTACAGGGGACCAACACTTGGTACTACCCTAAGTCCACGCACCCAGTGCAGAGCATACACCCTACCTGCAGGGTCATGGACAGTACCATGTGGCCCTGCCTAGTGCAGGACACCCTGCCCCCTAGCTGCCAAAGGGCTAAGTAGCCCTATACAGCCCTCTCACTCACTCTTGACACCTAGGACTGTCAACTAGGAGTGATACACTATGAACCACACATAGGCTATACACCTCACATGAGCAACCCTCCCTTACATTTATGTGCACACAACTTACTGTCTAATATCAGTCCTATTCTCCTTCATATTCACTGTTATTACAATCATACCCATACATTGGCTAACCCACAACACTAGGACACCCAAGTCAGGGCACACACACATAAATACATACATGTAACCTACTGTCTACCTATTTTCAATACCTGCTATCTGTAGACTTGCCTCTAATTGCCCGAGCCCTTTTCTTAGCATACCAATGCAATTACATAACTCAAGACATCCTATTACACTAACACTCCCTATTTTATCTTGCTCTAAACTGAACACCCTATCTATATCTATGTGAACACACACTGACATCTATTTTTGATACTGCACTCGACATAACACACCTACATCAACTGACTCCACTTTACCTATCGGATACTCACACAACCTGATACACGGTATCCTCATATGTATGCCCCTTATTAATACGAATAGTAGACACACTCACACACACAAGTTCTTTGATAATAGGTTTCCTTACACCAGCACTTATAGGCTAGAACCTGACTACCCTTAGAGTATTACCGATACCCCTAGTTATCCTCTTATGGTACACATCTATATACAACCTGCATTTACCTATAGGTGCCTACTGCACCCATGGGTGCCTATTATCCATGCCTTGATATGGATATTCCATATTAGCATTCTTTTGACAACTATCCTTCTACCAATTTGAACACACACCCCCCGCCTACTTCTCCTCCAATACTTGCTACACGAGTTTGTCTCCTCTAAAAACTTCTAATTTTCTGGGTGGAGGAGAAACATACTTCCATTATGTTGTTAACCCAATCCACGGTTTAGAATTTATTTAAAAGTAAACATATGCACCCTGAGTTCTTACCTACTGTTGTGCCTATGTTTGAAACTTTATTACATAGCCCTGCAACCCACACTTTAATCTGAACCCCTAGTTTACAGGTTTTAGGATACTCCCTTCTATTGTTGCATACAACAATTTCTATGGTTCAATTACTCTGTGCAGTTATAATACCCGACCCAACCCGCCCGAGTTGTACCCCTACACACGGTTACCATGTCTCTCTATTGTAATATACACTAGGAAGTTCGGACAGTGCAAATATCGGTGTTTGTTCCATGTCTATGTCTAGTGAAGGATAATTGCCTAGACTTAGTCAACTTCACCCAGTTTGACTAGTTTGTCAAAGATATTGACTTAGTCAACTCAACTTCACCCAGTTTGACTAGTTACTGCGGTGAACATGTGTGTCCATCTTTGCAGAATTATTTCCAAATGGATATGATTTACTACTTGCAGAATCGTTCATGGATGTACAATTGTCTTTCTGATGATATGTGTGGTGTGTGGGATGAATACATAGCGGGAGTAGAGCAGTTCCTGCAGTTTGCTAAGGCGTTCCCTCGGTACATGGATGGCACCAAAATTAAGTGTCCATGTGTGAAATATCATAACGAGAAATATTATCCAGAAGTAAAAGTGACATATCATTTGTACTATAATGCCGCGGTTGCAAAGATTATTTATGGTGAAAGAGACGGCCGAAAATATGAGTTGGCACATGCGAGAACTGTCACGCCCCGGAGCCAGAATACTGGAGAGCGGGGGACAGACACAGCCAGCTACGTACATTGAAGTATAATCTACCTCGATATACGGTCACGGCTGTCTAGATGCATGAGGGTTTATCTACAAGACAACAGTCTTTTATGGTCATGAACAAGCCTAGTGTCTCAATCACAAGCAAGTAAATAAATGTTACAAGATATTAGATCATCAGATATACAAAGTAAGGCGTCCCAAACATTACATATTCAGATGATCATGAAGCTAGTCGTACAAAATACGAGAACTAGCAAGAGTTTAAGTCATACATGATCAATCCTAGGATTTGTCAATCATGTTACAGTCCGTAGGCAGACAGTAAGTAAAGTTGCAAACGAGCTAACACTTGCTCGACGGCTAAACGTCTCAAAAGAATATTTTTTACAAGGGAGTGGGAGAGCAAAATAAGAACCCACTCGGTGTCAGGGTTGTGCCAAGTGGTCACCATCTGGCTGGAAGTCAGGGAGGTCCTCGGGAGCTACTCCGAAATCTGGCCATACAAAACCAGCTGGATCAGACCCCAGAAAGAACAAGTGCCACAAGGAGGCTTCACTTAAGAACTAAACCAGCATATTAGCACATGATACATAAAGGTTAACGAAAGACATGAGTTAGAGAAAACAGGGTGATAAACGATAAGATGACTAAAGGATCATTCCGGTAACCAAGTTACAACCCGTAAACCAAACAAAGACCGGGGTTGTAACCCTTCACCTGAACAGAACTTAGTCTCTAACCAATTATCGATAAAGTAAAGCATAAACAAGCATGTCCTGAGATAGCCATGTACTGGATCTGGGCAAGACTAGACAAGATATGTAACACCCCAGAACCAGAATACTGGAGAGCGGGGGTGTACAAAGCCAGCTACGTATATTGAAGTGCAATCTACCTCGCTATACGGTCACGGCTGTCTAGATACTTGAGGGTTTAACTACAATCCATCAGTCTCCTATGGTCAAGAACAAGCCTATTGTCTCAATCACAAGTAAGCAGTAACAGTCAGAAGATGTTAGAACATCAATATACAATAGTAAGACGTCCCATACATTACATATTGGATGATCATGAAGCTAGTCGTACAAAATGTTAGGACTAGCAAGAGTTTTAGTCAATACATGATCAACCCTAGGATTTGTCAATCATGTTACAGCCCGTAGACAAACAGTAAATAAAGGTGCAATACGAGCTAACACATGCTCGCCGGCTAAACGCCTCAAAAGAATAATTTTACAAATAGAGTGGGAGGACAAAAGAAAACCCACTCATTGTCCTGGTTACGCCTGGTGGTCACCATCGGGCTGGAAGACAGGTGGATCCTCTGGTGCTGCTCCGATATCTGGCCACACAAAACCAGTTGGATCAGACCCCAGAAAGAGCAAGTGCCACAAAGGAGGCTTCACTTAGGAACTAAAACCAGCATATTACAATAGAATATTAAAGATAATAAATAAAGAAATGATAATAATAGAGATAACAACAGTAAACTGAGTACGAGAAAACTATCCAAGTAGCCAGGTCACAACCCTTAAACCAAACAAGGACCGGGGTTGCAGCCCTTCACCTGAATAGAAACCCGTCTCAAATACTATTGGTACCGTGAAGAAAATAAACGAAGAGAGGACACAGAACTGCTCCGGGAGCCAGGTTACAACCCTTAAACCAAACAAGGACCGGGGTTGTAACCCTTCGCCTGAACAGAACTGGACTCCTGATCTTTATTGCTAAGGCCAGCATAATTAATCATGGTATTAAGGTAAGGTAAAACATGACGAATATGGCATGGGATTGCAATAAGACAATAAACGAAGGAAGGACACAGAACTGCTCCGGGAGCCAGGTTACAATCTTTAAAGCAAACAAGGATCGGGGTTGTAACCCTTCGCCTGAACAGAACTGGACCTCCGATCTTTATTGTTAAGGCAAGCATCAATAATCATGTCATGCCACAATCTTGCACATGATCAAGATAAGACTAAGCTGGAATAAACTACATCCAATCAATCAGGGCCAATCAAGAGTACGGCTTGATACTTTTAACTAATTAGGGTTATCACAGGCCTAGTTACTAGCAAGATGCAATGAGATTATCCTAACAGCCACAAGCCCTGCAGACTATCCGGTTATCCAGGTCGAATGTCCGTTTAGGAAGAACGCAACACATGACTGTGTGCTGGAAATGTGCCCTACTCGTCGGTAGGCTACAAGTCCACTGAATGCGCCCAGATAACGGGATTGTCTGTAGCTGGGAATCTCTTCATGACTACTGAATCATTCTAGTTAATTAGCCTTAGTCAATTTCAGTAGGTACCCCTGACCGTGGTACTCAGGGGTCCCCATCCTAGACATGATGCAAGACAGTACTAGTTTATTTGTACAAACACAATCGTCCACGGTGTCCAAGTCTTTCATACTTGTCATGTCAGGCTAGCTGTCGTAACAGCATGCCGAGATATATCATGTCAGTTTACTTGTCAAGAGTGCGCCACAGCGGGCCACTATCGTGTTCTATTCTTACAATATCATGAATGAGAGAAACTTGCATAAAATAACTAGTGACATATTCTTGATGCCAAGGAAACGATTTACAACTTCCACGTTGGGAGTTGGAAGAAATTCGAGCCATAATTCAGTCAATTAGGACATATAACAGTTAGAAATAGCCAAAATAGGTATTATGCGGCCTATTTAGCGACACCATATGCGGCCAACAGCAACATGCAGCCTATGCGGCTCAACTGCGACATCATATGCGGCCAACTGCGACATGCGGCTCATGCGGCTCAACTGCGATATCATATGCGGCCAACTATGACATGCGGCTCATGCGGCTCAACTGCGATGTCATATGCGGCCAACTGCGACATGCGGCTCATGCGGCTCAACTGCGACATCATATGCGACCAACAGCGACATGCGACTTATGCGGCTCAACTGCGACATCATATGCGGCCAACTGCGACATGTGCCTTATGCGGCTCAACTGCGACATCATATGCGGCCAACTGCGACATGCGGCTCATGCGGCTCAACTGCGACATCATATGCGGCCAACTGCGACATGTGCCTTATGCGGCTCATTCGCGACATCATATGCGGCCAACTGCGACATGTGCCTTATGCGGCTCATTCGCGACATCATATGCGGCCAACTGCGACATTTGCCTTATGCGGCTTATTCGCGACATCATATGCGGCCAACTGCGACATGTGGTTCATGCTACAGATGAACATAGAAATGATCGAAAAATGCTTTGGCCATAACTTCCTCATCCGAAGTCGAAATCAAGCGAAACAAAAGCCAAAACCGCATGAAATTGAATTTTCTACAACATAGAACCAATAGTTTTCGAAAATAATCAAGTTTTAGAGATCAAAACTAAGAAAACCGAAAAGTTACAAACTTAGATCTACAATAATCCATCCATCAAATCCAAAAATGTCAAGTTCTAAAGAGACTTAGAATCAAGTAAGGAAGAGAATGGAACAATAAAACTTGAGATCCATCATGAAGCAAGTTTGTACTTGCCTAGCTCTTTTTCCTGGTAGATGGAAGAGTAAATGGTGGAGAAGAAGAAGATTAATGAAGAGAGAGAAAGGGGAATGGGTTAATAAAGGATAGTGGGGGTGGTAGGTAGGGGGGTTGGTTCACAACCGAACCAAGCCGAACCAATTCAAGCCAAACCGAACCAAGATGAACCATGGCTAAGCAAATGAAAATACCCAATAAATTAAGCAAGGAGACATACAATAAAAGATAAAATACGTACACGTATTTCAAAATTCGTAATACGAACAATAGGTATTACAACTCTACCCACCTTAAAAGAATTTCATCCTCGGAATTTAATTAAGAGGCTAGAGGGACAAGAACAAGCTATACTATTCATAGGCAAGCTATACTAATCAAGCAATCAAGTAATTATTCATGCAAGCAAGGAATCGAAGGCATAAGGTATAAGAAAGATATTATACCTCACGAGTCAAACAGGTCGGGATATCGCGATCGGATATCATCCTCACGCTCCCACGTCGACTCACCCAAAGAGTGATAACCCCAAGCAACACGGACTAAACTAATAGTCTTGTTCTTGAGTATCTTCTCTCTCCGGTCCAATATAGACACGGGCCTCTCCTCATACGAAAGGTTGGTACCAACAACCAATTTCGAATGATCCAGAATGTGGCTCGGGTCCGGGATATACCGTCGCAGTTGGGATACATGGAACACGTCATGCACCTCACGTAGCGACGGCGGAAGAGCGAGACGATAGGACACATCACCGACTCGCTCCAGAATATCGAACGGGCCTATATACCTAGGACTAAGCTTTCCTCGTACGCCGAAATGAATGACACCGTGGTTAGGTAAAATCCTCAGGAATACATGGTCGCCGACAGAAAACTCAAGAGGGCGTCGATGAGAATCGACCCAATGACGCTGGCGATCTTGAGCAACTCGAAGATGATCTCTGACTCTCTTGACCACCTCAACGGTCTGAGCAATCATTTTCGGACCGATCATCTGCCTCTCTCTAACATCATCCCATGCTACCGGGGATCTGTACTTTCTATCATACAGTGCCTCGAACGGTACCATCTGGATGCTGGCCTGGAAACTGTTGTTGTACGAGAACTCTACCAGGTGTAGGTGATCTTCCCACGAACCACCGAAGTCGAGCGTACAAGATCTCAACATATCTTCGAGAGTCTGGATCGTACGTTCCGACTGGCCATCTGTCTGTGGATGATAAGCTGAACTGAACTGGAGGTGAGTTCCCAAACTTTTTTGCAAGCTACGCCAAAAGTGCAACATAAATCTTGAATCTCTGTCTGAAGTGATACTGACTGATATACCGTGCAATCTGATAATCTGCCGAAGATACATCTCCGCTAGCTGAGCCGTCGACTGACCAACTCTGAACGGAAGAAAGTGAGCCACCTTCGTGAGCCTGTCTATGACAACCCAAATAGCGTCTCTGCCAGCCGGAGATCTAGGCAATCCAGTCACAAAGTCCATGGTTATATGCTCCCATTTCCACTCGAGAATCGGCAATGGTTGAAGTAGTCCAGCTGGTCTCTGATGCTCAGTCTTAACTTGTTGGCAGACTAAACAACGAGAGACAAACCGGGCTATCTTCCTCTTCATGCCATTCCACCAAAAGTGCTGACGAATATCACGGTACATCTTCGTGCCACCGGGATGAATGGAATACTGCGAACTGTGGGCCTCTGCCATGATCTCATGTCTGATATCTTCACTGGGTACACAAAGATGCATACCATGTCGAAGTGTACCATCTTCATGAATGCATAACTCTGGTCTTCGTCCTGCCTCACACTCTGCTTTGAGTCGCTGAAGCTTGGAATCTGCTGACTGCGCCATCTGGATCCTCTAGACTATAGTGGACTGAACTTGCATGCTGGCCATCAATGTCACACTGGAAGGGAGGACAACTTCTATTCCCATATTCTGAAGATCGGCTAACAGCTCTGGTTGCGCTGTTAGAAAATAAACTCTGGCTCTCCTGCTCAATGCATCTGCAACAACGTTAGCCTTCCCTGGGTGATACTGCAGGTTGACATCATAATCCACTAGCAGCTCTAGCCATCTTCTCTGACGCATGTTAAGATCCTTCTGGGTGAAAAGATACTTCAGGTTCTTGTGGTCGGTGAAGATCTCTACCCTATCTCCGTACAAGTAGTACCTCCACAACTTAAGTGCAAACACTACCGCTGCCAGCTCCAAGTCATGGGTTGGATAATTCCTCTCATGATCACGAAGTTGCCGTGACGCATAAGCTATTACCTTCCCATGCTGCATCAGAACACATCCTTAACCCCTGCCCAAAGCATCACAATACACTGAGAATCCTCCGGTTCCATCTAGAAGCGTGAGAATAGGAGCCGTCATCAAGCCTCGCTTCAACCTCTTAAAAGAATCCTGGCATTCTGCAGTCCAAGCAAACTGCACATCCTTGCGGGTCAACTGGGTCAATGGCACAAAAATTCGAGCAAAGTCTGAAACAAATCGCCGGTAGTAGCCGGCCAAGCCAAGAAAACTGCGAAATTCTGCCACTGTGCTAGGTACCGGCCACGACTCAATGGCCACGATCTTCTGGGGATCCATTTCAACTCCTCCTCGGGTGATGATATGACCCAAGTACGAAATACGATCGAGCCAAAACTCGCATTTACTAAACTTGGCAAACAACTGGTGCTCTCTGAGAATCTGGAGGATAATTCGGAGATGCTGCTCATGCTCCGCCTCACTCTTACTGTAGACTAGGATGTCGTCTAGGAACATAATCACGAACTAATCCAAATAAGGCATGAAGATACGATTCATGAGGTCCATGAATACAGCCGGCGCATTGGTTGTTCCAAATGGCATCACAAGGAACTCACAATGCCCATATTTCGATCTAAAAGCTGTCTTCGGGATATCCTGCTCTCTGACTCTGATCTGGTGGTATCCTGATCGTAAGTCAATCTTCGAAAATACTGACGCCCCTTTGAGTTGATTAAATAAGTCATCTATCCTCGGGAGAGGGTATCGGTTCTTGATTGTCACTGAGTTCAAGGTACGATAATCAACACACAATCTAGACGTACCATCCTTCTTTTTCACAAAAAGTATCGGGGCTCCCCAAGGCGATCCACTAGCACGAATGAATCCCTTGGTTCTGAGTTTTTCAATCATCTTGTACAATATCTCTAGCTCTGACGGTGCCATCCTGTAGACTCTCTCTGACACTGGGGCTGTCCCGGGAATCAAGTCGATGGTAAACTCGATCTCTCGCTCTGGCGGCATCCCTGGAAGCTCTTCTGGGAAAACATCTGGAAATTTTTCGACTATCCGAGGTAACTGTACTGCTGTTACTGCCATCCGCAATAATAGAGAAGAAGGTTCAACTTCGCCTCGGGAGAAAGAAAACTCTGGCTCTCCGAGAATGCTAAAAACAACCCTGCCAATGTGGCAGTCTATCCTAGCATACATGTCCCTCAACCAATCCATCCCTAAGACCACATCATAATCCGCCATCGGGAACTCTACCAATCTAGCAAGGAATTCTCTACCGCTAACTACGATCCGACACGAGAAAAACACTCTATCTACTCCCACAAGTCCGTTACCAGTAAGTATATTGAGCCTTACTGATAATGACTCGGGCTTCAATCCTACCCGTGTCACGAATCGTGCAGACATAAATTAATGCGAGGCACCAGAATCAAATAATACTGAAGCTGGAAAGGTGTTGACGAGAATAATACCTGCCACCACCTCACCTGGTGCTATTCCTTCTTCTCCCATGGTCAAAGCCAGCACTTGACCATGTCCTCTGGGTGCGGGTCCCCTCTGCTGAAAATTACACTACCTGCTCTGGATCAGGGCTTGGGCTTGGGCATACTGCTGCGGTCTCTGCTGCTGGAACGCCTGGGCCTGCGTCGACAATAGCCTCGGGAACGGGTACTGCAGCTGCTGCTGGACTGGTGCTGGTCCTCTAACTGAAGGACTAGAGAAAGCGGATGAACTCCCCCTGTTTGGGCAATTCCCAACCCTGTGGTTCGGTGTACCACAAACCAAGCACAAACCCTGTGCTCTGCGACACTCCGATACCACATGTCCTGGCTTCCCGCAGTGTGAACATCCCACTGTAGAAGACTGCTTCTATTTCTGCTGCTGAGGGTGCGTCGGGGTGGAATGCTGAACCGACGTTACTGAGGCCGCCCTTCTCGGAGCTCCAATAGTCAAAGCCCTGGCTGTCGGGGCTGGTGCTGATGACTGATTCATCTGCCCGTGAGATCGCTTCCGACCTCCGGTCCTATCCACGATCCTCTGGGAGGTATATTCATGCCTCCGAGCTGCTCTCAAAACTGCATCAAAAGTCTGATGATCAAACTGCTCCACCGCCAATAAAATCTCTAGGTGGAGCCCCTGCTGGAATCGCTGGGCTCTATCGAACTCGGTCGCCACCAAGGTAGGAGCAAACCGACTAAGCCTGGAGAACTCGGCCGTATATCCATCGACCGTCCTGCCCATCTGCTTCAGATTGGTGAACCTCGTCTGTAGATCGTACCGAGCTACAGCATCAAAATACTTGGTCTGGAATCTCTTCCTGAATACTGCCAATGAAATAGGGGCCACTAATCCATCGGCCTGCGCTGCCCACCAACTGCGGGCAAGATCTAGTAACTGCAGGCGCACTACGGCCACCTTCTCGTTCTCTGGAGTCCTGGCTGCTTCTAGAATCATCTCTGTGTCCTGAAGCCAAGAATCTGCAGTGATCGCATCTTCACTGCCGTCGAAGAAGGGAGGGTTCAAGCGCTTGAAGCTGTTGGCCGCGCTATTACCCTGATGACCTCCTCTGGTCAAAGCGTCTGCCACCGCCTGGTGCAAGGCATCTCCGCGACGATCCTGGAAAGCTAATAGGGACCTGATGAGACCCACCAAAGTGCCATCATCAGGTTCCGCAGGCTGGACGGAATGAACTGGTGGTTCCCCTTCGGTAGGCATGACTCTGGAGGCAACTCCTGAATGCTGGGCTTGATCCCCAGGTTGCTGCTGGTCCACAGGAGGTGCTCCACCTTGCTGATCGGTAGGTCCAGGAATAATGCCGCTGAAGAAGACGACATAGGGAACAATAAGGAAGGACCAGGACAGATCAACGATACAAGCATGTGATCATGTCAAGATTCTCAGAGATTTGAAGATATGAGCAGAGATCAAGGACGAATACTGATTGAGACATCTATTCGGTAAACCCTCACATATCTTGATTTACAAGACCTGCATGGGCCACCACTAAAACCATGTAATGCCCCAGAACCAGAATACTGGAGAGCGGGGGTGTACATAATCAGCTACGTATATTGAAGTGCAACCCACCTCGCTATACGGTCACGACTGTCTAGATACATGAGGGTTTAACTACAATCCATCAGTCTCCTCTGGTCAAGAACAAGCCTATTGTCTCAATCACAAGCAAGCAGTAACAGTCAGAAGATGTTAGAACATCAATATACAATAGTAAGGCGTCCCATACATTATATATTGGATGATCATGAAGCTAGTCGTACAAAATGTCAGGACTAGCAAGAATTTTAGTCAATACATGATCAACCCTAGGATTTGTCAATCATGTTACAGCCCGTAGGCAGACAGTAAATAAAGGTGCAATACGAGCTAACACATGCTCGCCGGCTAAACGCCTTAAAAGAATAATTTTACAAATAGAGTGGGAGGACAAAAGAAAACCCACTCGTTGCCCTGGTTACACCTGGTGGTCACCATCGGGCTGGAAGACAGGTGGATCCTCTGGTGCTGCTCCGATATCTGGCCACACAAAACCAGCTGGGTCAGACCCCAGAAAGAGCAAGTGCCACAAAGGAGGCTTCACTTAGGAACTAAAACCAGCATATCACAATAGAATATTAAAGATAATAAATAAAGAAATGATAATAATAGAGATAACAACAGTAAACTGAGTACGAGGAAACTATCCAAGTAGCCAGGTCATAACCCTTAAACCAAATAAGGACCGGGGTTGCAGCCCTTCACCTGAATAGAAATCCGTCTCAAATACTATTGGTACCGTGAAGACAATAAACGAAGAGAGGACACAGAACTGCTCCGGGAGCCAGGTTACAACCCTTAAACCAAACAAGGACCGGGGTTGTAACCCTTCGTCTGAACAGAACTGGACCCCTGATCTTTATTGCTAAGGCCAGCATAATTAATCATGGTATTAAGGTAAGGTAAAACATGACGAACATGGCATGGGATTGCAATAAGACAATAAACGAAGGGAGGACACAGAACTGCTCCGGGAGCCATATTACAACCCTTAAACCAAACAAGGACCGGGGTTGTAACCCTTCGCCTGAACAGAACTGGACCTCCGATCTTTATTGTTAAGGCAAGCATCAATAATCAAGTCATGCCACAATCTTGCACATGATCAAGATAAGACTAAGCTGGAATAAACTACATCCAATCAATCACGGCCAATCAAGAGTACGGCTTGATACTTTTAACTAACTAGGGTTATCACAGGCCTAGTTACTAGCAAGATGCAATGAGATTATCCCAACAGCCACAAGCCCTGCAGACCATCCGGTTATCCAGGTCGAATGTCCGTTTAGGAAGAACGCAACACATGACTGTGTGCTGGAAATGTGCCCTACTCGTCGGTAGGCTATAAGTCCACTGAATGCGCCCAGATAACGGGATTGCCTGTAGCTGGGAATCTCTTCATGACTACTGAATCATTCTAGTTAATTAGCCTTAGTCAATTTCAGTAGGTACCCCTGACCGTGGTACTCAGGGGTCCCCATCCTAGACATGATGCAAGACAGTACTAGTTTATTTGTACAAACACAATCGTCCACGGTGTCCAAGTCTTTCATACTTGTCATGTCAGGCTAGCTGTCGTAACAGCATGCCGAGATATATCATGTCAGTTTACTTGTCAAGAGTGCGCCACAGAGGGCCACTATCGTGTTCTATTCTTACAATATCATGAATGAGAGAAACTTGTATAAAATAACTAGTGACATATTCTTGATGCCCAAAAAAAGATCTACAACTTCCACGTTGGGAGTTGGGAGAAATTCGAGCCATAATTCAGTCAATTAGGACATACAACAGTTAGAAATAGCCAAAATAGACATTATGTAGCCTATTTAGCGACACCATATACGGCCAACGGTGACATACAGCCTATGCGGCTCAACTGCGACATCATATGCGGCCAACTGCGACATGCGGCTCATGCGGCTCAACTGCGACATCATATGCGACCAACTGCGACATGCGGCTCATGCGGCTCAACTGCGACGTCATATGCGGCCAACTGCGACATGCGGCTCATGCGGCTCAACTGCGACATCATATGCGGCCAACTGCGACATGTGTCTTATCCGGCTCATTCGCGACATCATATGCGGCCAACTGCGACATGTGCCTTATGCGGCTCATTCGCGACATCATATGCGGCCAACTGCGACATGTGGTTCATGCTACAGATGAACATAGAAATGATCGAAAAATGCTTTGGCCATAACTTCCTCATCCGAAGTCGAAATCAAGTGAAACAAAAGCCAAAACCGCATGAAATTGAATTTTTTACAACATAGAACCAATAGTTTTCGAAAATAATCAAGTTTTAGAGATTAAAACTAAAAAAACCAAAAAGTTACAAACTTAGATCTACAAGAATCCATCCATCAAATCCAAAAATGTCAAGTTCTAAAGAGGCTTAGAATCAAGTAAGGAAGAGAATGGAACAATAAAACTTGAGATCTATCATGAAGCAAGTTTGCACTTGCCTAGCTCTCTTTCCTGGTAGGTGGAAGAGTAAATGGTGGAGAAGAAGAAGATTAATGAAGAGAGAGAAAGGGGAATGGGTTAATGAAGGATAGTGGGGGTGGTAGGTAGGGGGGTTGGTTCACAACCGAACCAAGCCGAACCAATTCAAGCCAAACCGAACCAAGATGAACCATGGCTAAGCAAATGAAAATACCCAATAAATTAAGCAAGGAGACATGCAATAAAAGATAAAATACGTACATGTATTCCAAAATATGTAATACGAACAACAGACATTACAAGATAGGACTCTATCCATCATTCATGGCCAAACAAAGAGTACGACTTGATACTTTAACTAACTAGGATTATCCCAAGCCTAGTTACTAACAAGATGCATCGAGACGTTCCAACAGCCACAAGTCCTACAGTCTTAATCCAGGTTATTCGGTCACAAGTTGAGAGAGTTGGATTAGGTGACTTAGAGGTGCAACACATGATAGTGTGCTGAAAATGTGCCCTACTCGACGGCAGGCTACAAGTCCAATTAAAGTACCCAGATAACGGGACATCCTGTAGCTAGGAAATCCCTTTATGAACTACTTGATCAATCTAGTCATTATCCTAGTCAGATTCAGTATGAATCCCTGATCGTGGAAATCAGAAATTCATATCCTAGACATGATGCAAGACAAGACATGTAGCTTATACAAGCACAAACACCCACGGTGTCAAGACAAGAGTTACTTAGCAAGGCATGTCGAGATTATCATGTAGGTTTACTTTGTTAAGTCAAGGGTACGTCACAACGGACCACCATCAAGAATTATCATGTCCAGTTACTTGTCAAGAGTGCACCACGACGGGTCACTATCGAAAATTATCATGAATGAGAGAAACTTGTATAAAATAACTAGTGACATATTCTTGAAGCCAAGAAAAAGATCTACAACTTTCACGTTGGGAGTTGGGAGAAATTCTGACCACAAATCATGCAAATAAGACATAAAATAGCCAAAACAGGCACTATGCGGCCTATTCTGCGACATGCGGCCTATGCGGCCCATTCGCGATATCCATGCGGCTCAACTGCGACATGCGGCTCATGCGGCCCATTTGCGACATCTATGCGGCTTAACTGCGACATGAGGCTCATGCGGCCCATTTGCGACATCTATGCGGCTCAACTGCGACATGAGGCTCATGCGGTCCATTTGCGACATCTATGCGGCTCAACTGCGACATGCGGCTCATGCGGCCCATTCGCGACATCTATGCGGCTCAACTGCGACATGAGGCCAGATGAACATAGAAGATGATCAAATAATCATTTGGCCATAACTTCCTCAAAACAAGTCAAAATCTAACTTTTTAAAGGTCCATTTTGGGTAAAATCGAATTCTCTACAACATAGAACAATCAAAACATGAAAATAATGAAGTTTGGTAGATCAAAATCCAAGAAACCCAAAAATGCAACCAACTTAGATCTACAAGAAATAAACCATAAAAATTAATAATACCAAGTACTAAAGTGTCTTAGAATCTCGTGAGAAAGACAATAGAACAACAAAAATGGAGTTCCTCCATGAAGCAAGTTGTACTTGTCTAAGACTTGGTAGGTGGGAGGAGTAAATGAAAAAAATAAAGAAGTGAATGAAGAGAGAGAGAGAGAGAAGGAGTTGGGTTATACATCAACCCTCTCCATCTCAAACCAAGCCAGGTCAAGCCAAACCAAGTCAAATTGAACCAAACCGATCAAATAAACCAAGTCAAGATTAAACCAAGACTAGGCTAAGCAAAATAAGTCTAACTACAGTCCACCTGATAAATACCAAAAATCTCGTATACGCATATGAAAATACGTATAACGGAAAACGGGAGTGACAACTCTACCCACCTTGAAAGAATTCCGGCCTCGAAATTTAATCAAGAGACTAGAGATGTCGGGGCAAGCTATATTAATCATAAGCAACCTACGACTAGCAGTCAATCAAGCAATCATTCATGCAAGCAAAGAATTAAAAGTATAAGGCATAAGAAAGACATTATACCTTATGAGTCAAACAGGTGTGGATATCGCGAGCGGATATCATCATCACGCTCCCACGTTGACTCACCCAAAGAGTGGTGACCCTAAGCAACACAGACTAAGCTAATAGTCTTGTTCTTGATTACCTTCTCTCTTCGGTCCAAAATGGATACGGGTCTTTCCTCATACGAAAGGTTGGTACTAACAACCAATTCCGAATGATCAAGAACATGACTCGGATCCAAAATATACTGTCGCAATTGGGATACATGGAATACGTCATGTACTTCACATAACGACGGCGGAAGAGCGAGACGATTGGACACATCACCTACTCGTTCAAGAATATTGAACGGCCCTATATACCTAGGACTAAGCTTTCTTCGTATGCCGAATCGAATGACGCCACGGGTAGGCGAGATCATAAGGAACACGTGGTTGCCGACTGAAAACTCAAGGGGACGCCGATGAGAATCGGTCCAATAGCGCTGGCGATCTTGGGCAACTCGAAGATGATCTCTGACTTGCCTGACCACCTCGATTGTCTGCGTAATCATCTCAGGACCAAGCATCTGCCTATCACCTACATTATCCCATGCTAATAGGAATCTGTACTTTCTTCCATACAGTGCTTCAAAGGGTGCCATCTGGATACTAGCCTGGAAACTGTTGTTATAGGAGAATTCTACGAGATGCAGGTGATCTTCCCATGAACCACCGAAGTCAAGTGTACATGACCGTAATATATCTTCAAGAGTCTGGATCGTGCGTTCTGACTGACCATCTGTCTGCGGATGATAAGCCGAACTGAACTTGAGACGAGTCCCTAAGCTCTCTTGAAGACTCTGTCAAAACTACGATGTGAATCTTGAATCTCTGTCTGATACGATACTAACTGGCACTCCATGCAATCTGACAATCTGCCTGAGGTACATCTCTGCTAGCTGATCCGTCGACTGACCAATTCTGAAGGAAAGAAAATGGGCTACCTTCGTGAGACGATCAACTATAACCCATATAGCATCTCTTCCAGCTGGGGATTTAGGTAATCCAGTTACAAAATCTATGGTAATGTGCTCCCGTTTCCATTCTGGGATCAATAAAGGTTAAAGAAGTCCAGCTGGTCTCTGATGTTCAGTCTTAACTTGTTGGTAAACTAAACAACGAAAGACAAACCGGGCTATCTCCCTCTTCATGCCATTCCACCAGAAATACTGGCGAATATTATGGTACATCTTCGTACCGTTGGGATGAATTGAATACTGAGAACTGTGAGCCTCTGCCATAATTTCCTGTCTGATATTACCACTGGGTATACAAAGACGCCTTCCATGTCGGAGAGTACCATCTTCGTGAATACATAACTCTGGTCTTCGTCCTGCTTCATACTCTGCTCTGAGCCACTGAAGCTTAGAATCCGTTGATTGTGCCATCTTGATCCTCTCAATGATGTTGGACTGAACCTGCATGCTGGCCATTAATGCCACATGGGTAGGAAGAACAACTTTAATACCCATCTTCTGAAGATCCGCTAATATCTCTGGTTGTGCTGTTAGAAAATAAACTCCAACTCTCATGCTCAATGCATCTGCAACAACGTTGGCCATCCCAGGATGATACTGTAAGTTGATGTCATAATCCACAAGTAGCTCTAGCCATCTCCTCTGACGCATGTTAAGATCCTTCTGGGTAAATACATACTTCAGACTCTTGTGGTCGGTGAAAATATTCACCTGATCTCCATGTAAATAATGCCTCCAAAGTTTCAATGCAAAAACTACTGCTGCTAATTCCAAGTCATGGGTAGGATAATTCCTCTCATGGTCACGAAGCTGACGTGACGCATAAGCGACTACCTTACCATGCTGCATCAAGACACATTCCAATCCTCTACCGGAAGCATCATAATAAACTAAAAATTTCTCCAGTCCCATCTGGAAGCGTGAGAATAGGAGCCGTCATCAATCTTCGCTTCAACTTCTCAAATGAACTCTGACACTCTGCTGTCCAAGCAAACTGTACATCATTGTGGGTCAACTGCGTCAATGGTGCTAAAATTCGAGCAAAGTCTGACACAAATCGCCGGTAATAGCCGGCCAATCCCAGGAAACTCTGAACTTCTGCGACGGTGCTAGGAACTGGCCATGACTCTATAGCTACTATCTTCTGGAGGTCCACTTCCACTCCACCTCTGGTGATGATATGACCTAAGTACGAAATACGATCAAGCCAAAATTCGTACTTACTGAACTTCGCGTACAACTGGTACTCTCTGAGAATCTGGAGAACTACACGAAGGTGCTGCTCATGCTCTGCCTCATTCTTGCTATAGACTAAGATGTCGTCTATAAATACTATCACAAACTGATCCAAATAAGGCATGAAGATACGATTCATGAGGTCCATGAATACGGCTGGCGCATTGGTCGCTCCAAATGGCATAACAAGGAACTTCCAATGCCCATATCTGGATCTGAATGCTGTCTTTGGGACGTCTTGCTCTCTAACTCTGATCTGATGGTATCCTGACCGCAAGTCAATCTTTGAGAATACTGCCGCTCCTCTGAGCTGATCAAATAAATCATCTATTCTTGGTAGAGGATATTTGTTCTTGATTGTTACAGAGTTCAAGGTACGATAATCAATACATAATCTTGACGTACCATCCTTTTTTTTTACAAGATGTATCGGGGCTCCCCAAGGTGATCCACTAGCACGAATGAATCCCTTGGTTCTGAGTTCTTCAATCATCTTGTACAAGATCTCTAACTCTGAAGGTGCCATCCTGTAGACTTCTCCTGACACTAGTGCCGTCCCTGGAATCAAGTCAATGGTGAACTCTACTTCTCTCTCTGGGGGCATACCTGGAAGCTCTTCGGGGAACACATCGGGGAACTCTTCCACGACTCTGGGAAACTGAACTGCCACTGCTACTGCCATCCGTAATACAGGTGGAGAAGGTTCTACTTCGCCTCTGAAAAATGAAAACTCTGGCTCGCCTGGGATACCAAAAATAATCCTGCCAATATGGCAGTCTATTCTGGCATAATGAACCTTCAACCAATCCATTCCTAGGACCACATCATAGTCGGCCATCGAAAATTCTATCAAGCTAGCAGGAAACTCTCTACCGCTAACTACGATTCGACACGAGAAAAATACTCTATCTACTCCCACAAGACCGTTACCAGTAAGTATATTGAGCCTTACTGATAATGACTCGGGCTCCAGTCCTATCCGTGTTGCGAATCGTGCAGACATAAATGAATGCGATGCACCTGAATCAAATAATACTGACGCTGGAAAAGAGTTGACGAGAATGGTACCTGCCACCACCTCACCTGAAGCTAACCCTTCCTCCACGGTCAAAGCCATAGCCTGACCTTGCCTTCTTGGTGCTGGTCCCCTCTGCTGGTGACCTCTCTGCCTGTTCTGAATTTGAGCTTGGACATATTGTTGAGCCTGAGGCGGCAATGGACTCGGAGGCTGATACTGCTGCTGCACTGGTGTTGGACCCCTAACCGATGGACTGGTCAGGTTTGATGATGACGAACTGGCTCTATTCGGACAGGACCCTATCTTGTGATCCGGTGCCCCATAAGCCAAGCACAATCCCTGTGCTCTGTGACACTCTGATACTACGTGTCCTGGCTTCCCACAATGAGTGCAGCCCATTACGGAAGACTGCTTCTGCTTCTGTTGCTGAGGATACGCCGGCGTCGAGTGCTGAACCGACGAAACTGTGGTCGCCCTCCTAGGAGCTCCAATAGTTAAAGCCCTAGCTGCCGGGGCTGGTGCTGAAGACTGGGACATCTGCCCATGAGACCTCTTCCGTCGTCCGCTTCTATCTACAATCCTCTGCGAAGTATACTCATGCCTCTTCACTGCTCGCAAGACGGCATCAAACGTCTGGTGCTCAAACTGATCCACGGCTATAATGATCTCTAGGTGGAGACCCTGCTGGAATCGTTGGGCTCGATCCAATTCGGTTGCCACCAAGGTAGGAGCAAACCGACTGAGTCTAGAAAACTCGGCCGCATATCCATCGACCGTCCTTTCCATCTGCTTAAGATTGGTGAATCTCGTCTGCAGATCATACCGAGCTATTGCGTCGAAGTACTTGGTCTGGAACTTGTTGCTGAACACCGTCCATGAGACAGACGTCGGTAATCCAACTGCTAGCATCGCCCTCCAGCTACGGGCTAAGTCCAATAATTGTAGGCGTACAACGGCCACCTTCTCATCCTCAGGAAGCCTAGCTGCCTCCAGGATAACCTCTGTGTCCTGAAGCCGTGTTGAAACTGTTAGCCGCGTTGAAACTGTTAGCCGCGTTGTTCCCTTGGTAACCAACTCTGCCCATGGCATCTTGTACTGTCTGGTACAGGGCATCGCCCCGACGATTTTGAGATGCAAGCAATTCCCTGATAAGACCCACCAGGGTTCCATTGTCGGGCTCTGTAGGCTGGACGGGCTGAACTGGTGGCTCTTGACCCCCGGTAGGCATGACTCTGGAGGCTACTCCTGAATGCTGGGCTTGGTCTCCAGGTTGCTGCTGGTCCACTGGAGGTGCTCCGCCTTGCTGATCGGTAGGACCAGGAACAATGCCGCTGAAGAAACGACATGGAGAACAATAAGGAAGGACCATGATAGATCGAGGTTATAAACATGTGATCAGGTCAAGATTTCAGAAAGATTAGAAGACACGAGTAGAGACCAAGGGCGAGTGCTGATTGAGACATCTATTCAGTGAAACCCTCACACATCTTGATTTACAAGACCTGTATGGGCCACCACTTAAACCGTATCACGCCCCAGAGCCCGAATAATGGAGAGCGGGGGACAGACACAGCCAACTACGTACATTGAAGTATAATCTACCTCGATATACGATCACGGCTGTCTAGATACATAAGGGTTTATCTACAAGCCAACAGTCTCTTATGGTCATGAACAAGCCTAGTGTCTCAATCACAAGCAAGTAAGTAAATGTTACAAGATGTTAGATCATCAGACATACAAAGTAAGGCATCCCAAACATTACATATTCAGATGATCATGAAGCTAGTCGTACAAAATACGAGAAATAGCAAGAGTTTAAGTCATACATGATCAACCCTAGGATTTGTCAATCATGTTACAGCCCGTAGGCAGACAGTAAGTAAAGTTGCAAACGAGCTAACACTTGTTCGGTGGCTAAACGCCTCAAAAGAATATTTTTTACAAGGGAGTAGGAGAGCAAAATAAGAACCCACTCGGTGCCAGGGTTGCGCCTAGTGGTCACCATCTGGCTGGAAGACAGGGAGATCCTCGGAAGCTACTCCAAAATCTGGCCATACAAAACCAGCTGAATCAGACTCCAGAAAGAGCAAGTGCCACAAGGAGGCTTCACTTAAGAACTAAACCAGCATATTAGCACATGATACATAAAGGTTAACGAAAGACATGAGTTAGAGAAAACAGGATGATAAACAATAAGATGACTAAAGGATCATTCTGGTAACCAAGTTACAACCCGTAAACCAAACAAGGACCAGGATTGTAACCCTTCACCTGAACAGAACTTAGTCTCTAACCAATTATCGATAAAATAAAGCATAAACAAGCATGTCCTGAGATAGCCATGTACTGGATCTGGGCAAGACTAGACAAGATAGGACTCCATTCACCATTCATGGCCAAGCAAAGAGTACGGCTTGATACATTAACTAACTAGGGTTATCACAAGCCTAGTTACTAACAAGATGCATCGAGACATTCCAACAGCCACAAGCCCTACAGTCTTAATCCAGGTTATCCGGTCACAAGTTGAGAGAGTTAGATTAGGTGACTTAGAGGTGCAACACATGACAGTGTGCTGGAAATGTGCCCTACTCGACGGCAGACTACAAGTCCAATTAAAGTGCCCAGATAACGGGACTGCATGTAGCTGGAAAATCCCTTTATGAACTACTTGATCAATCTAGTCATTATCCTAGTCAGATTCAGTATGAATTTCTGACCGTGGAAATCAGAAATTCATATCCTAAACATGATGCAAGACGAGACATGTAGCTTATACAAGCAAAAACACCCACGGTGTCAAGACAATAGTTACTTAGCAAGGCATGTCGAGATTATCATGTAGGTTTACTTTGTCAAGTCAAGGGTGCGTCACAACGGACCACCATCAAGAATTATTATGTCCAGTTACTTGTCAAGAGTGCACCACGACGGGTCACTATCGAAAATTATCATGAATGAGAGAAACTTGAATAAAATAACTAGTGACATATTCTTGAAGCCAAGAAAAGATCTACAACTTTCATGTTGGAAGTTGGGGAAAATTCTGACCACAAATCATGCAAATAAGACATAAAATAGCCAAAACAGGCACTATGCGGCCTATTCTGCGACATACGGCCTATGTGGCCCATTCGCGACATCTATGCAGCTCAACTGCGACATGAGGCTCATGCGGCCCATTCGCGACATCTATGCGGCTCAACTGCGACATGAGGCTCATGCGGCCCATTCGCGACATCTATGCGGCTCAACTACGACATGCGGCTCATGCGGCCCATTCGCGACATCTATGCAGCTCAACTGCGACATGAGGTCAGATGAACATAAAAGATGACCAAATAATCATTTGGCCATAACTTCCTCAAAACAAGTCGAAATCTAACTTTTCAAAGGTCCATTTTGGATAAAATCGAATTCTCTACAACATAGAACAATCAAAACTTGAAAATAATAAAATTTGGTAGATCAAAATCCAAGAAAACCGAAAATGCAACCAACTTAGATCTACAAGAAATAAACCATGGAAATTAAAAATGCTAAGTACTAAAGTGTCTTAGAATCTCGTGAGGAAGACAATAGAACAACAAAAATAGAGTTCCTCCATGAAGCAAGTTGCACTTGCCTAAGACTTGGTAGATGGGAGGAGTAAATGAAGAAGATGAAGAAATAAATAAAGAAGTGAATGAAGAGAGAGAGAGAAGGAGTTGGGTTATATATCAACCCTCTCCATCTCAAACCAAGCCAAGTCAAGCCAAACCAAGTCAAATTGAACCGAACCGATCAAATAAACCAAGTCAAGATTAAACCAAGACTAGGCTAAGCAAAACAAGTCTAACTACAGTCCACCTGATAAATGCCAAAAATCTCGTATACGCATACAAAAATACGTATAACGGGAAACGGGAGTGACAAGAACAGATTGAAGGAGTGTTGGATCACCCATCCGATGGAGAAGCGTGGAAGCACTTTGATCGAGTGTATCCTAATTTTGTTTTAGATCTTCGTAATGTCAGGTTAGAGCTATCTTCTGACGGTTTTACTCCTTTTGGTCTTTCGGAATTCCAGTATTCGTGCTGGCCTGTGATTGTCACTCCGTATAACCTACCGCCTTGGATGTGCATGAAGACTCAGTACATGTTTCTAACTGTTATAATTCCTGATCCGAACAATCCCAACAGGAACACTGATGTGTACTTACAGCCTTTGATAGATGAGTTGAATCAGTTATGGAAAGTAGGCGCTAACACGTACGATGTTTCCAGGAAGCAGAATTTTCAGATGAAGGCAACCCTTATGTGGACCATCAACGACTTTTCGGCCTATGGAATGTTATCTGGATAGAGTACTCATGGCCGTCTCTCATGTCCATATTGCATGGACCGTACTAAGGCTTTTCGCCTGAAACACGGAGGAAAACCGTGCTTCTTTGATTGTCATCGATAATTTTTGCCAAAAGATCATCCGTTCAGAAGGAACATAAATGTATTTTGTGCTGACGTTGTAGAGAAGGGTGATCCACCGCCAAGGTGGTACGGAGCCACGATATGGGAGGAGGCTAGAGATTTTCCAAGTGCTATCGAAGATCCTACAACTGGGTACAAGTGCGATAGATTTGGTAGAGATCATAACTGGACAAAAAAGAGCATATTCTGGGATCTGCCATATTGGAGTACCAATCTGATCAGACATAATCTTGATGTCATGCATATTGAGAAGAATGTGTTTGGTAACATAATAAATACTGTGATGGACGTAAAGGAAAAAACGAAAGACAATCCCGAGGCCAGGTTGGACTTAGAAGAAATGTGCAAACGCCCTGCGTTGCATTTGATAGAGGAAAATGGAAACAGTTCCTGCCGAAGTCAATTTTCTCACTGGAAAACAATGTATGTGAAATGCAGTATTCGGAACCATCGATAGTTTCGATTACTGTTGTATATTTTATCTTGGACAGAAAGAGCAACAGTTCAGGGTGTACTTCTGAGAGCTTCATTTTCACATCCTTCACTTTCTCGGAACGTCGTAAAGGATCCCGAGAAGGTGAAGAAAGTGAAGAGGAAGCTCTGAGAAGTGCACCCTGAACTGTTGCCTATCCAAGATAAAACATAGAACAGTAAGCGAAACTGTCGATGGTTCAAACATTGCACTTCACACACACTGTAAACACAGACACACAGCATAACAAAAATACCAATCATATTTTTTTAAAAAATTTTATAATATCTGCGACGTATAGCGACGATCTGCGACGTATAGCGACGTATCCTGACGTCGCTAATTAGCGTCGTTACGTCGCTATCCGTCGTTCAGTAGCTGACGTGGCAGAGAGATGACGTCGCTAATTTGGTCGCTGTACGTCGCTACACTGCTGACGTGGTAGGCATGCCATGTCATCACATAAAAAGAAATGACGTCGCTAAGTGGTCGCACTACGTCGCTGCTTTGGCGACGTACTGTTACGGTGCTATATGTCGCTAATTTTGCGACGTCCTAGCGACATTGGTTGTGACGTCGCAAACAGCGACGAAAGGCAACGAAATTGTCATCTTGTAAAACTCCTAAATTTCTACTATTTTTTTTATATAATTTGGTACTGATTTAAAATTTTGTATTATACATCGCGTAGTCGTATTGTACGTCGCGCACAAAATTTTATTTTTCGAAATTGCTCGACGAGTGCGAATATGAGCAAGCGTACATATTTTAGAAAAATATTTTTTCCTATTTTTATAGTTTCAAGAAATATATATATTAATTATTTTTAGCTATCAAAGTTTCTAAATTTATGAGTTTATTTATAAAAATCCTTTTTAGACCGTTATAGTAATAAATAATATTTTTATAAAAATGTATACTAGAAAAGTGTATATTTTGTAAATATTATTTGTGCATAAATTTCGTAATTAATTATTAATTTATTTTTAAATAATAAAGTAATTTTCAAAAAATTTATTAGAGGTATTTTTGGAAATATATTTGAAAACTATTGTGGCCATTTTTAAATCTTGATTTGGTTTCATGATTTTAATTTAAATAGTTTAAAGATAGGGTTTATTCTTAAATTGAGTGTAGACTATCTAGTTTTAAATATGGAATTTAATTTGAAATTAGATTTGATTTAATTTAAATTATCGATTTTGGTTTAAACAAAACCTAATCATTATCCTAATGGGAATTCCCACATCCTATAAATAGGCAGGTACTCCTCCATAATTATCTATCACAATTTCCATCCAACAGGTGCACCGTGTCTGTGCCTCATCCCCTCCACTATATTTTTCCATTACAATTACAATTCTCCCAACTCCGTGTCCGACACCCGGACATCCCATTCGTGTCGCGCAGGATACGACACACCGACACATACAATAAGACCCTAAACCTAACCCTACCGGTTCCACCGTCATCGCCACCATCCCGTCGCAATCATCGTCGTTACCACCACAACCATCATCCCCATCACGACCACCACACATCGCCCTCTCCACACCACGACATCAACATCCACTACATCAGCCTCCGCCGGGTCGGCACCACCGCCACCCAAATTCCCAAAACCCAAGATCATCCCCACGAATTAAGCATGGAAAAACCCCTCACCTGTCCCCGGCATCCGCACCGAGCTTCCCGCCTACGCCGCCGGTGCAGCGCTGCCGGCCTTTCCTTCACCACCGGGCCTCCTCTGCTGCGCCGGTGATTCCCCCGTCGGCACCGTCCCCACACCCCCGATGGGCCGACGTCTCCTCGAGCCGTGTGGGGTGCCATTACAGTCGAGCCCGGCCACCGATGTCTGCCGGCCACCGTAGAGTTTTCCGCCGTCGGCGACGGGCAGGTCGCCGCCTCCTCCGTGAGCGCGCCACCCGCGAGCTCTGCCTCTGGCCGCCGCCGTCCACTTCTTCCGCCGCACCGTGCGCCAAATCTGCCGCCTCCATCGCAGTTTTTGCCGCCATCAGCACGCCCTCCGCCCCAGCACCCTCCGAGCTTCGCCGGAACCGCGCCGACGAGCGAGTATGCCACTCCCGACGAGATTCGTGCCCCTTTCACCTCTCCAAACGCGCGATCGCGAGTTCGACGCCGCCCATCGCCTATCCGCTGCCGGAGCTCCGCCTCCGCCACTTCCGTGCCTAGGCAGCGCCCCCTTCTCCGATCGAGAGCCGCCGGTAAACCCTTTCCCTAATCTCTCTCTCTCTCTCTCTCTCGTTTTTCTTAAGATGGGGAAATGGGCTGTTAGGTACTAGAGTATATTAATGTTATTAATATTAATATTAGATTTATTTATTATTATTATCATTATTATTATTATTATTATTATCATTATTATTATTATCATTATTATTATTATTATTGCTATTACAGTTATTATTATTGTATTTAGTATTATTATTATATTATTATTACTGTTATTACTACATCATTAATATTATTTTAAATACTTTTGTTAGGATTATGGTTTTTATTATTAAAATGATTCTGTTTTTTTAAATAAATTTGATAAATAATATTTTCCAAATTCTTTTGAACAACACTCAATAGCCCTAAAAGTATTACTAAATTATTATTATTTTTACTGTATTTAAATATGAATTTTTTTCCTAAAAATATGTATATAAACGAGGTTATGTTTTCTTCCTATTATATACGTTTTCAAGTATTTATATAAAATATTTTAGAAAATTTTAGTTGTTAACCTAAAACGATTTTTATATATATAGCTACTTACAAATATTTTGGGGATAACAAAATATAGTTTCCAAACGTCATAAATATTTTCTTCCCAAATCTTTTTCTTGATTACGACTGATCCCTCGTTCTTATTTTCATGCAATTTCGGACCTCTACACAACGATTCCGGCTATTGGAAAATCGTGTCTTTTCAGAATATCGTACCACACCAGGCGACACACCAGGCAAGACACCTTGCCTTTACTGTTTAATTTCTTGCTCAATATCATGCATCCTTTTCGTTGTGTTGTTCTTTCAAAATTATATATATATGTGCAAATTATTATATTTTATGCAATTGGCTTAGAGTTAAGGGACCACCGTATGTTTAGTGCATCTCATAAATTATCACGATATGCCACGGATTGTGCGTGAGTTGTGAGTCGCATATAGATGCGGACTTGCGTGCTGACTGATCATTGGCGCGTACAGGCCGTGCGTTAGGATATAACTGTTAATAGATTATGTAGAAGACTTGGCAGTTATTAAGGATTAAACAATGTCGTGGAGTCGACACATGTATAGTATCATGGGGAGGGGGAGACAGTTATTAGCGTAGGGGCTACATGTTCAGTACACACATAGATTTGGACCGATAGTGTCTCGGATGAGCGCTACTTACTGCCCCGAGGCCGATAGTTCTCGTATGAGAGCTACTTTCTGCCCATGGTCGATAGTGTCTCTTATGAGCGCTACCTACTACCACTCTCTCTCCATCTATGCTGAACACCTAAGCTCCTGCGTAGAACGTTGTCTTCTCAAAGTATATATCACATAGAATGGTTAGGAACCTTTACGCATGTATATTTTCTATTGAGCTCTTACTATTCAGTTTATGGCATGATATTATGTGTCTTGTTACGTCCCTCTGAGGACCTGGTTTTTCCTCAGGTGTGTGTTTTCATGATTTCTTGCAGGTGCTCTAGCTAAGGCCGTGACTTGCACTATATTCCGTCGTGATGATTACTCTTGGATTCGTCCCTTGCTCTCGCTTGCTAAATTCTTTCCTTGTATATTTTTTCCATATTTAATTTGGTTGGTAGTGGACTTTGTCTCCGCCCAACTATGGTGTACATGACAAAACTCAAAGTTACTTTTATATTATTATTTATCTTTGTGGATGAGATTTAGTGTCTTGGCTTTCTACATTTACCGCTTATGTATATATACGAGTCGTATATTTACTCGTATGTATACAGCTGGCATGATACGTATCTAGTCTCAAGTATTTGGGACTGGGGCGTTACATGTTTTTGTGGTGGCCCATGCAGGTCTAGTTTGTCACTTCGGTCACGTAATTGTACCGATGTGGGCCTGCAATATAGGATTAGAATCTAGGAATCTCATCCACCTACTTGATAACCTTTCTTGACTTCAAATTTTGAACACTCGTTCGCCCTCCTTGATTTGCATCTTGCTTGACTCCTTCAACCGTAAACTCTTAGTTTCGTGCTTAGTGACAATTAGAAAGATGACTACACTCGTATATGCTCATAGGTCAAACACATGGCTAAAAGGATTGCCTTGACAATTAGTATGCATTAAGGTCTTATCTGTGTGTAAAAGCATGTATGTTTCCTAGAAATTTGATCTTAAGGATTAGTTTATTCCAAGTTGGGTAGTAGTATATTGCCGCCATCAAAAGGATAGTTTAAATTTTATTTTAAATTTACAAGGTGGTATACACAAGAGGATAGCTAGATCGAGAAAACATAAATTTTTTTGAATATTGAAATTGTGAAATAGTTATGATTTATTAGGGATATGAAATCAATTTGAGAGATATCTGTTAACTTTAAGTTGGATATCTCGAGATTTTTAAGAGTTTAAATTATGATCTTGTAGATGACTATAGAGACTAAAGTTTAGAAGGGAGAGAACTTGAGGTTTTAAAATTTGCGCGTACGAGTTATAAGTTTATTGAAATTTTGAAAAGATGATGAAAAAAAAATTAAATTTTTTGGAAGATATCGACTTTGAAGGAAAAATTCAAATTTCAAATTGTCCTATGATCTATGAATTATAGAGTTAATTAAATTTTGAGTTTAAGGCCTTTTAATATGGATATTTAAATTTTGGTAAAAAGCATGTTTATTTTGCGATATACAAGGACTATTTCGAGATTGATTAGAGATTTAAATTAAATCGACAGTCTTATATAATTGGTAATTGTGGCGGAGTATCTTGAAAATTTTATTGAGAACTTCGAGGAACTTGAAATTTAGGTTAGATCATATTGGTAGAGGACCAAGAAGCAAGAAAGGTCACCCTAGTGAGATAGAAGTATTCTACATTAGATTGTCATGCCACCTATGATTATGATATTGCATATACACTAGTATAGTTAGTCATCGACCAAACCGACAAAATATATCCTTTAACTTACTCGACCTTCCCTCAATTCTAGATCTTTTGTCATGACCATCTAATTATTTGAAACTTGAGAAATAATTGGATTGTTCCTTGATCATACCCCATCAAGTGGTTGTCATATATCTAGAAATGGTATTTCTAACTCATTTTACCTTGATCTACTAGAAACCGAATTATCTTTATTTCATGCTTTTAACTTGTCAATTATTTCGTGCGTTAATTATTATCTCATGAACTCCCACTTTCGATTTTAAATTCTTTTGTGTCCTTTACCGTGACTTTGATATCTGGAGCACAACACTAGACGTTTCCTTCCCACAAATTTCACAAGCAAGACCTACACGAGCCCACCTTCATGTATGTATATCACGTGCCACTAAAACACGTCTCCTTGTACTCTAATTTCATATTGCGACTTTCGGGTCAAAAAAGACTGAACTCAAATCCCTACCGTGAAACCAATATACTTTTTAACTATAGATGAGACTCGACCTCGACTCAATTCTTTCCACCCGATGTGTAATGCTTGACTTGCGCTTTACCTTGATTGCTTAACCCATTGACCCCTTTACTTATTATTTTATCTACTTATGATGCTAAAATAGCTTAGTTTTGCAAGCGTATTCTTTATCAAATTTGATCATGACATATGTTAATGTGGGCGCCCACTAATACATTGTCTAATCAGAACCAACATATTATGGTCTGATCAACCATAGTGCACTTGGTTCGCTTTTCATATATCATACTACGTGGATGGAGACATAGTTAAACTTGGCCCTAGAGTCTCATCCGCGACTGCCTTGACAATTCTACTTGAAATTTTTTTTCATCGTCTTTGAACCACTTATCCGTATTCGATAATATCTTCTTCAAACTCATTATTATTCGTCTTTCGCCTATATTAGAAAGACAAACACTCATACTTGACATCCCCTTTAGTTTTCCTATCACCTATGACCACGTGTAGTTAGCCATTGCTAACCCATGGTGATATCCTCGTCTTAAAAAAATTTCGTCCTATTCCCCGACCCTATATCTTCTATCGTGACCCCTAATCACTTGAATGATTCCTTTCATTTATGCCTTCAACCTAGACATTTACCATACAACCTCCTTCGAAGAGCCCTATTCCCCAAGTCCCCAAATATCTACTTAAGCTACTCCCATCGTACTATCATGATCTTTTACCTTGACTAGTTACCCATGTTCAATTTCAAAATCGTGAATTATTTCGTCATTATCAAAATCACGATTTCTAAAGCATATTTGTCGTTTCGCTGCCTCGCCCAATGAATTGTGTTGCTTTACCCTCGTACCTTCTCACCCCCTACTTATTCTTAATTTCAAGGACGAAATTCTTTTAAGTTGGTTAGGATGTAAAACCCCTAAATTTTTACTATTTTTTTTATATAATTTGGTACTGATTTAAAATTTTGTATTATACATCGCGTAGTCGTATTGTACGTCGCGTACGAAATTTTATTTTTCAAAATTGCTGTGCGAATATGAGCGAGCGTACATATTTTAGAAAAACATTTTTTCCTATTTTTATAGTTTCAAGAAATATATATATTAATTATTTTTAGCTATCAAAGTTTCTAAATTTATGAGTTTATTTATGAAAAGCCTTTTTAGACCGTTATATTAATAAATAATATTTTTATAAAAATGTATACTAGAAAAGTGTATATTTTGTAAATATTATTTGTGCATAAATTTCGTAATTAATTATTAATTTATTTTTAAATAATAAAGTAATTTTTGAAATTTTTATTAGAGGTATTTTTGGAAATATATTTGAAAACTATTGTGGCCATTTTTAAATCTTGATTTGGTTTCATGATTTTAATTTAAATAGTTTAAAGATAGGGTTTATTCTTAAATTGAGTGTAGACTATCTAGTTTTAAATTTGGAATTTAATTTGAAATTGGATTTGATTTAATTTAAATTATCTATTTTGGTCTAAACAAAATCTAATCATTATCCTAATGGAAATTCCCACATCCTATAAATAGGCAGGTACTCCTCCATAATTATCTACCACAATTTCCATCCAACAGGTGCATCGTGTCTGTGCCTCATCCCCTTCACTATATTTTTCCATTACAATTACAATTCTCCCAACTCCGTGTCCGACACCCGGACATCCCATTCGTGTCGCGCAGGACACGACACCCCGACACATACAATAAGACCCTAAACCTAACCCTACACGTTCCACCGTCATCGCCACCATCCCGTCGCAATCATCGCCGTTGCCACCACAACCATCATCCCCATCACGACCACCACACATCGCCCTCTCCACAACCCGACATCAACATCCACCACATCAGCCTCCACCGGGTCGGCACCACCGTCACCCAAATTCCTAAAACCCAAGATCATCCCCACGAATTAAGCATGGAAAAATCCCTCACTGTCCCCGGCATCCGCTCCGAGCTTCCCGCCTCCGCCGCCGGTGCAGCGCTGTCGGCCTTCCCTTCACCACCGGGCCTCCTCTGCTGCGCCGGTGATTCCCCCCGTCGGCACCGTCCCCACACCCCCGATGGGCCGACGTCTCCTCGAGCCGTGTGGGGTGCCATTACAGTCGAGCCTGGCCACCGACGTCTGCCGGCCACCGTGGAGTTTTCCGCCGCCGGCGACGGGCAGGTCGCCGCCTCCTCCATGAGCGCGCCACCCGCGAGCTCCGCCTCTGGCCGCCGCCGTCCACTTCTTCTGTCGCACCGTGCGCCAAATCCGCCACCTCCACCGCTTTTTCGCCGCCATCAGCATGCCCTCCGCCCCAGCGCCCTCCGAGCTCCGCCGGAACCGCGCCGGCGAGCGAGTATGCCACTCCCGGCGAGATCCGCGCCCCTTTCACCTCTCCAAACGTGTGACCGCGAGTTCGACGCCGCCCATCGCACATCCGCTGCCGGAGCTCCGCCTTCGCCACTTCCGCGCCTAGGCAGCGCCCCCTTCTCCGATCGAGAGCCGCCGGTAAACCCTTTCCCCAATCTCTCTCTCTCTCTCTCTCCCTCTCTCTCTCTCTCTCTCATTTTTCTTAAGATGGGGAAATGGGCTGTTAGGTATTAGAGTATATTAATGTTATTAATATTAATATTAGATTTATTTATTTATTATTATTATCATCATTATTATTATTATTATTATTATTATTATTATTATTATTATTATCATTATTATTATTATTATTATTATTATTATTATTATTATTGCTATTACTGTTATTATTATTGTATTTAGTATTATTATTATATTATTATTACTGTTATTACTACATCATTAATATTATTTTAAATACTTTTGTTAGGATTATGGTTTTTATTATTAAAATGATTCTGTTTTTTAAATAAATTTGATAAATAATATTTTCCAAATTCTTTTGAACAACACTCAATAGCCCTAAAAGTATTACTAAATTATTATTATTTTTACTGTATTTAAATATGAATTTTTTCCTAAAAATATGTATATAAACAAGGTTATGTTTTCTTCCTATTATATACGTTTTCAAGTATTTATATAAAATATTTTAGAAAATTTTAGTTGTTAACCTAAAACGATTTTTATATATATAGCTACTTACAAATATTTTGGGGATAACAAAATATAGTTTCCAAACGTCATAAATATTTTCTTTCCAAATCTTTTTCTTGATCACGACTGATCCCTCGTTCTTATTTTCACGCAATTTCGGACCTCTACACAACGATTCTGGCTATTGGAAAATCGTGTCTTTTCAGAATATCGTACCACACCAGGCGACACACCAGGCAAGACACCTTGCCTTTACTGTTTAATTTCTTGCTCAATATCATGCATGCTTTTCGTTGTGTTGTTCTTTCAAAATTATATATATATGTGCAAATTATTATATTTTATGCAATTGGCTTAGAGTTAAGGGACCACCGTATGTTTAGTGCATTTCATAAACTGTCACGATATGCCACGGATTGTGCGTGAGTTGTGAGTCGCATATAGATGCGGACTTGCGTGCTGACTGATCATTGGCGCGTACAGGCCGTGCGTTAGGATATAACTGTTAATAGATTATGTAGAAGACTTGGCAGTTATTAAGGATTAAACAATGTCGTGGAGTCGACACATGTATAGTATCATGGGGAGGGGGAGACAGTTATTAGAGTAGGGGCTACATGTTCAGTACACATATAGATTTGGACCGATAGTGTCTCGGATGAGCGCTACTTACTGCCCCGGGGCCGATAGTTCTCGTATGAGAGCTACTTCCTGTCCATGGTCGATAGTCTCTTATGAGCGCTACCTACTACCACTCTCTCTCCATCTATGCTGAACACCTAAGCTCCTGCGTAGAACGTTGTCTTCTCAAAGTATATATCACATAGAATGGTTAGGAACCTTTACGCATGTATATTTTCTATTGAGCTCTTACTATTCAGTTTATGGCATGATATTATGTGTCTTGTTACGTCCCTCTGAGGACCTGGTTTTTTCCCAGGTGTGTGTTTTCATGATTTCTTGCAGGTGCTCTAGCTAAGGCCGTGACTTGCGCTATATTTCGTCGTGATGATTACTCTTGGATTCGTCCCTTGCTCTCGCTTGCTAAATTCTTTCCTTGTATATTTTTTCCATATTTAATTTGGTTGGTAGTGGACTTTGTCTCCGCCCAACTATGGTGTACATGACAAAACTCAAAGTTACTTTTATATTATTATTTATCTTTGTGGATGAGATTTAGTGTCTTAGCTTTCTACATTTACAGCTTATGTATATATACGAGTCGTATATTTACTCGTATGTATACAGCTGGCATGATACTATGGTGTACATGACAAAACTCAAAGTTACACATCTGCGACTAGCTTTTCCGCGACCTTCATGTTTCGTCGCTAAAGTCGTCGCTAATTCGTATTAGCGACGGAATTTCATTATTTAGCGACGTATCCTAACGTCGCTAATTTGTCTTATTTTAGTAGTGTTTGGGTACGAGCTCTAAGATAGGGGTATAATTAAGTGTTATATGATATTGATTCTAAGCTTTTTCTTTTTGATATCAAATGGATCAAATCTAATATTATATCTTATGGATAAACTCAGAATTAAATTTCTCTCCACTTAAGCAACTACGCTGAATATCAGTATGGTCATGTAGAACATGATTTTAAGGTTGGAACATATGCTATTGCCACAAAAAAATGAAGGGGAAAAAGAAGAGGAATAATGTAGTTTTTGAAGTAACAACTGTCAAAATGTTGTCATGTTGATCAATTGTCAAATTTGATTGCTTTATACTGTTTTTGGCTAGCTCCTCCATTTGGATGTCATTAGCTCAAAAACAAAAACAAATCTATCATCATTAATTAATTTATTAACTCAAGAACAATTCAAATGACAGAAGATGGGCAATAGAAATAACATAACTTGTTTTACTATATAACATTAGTAAATATTTTGTATTAAAAAAACACTACTCAAGTGATCAAGACACCCATGTCTTGAAAGTCTTGGACGTACGCGTCAGATGCGGCCCACCAATTAAATAGAACGTCACTCTTCTTTCTTATTAGATGATATTGATAGCTCGAGTTGGACAGCTCTGACGTTTTCTTAGAATTCTTGCTTCCGCAACCTGCCAAGCGTATGAGTTCTTCATATCAACCATCAAAGCAAACTTTTTTTTTCTTTCCTTCTTCTCATTTCTATTTCATTAGAATGAGCACTAGATTTGTATAACGTAGTGAAGGTTTAAAATTAACGGTTATAGTTCACAAAGTACTCATGACAAATTAAATAATCTTAGTTATTTGTTAATGAAAATATATGTAATATTTTTTACAATTTGTTAAGTATTTGGTTGGATGTGATAATTATTTCGTCATTTCATAATCCTATGTTCTGTTGCAGCTACAACACTTGCCTTTTTTATTTGTAATTAAACATCTTACTTATATTATCACAAACAACATATTTGTAAATTATGCACATATTTTACATACAAACAAAAAACCATCATCTGTATGAAACAAATATTGTATGATAAAAATAGATTGATGCATTTAGTTAAGAGAAATTATAGGACGGTTTCCTCTTTTGTAAGTTTATGTACAACTTCGTTGCGATGTGTCCATATATAAATGTTTGTTAACAATCAATTGAAACAAAATATTCTCATTTTTTTTATTGAGACTAAAATCTCCTCAAATCTAGTCTTATATGGACACTTTTTCTTTCTTATGGATTATTATTTTATCAAGTTCCGAATATATCAGTATTATTATCTAACATGGCATGGTAGATACATTTTGAAAATGACATTTAAAAGAAGTCTTAAAAATCACAGGGAAAAGCCAGAACGATGGGCCCAGAAACATCCAATATTCTGTCAATTGCCACCAACCACATACTCTATCGAAGTCCCATAGGTTTCAGCAATCAATCTTCGGATTCATCACACTATTTCACAATCTATGGGCTCAACCTGTGGACCAACCACTTTAAAAGAAATAGTACAATTGAAAGATATAGGCTATCTACCTTATATATATATATATATATATATATATATATATATATATATACTAGTAAATGCACGTGTGTGCTTTGCCCGTATAATAAGAACATTATCTAATAGTCAAATATTTCTTCTAACTCATGTGGTTAAGGTAGAAGGTATTTTTCTTTTTTTGTTGAGTTCGATTCCTCACGTTGAATATATATAACAATTTTAAACTTTTTTCAATTTTGTTTACATAATTATATATTTTTTTTTAAAATAAAATAGACCATGATATAATGACGGCTTAGACGGCTTACTTTTGAGCCGTTTTGAAGCCTTATTATATAGTGGAATATATATATATATATATATATATATATATATATATATATATATATATATATATATATATATATATAATTTTAATATGGGTCCGGATCGGGAGCCCCGTTTTCGGAGCCCCGCCGAAGCCCCGCGATCCTTGACCGTTGGATCGCGCGGCATCGCGTGGGCCCCTCGCGGGCCCCGCTCGATCCGATGGTGCAGGGGGGGACGGGACTTCGGCGGGGCTCCGCGGACGGGGCTCTTGATCCGGATCCTTTTAATATATATATATATATATATATATATATATATATATATATATATATATATATATATATATATACACTGGAACGGGTAATTGTGTCAAACATCCCCTACTAAGAATCAATCTCCTAACCACTCGAACCGCATGCCTCACCACTACCACTTGGATAAGCCAGACAAGGCCCCGGTCTTAGGCAACCTCCCTCTACTTAGGGCAACTCCCAAGCTCAGTGTGATCCCTGCAAGAGGTCGTAGGTGACCATCCAAAATCGAACCATAATAAGGATTAAGAGGCGACCAAAATTAGCTCCGGATATGACAATCCAACCCCTTGGACCGGTCCTGTCTACAAATATCTCATATCATACTGGAAATTGAATACATTCCATAGGCGCATTTGAGCGCTTCAGTGTAAAGAGAAATGCCCATCAAATTTAATCGGTACAGATTACCGAGCAATTAAACCAAGAAACTACGCTAATAGCATGTTCATAGAGAAGCAAAAGACTATTCACAGGAACAGGCACGTAAACTCTCAAATCCACAACGCATCATTCATACCAAGACGGAAGCTATAGTACATAAACCACACGACTCCAATGACATCCTCAGAAGAACTGGATATATCACCATGATGACATTGGAATATAGTTAAATAAAAGAAAAGAGTTTCCCAACTCCATAATTCATCCCTATAAGCAATCTATGTATACATATCCACACAGTAACGACATGCGGGGGGAACAACTGCACAAGGTGTAAACAGGAAATAATGGCTACAAAGTGAAAGAGAAAGGAAGATATACAAGGCGGCAATGTCTCGGATTATTAGAAATACATGAGTTGATGGGCTGCAGCAATATTCTGACACCCACCATCACACACCGCCTCGCTGACTCCAGCACCCATTCCCAGGGCAGCCTGCTGACTGTGGGCTTGCATCAGAGCAGCCTGGTTTGCACCCATCTTGCTCGAGGCCAGTGATCCCTCATAGCCGAGGAGGTCATTTGCTAAGATACCAGTGCAAGGGAGTGCAGAAGGTCAGGGGAGAGGAGTAGAGCTAGTCCCAGGTGGAGTGGGCTTACTGCCCCAAGAGCACTGCAAGGAAAAAACTAAAGAGTCAAATTTTCCGTGACTAAGGAACAACAAATGCGCAACTTTAACTGTACATACACCATTACCATAATGTGTTCACATAAGGCGCAGCAACACTAATGAAACTGATGTAGGTTAATCTATTCAATAGTAATCTTATAGCCATGGGAAGGCTAGAGGGTGCCCTACCCATCTGAATGCCTATAGCTTCATCGAGGTCTACTTGGTTTGAAGGATGGAAATGTTTTGTTTTGTCATATATCTTCCCGTTGAGTTTTAAGTGCAAATTCTTTTTGACAATAAAGTGCAATTTTTTTATAAAATCAGAAACCGACTGCAGACTTACAAGGAACGATTTGAAACAGTAGCTTGATCGAAGCAAATTAATGGCCCCGTCCACTGTTGGTAAGATTCTCGCAGCTTTACAGTCAAAATGGATGCCTTGGACTCGCATGTACAGTCCAACCAAGTAGTTGAAATTTCAGTGAATTTTGAAGTACCTTCACTCTGCGTACTTTCAAGGAAAGGATGAAACGACTTCCTTTTTAGGGTGCGCCATTTTGATTCAAGGTGGCAAAGGGTACAACTGAATACACCAAGAATGCACCATCGTCGACATGGCACATTAAGATGGCAATCCGAAAAGACCCAAATCAGCCATGGAGACCTGACTGGCTAGACCTGAATCAATAAACACGCCCATCAATCAGCCAACATCCACAAGGAAAGACCTGACTGGCTAGACCTGAATCAATAAACATGCCCATCAATCAGCCAACATCCACAAGGAATGCACAGTCACTAGCTTGACTAATGTCTCTTTCTTGATGATGTCAAGATTGTGCCAATTAATCCGGAAGTTGGATTTCACCTGTACCGGTATTGTACGAGATGGCTCCGCGAACTGTGACTACATTAATATTGGAAAGCAGTGGAACAGCAGGGAAGTAGGCACAATACCCAACACGTTCTACTAAAAAAGACTTGAATAGATTGATCAAGTTCACCAAGCCACTGTTCCATCTTCTGAGAGATCATCTAAAGATTCTAAACAAAAATGCCTATTTAAGCAATCCTTGAATGTGTCATGAAAAGCACACCACTAAGGGCTCGTTTGGATAAAGTTTTTGTATTCCTAGGAATAGGTTTTCAATTCCTTTCCCATGGGAAATGAATTCAACATTCCCATACCCATATTTGGTTAGGTTGGGAATAGGTAGGTCAAAATTTTAGAAATTTCCATCTCCATTTTTTTTTACAAAAGGATCGAAATATTAATTTATTTAGTTTTCCTTTAATACCCTTTCATTAATTTCATAATGATTCACATGTTTGGGATAGAAGTTGAAAATTTGAAAATAAAGAGAGGGTATAACCGTCCAAACAAAATAGCCAAACATCATTCCTAGGAAAGCAAATCTATTCCCAAGGGGGGCTTGGGAATAGCTTTCCCAAGTCAATGGGAATAGCTTTCCCACCTAAGCCCCTCCTATTCCCTCCTCATTCTCAATCCTAAACATACCAAACATGGGTAAGGAATTCAAAACCCATTCCCAAGCCACAAAAACTTGAACCAAACGACCCCTAACAGTTCTCACGTAATCTAAAAAATCCACATCCTATCAGCCTCCAAGCCTTCTGAGTTCCAAATAAGGTTCGCAATATAGTATCGGAATTGGTATCGGAACCTTCCTATGAGTTTCGGGATCGGTGGTTTCGGATCGGAGTATCGGAGTTTTTGGTATTGAAAAACAAATAATAATTAATAAAAGTTTAGAATTGTACATTTAGGCATAATTATAAGTATTTTATGTGTTGTTTCTTAATAGTTATGAGATTTAATAGTCAGACTTGATGGTTAGTTTACATGCGATAAATAAGTTTTTTTGTTTCATTTATATGCTTTTAAAATCTTACTATGCTTTTATACCCATGTTGATTGATCATTTTTGTCCAATTTTCTCTGCCAAATTGACTAGAAAAGAGATTGTCAATGTCGGTATCAGTCAATGTCGGTATCAGTCAATACCGATAGCGGTCAGTATCGGATCAGGATATGTCAAACCGTATCGATATCAGCCGTATCGTATTTGCATCGGCTGATACTGCAAACTATGGTTCCAATCCTGGCCCTACTTGATATTTTAGATTAGACAAGACATCAACACACAATATCCTTTCACATCTGCAAGCAACAACCCTACAGGGTAACCCCATTCAAACAAAATAGAAGGGTAACCCCATTCAAACAAAATAGAAGTTCTAGACTGAAACTGAATATCTATACCTTGATAGGCTTCCCACAGAATCCGAGCATTTCCCACTTGAATGGCCAGGGAAGCTTCAGACTGGTTATTGTACCTCACAAAACCAAATCCCTTCTCACGCTGTATACGAACCTCTTCAATTGCTCCAGCACCAAGGTTATGGAAATGCCTATCGAGATCAACTTGGTAACCTGCCAATCAATTAATATGGAAAGATCAGAGAATAGAAGATTTTGGGATAAAAGGCCTTGTTATTGTTATTGATTACATCCTAATAGTATTATCATGTGCATGGATAAACCAGAAATCAACATGAAAGTATGAAACAAGAAGAGAATATCACTCCACTGTCGGAAATATTGATTACATCCTAATACTATTTTGTAAGCATATCAAGACAACAATAATAAAGCCTTTATCCCAAATTCTTGTGGTATGTTGTTTGAGTCCTTCTGTTCCATTCAGTAAAGGGCAATGTCCTCTCTAGCACTAACAAATACCATATCATTCTTTAGAACTTTCTTTCGACCTACTACTAATCCTAGTGGCTCTTGTAACTACAGGGCCGGCCTGGCCCAGGGCGACCGCCCAGGGCTTACGGATCATGAGGGACCCAAAAAATTATTGTGGTGTAGTGGTTAGTACTTTAGACTTGTATACTAAAGGTCGTAAGTTCAATCTTTGGCTAACTTTCTTTTTTAATATTTTTTACATTATGTATGGGGGGTTTAGTTTGAAAGTTCGTCATGGGCCCCCATGAGCTCAGAGCCGGCCCTATGTAGCTACTATCTTATTGTTCCTCCTTACAAGAGAATCTATCGGTCTTTGTTGAACATATCCAAACCACCTAAAAGACGATTATCCAAGGTTGTAAAAATCGCTAGTCGGCCGCTAGTCGGTTGGCGGGGACTAGGGATTAATCGGACTAGTCGGGGACTAGTCGGGGACTAGTCGGATTAGTCGGTTTTGAATTTTTTATTAATATATATATATATATATGCAATAAAAAAAATATCATTATGCAATATATATCACATGACATCAAAATATTAACTTAAGTACCCAAATTCCAAAGTCTTGTACATAATCAAAATGTAACAAAAAGAAAAGAAGATAGATTAAAGTGCTCAATTATCAAAGATATCATCGTGCTCATCCACTAATGGCACATCTCTTTCTTCATCGGACTCAAAGTCATCATCTCCATCATCTTCTTCGGCCTCCGAGATGAACTCTTCCTCATCAAGTTCTCTTGTGATCCTAGAGCTCCTCCTAGGTTCAAGTAGTTCATTTGCTCCCACCGCTTGGTCAAGTACCTCCCATGTAGCTCCGGTGACGGGATCAACATCACTCTCATCATCCATCCCATCAACCAACCAATGTTGAGCATGAGTACAATCATCCGCTTGAAGAACATCTTTATCATCATTTACTCTTTTCTTCTTATTGTGAAGTTTGGAGTTGAATTGGACATACACCAACTTGTTCAATCTTTCCGAATCAAGTCTATTTCTCTTTTTTGTATGCACCTACAATATTTATATAGAACATTCTAGTTAGTTAGATGAAGAATATCAAAAAATAAAATAAAAGTGGCATACCCCTTCAAAAGTACTCCAATTCCACTCACAACCCGATGAACTTGTGGTCAAGGAGAGGATTCTAATTGCCATCTTCTTCAAGTTTGGTGCATTGCCACCATAATTACTCCACCACCCGGCTAGTATTTATTATCATACAAAAAACATGTAGATAAGTAATTCAATGAAGTAAAGTAATGAAGTGAGTTTAGGAGTCAAGACTTACCGGGATTAAATTCATTGACACCTTTAGTTTGATAGGAAAGTTCCGCTTGTTTTCTTCCAAACATTCCCATCAAATTCTTGTACATGATTAATTCTTCATCACTCACTTTCACTTGAGTGTTCAAGTCATCGGGAAAGAATTTCTCCACACAATCGAGCATAGCTTCCATACAAGCTACATCATCTCCGATCTCCACCCTATTCTTTGCAAAATAGTATGGATTAAGGAAATATCCCGCCAAGTGCAAATTAGAATCAAGTCTACCCTTGGATCTACTTTCGATAATGTCAAGTATTGGTTTATAATTCTTTTCAAGTCCACTATAGACTTCCTCCTTGATCTCTTTTTTTGCCACTTCAAGTTCTCCATACAACCATGGCATAGATGGCCTATCACTATCAACAAGACGGAGGACTTTCACTAATGGCCGGAAAACAATCAAGCATGAGTTCACCGACTTCCAAAAAGATAGGCTAACAACGGTTGCATATGCCACTTTTCCCTTCACACTTTTGGAATGTGAATTCCGGGCCCATTCTTCGGAAGCAAACATATGCCTTAGTTGTTCTTTCTTCTCCACCAAACTCTGCAAAGTAAGATAATTACTTGCAAATCTTGTGACTCCCGGTCGTACAATGTCACGCTTCTTTATCAACTTTCTCATCATACTCAAGGTTGAGTGATGAGAATATATGAAGATAGTTAAGGCCCTTGCCTTATCAATTGTACTCTTGAACCTTGAAAGTTTACAAATTAAATAAGTAATGAAGCAAATCAAGTAATTAAATAATGAACTAAGAGTTTATGAGACGAGACTTACCTTGAAAGTTTACCAATTGCCTCAAGCATAAGGTTCACCGTATGTGTGGCGCAAGAAGTCCAAAATAAATTAGGCCTTTTGGTAGTCATCAAAGTAGCCGCCGCCATGTTGTTTGAAGCATTATCTGTCACAACTTGCACCACCTTTTCTTGTCCTATATCGTCGATGCATTTATCGACATACTCAAATATGTAGGACCCCGTATGAGATGCATCGGAATCTTCTCTTGAAGAAATGAAAGAGATCTCTTCTCTACAATGGACACACAAGTTCATAATGCTTCTCCTTTTGCGGTCGGTCCAAGCATCGGTCATAATGGAACAATCGGATATAGCCCACTCTTCTTCATGCTTTTTTAGAGAGTCCTTAACTCTCGACACCTCCGCATTCAAACATGGACCACTCAACCGATATCGACTTGGCGTAGGTAATCCTGGACCAAACTGTCCAATAGCCTCAGTCATTAGCTTGAAACTATCATTTTGAATGGCGTTGAAAGGAATGCCACTCTCAATGACCCACCGTGCTATGTATTGTTGTGTATCCATCACCTTCTTCTTGTCCATCAACACCGTCAAATTAGCTTGTTTTGTAAACATTGTGGATTCTTTATTTTTTTCTGGGTTGATCTCCACAAATCTATCCATAGTAGACCTTTTCGGTCTCGTGACTAGTTCAATGTCGGCATCCATTTCCATAGCATCATGTGATGTCGAAACTTCTTTTCTAAGTTCCGTCTCTTCGTTTTGCTTTTGTGTCTTCTTCCTCTTAGCACCATCAAGTGCCTCTACACATGCTTGTATTGCTTCTTTGGAGGCTTTATTGCAAGCTTTCACATTTCCGGCACGACCGGCTACATGACATTTGAGCCGGTAGATTCCTCCGGACACAATCTTTGAACAAAACTTGCATCGAACTCGATCTAATGCCTTCACATCCACAAGTTCACCATAATCCCATCCAACGTCACCGGATGCACGTTTGAGAGCATTTTGGATGTTTAAATCACTTGCCATTTCACCAACATTGGAATTGGAAGCGGCCGACGAAGTAGTCATATCTATTAAACAATTGAATGATATTAAATATCATAACAAGTAAATAAACCAAAAAAAAACATTACACATAATATATATATATATATAGGGTCCGGATCGGGAGCCCCGTTTTCGGAGCCCCGCCGAAGCCCCGCGATCCTTGGCCGTTGGATCGCGCGGCATCGCGTGGGCCCCTCGCGGGCCCCGCTCGATCCGATGGTGCAGGGGGGGGGGGGCGGGGCTTCGGCGGGGCTCCGCGGGCGGGGCTCTTGATCCGGATCCATATATATATATATATATATATATATATATAATATATATATATATGCTGCTGTAACTCACTGTAGTGTGTAGTGTTTTAGCACTACTTACAACATTACACATTTCCTTTGCTGTTGTTCACTACTGTGCAGGAGGGAAAAAAACGTGTGGTGGTGGTGGTCCAAGTTGCTTTCAGCTACTGTTGCTTTGAGTCAATGCAAAAAAAAAAAATTGCACTGCAGCATCACGTGTGTAGTGGTGGTGGGGGTTTAAAAGTGCTGCAGCAGCAGCTCAGTCCTCAGTGCTTCAGTGTTCACAAAAAAAAAAGGAGAAGAAGAAGCAAAGGAAGAAGAAGAACCTCGGCTCGGTGGCGCTGAGGTCGGCGGTCGGCGGGACGAGCGCTCGGCGGCTGACGGTCTACGGTGGCGCTGGCGCTGAGGTTAGGTTAGGTTTCGAACCTTCTTCTTCTTCGAACTCTTCTTTCCCTTTTTTTTTTTTTTGGAACAGCTGCTACTGCTACTGCTACTGCTGTAAGAATGTTAGGTTTTTGAACCCAATTTGGGTACGGGTCGGGTTTTCTCTTTCAACCCGTTTTTTTTTTTTTTTTTTTTTTTTTGCTTCTCTGCTGCCTAGGCGGCCGACTAGCGTCGCCTAGCCGCCTAGGGCCGACTAGTCGGCCGACTAGGCCGACTTCTTGCTTCGTCCGATTTTTGGTCCGCCCAGGAGCAAAGTCGAGTCGGCGGCGGCCGACTGCCGACTAGTCGGCCGCCCAGGCCGTTTTTTGCAACATTGCGATTATCTCTCATCTTGTCCTCAATTTGTGCCACATTTAACTTGCAATGAATACATTCATTTCTTATCCATCTTTTAATGTATTACCACTCATCCATCTTAGCATTTGCTACACTAATTTTTTTGGCCATGTTGTTTCTTAATTGTTCAACACTTTGATTCATAAAGTATTAAAGCATGAGTGGGCTTATAGCCGTTTTATAGAATTTTTCTTTCCAACTTCAAAAATATTTTTCGATTGCAAAATACTTCCAACAACACTCCTTTATTTCATCTATCTTGTAATAATTCTATGCATGACATCCTCCTCAATCTCTCGTCGTGATGAATGATCGATCCTAAATACCAAAACTATCAATCCTAGGTATATATTGTCCAGCTATGTGTACTCCCCGAACATTTCTATTGACTTTTGGTTGAAGCTCTTCTGATCAAGGTACCTCATTTCTAGCACCCCGATGGTTTTTTAATATAGGACGTCCCGTCCCTATGTTTTGGTGCCCCAAAACAACTTTTGTGTCTAAAAGATCCATCCAAGCTCAGGTGATAACTAGGTTGGACATTTTTTTTAAAATCAGTTGGACTTGTTAGTTGTTACTAAGGAATTACGAATGGATGGGACCAAGGACTTGAGTATAATTATGTAATATGCTAAAGACTCAAAATTTTAATAATTCAATGGCCATGGACTTAAGTGGAAAAAATTGTGTTTGAAAATTAAAACTTAATTACAAGTTACAAATAACAAAAAATATTTGACCAAAAAATATTTAGCAACCCAAACAATCAAATGTTGGGCTTCGTTTTCCATCATCTCCTCAACCAGGAGAGTATTCTCTACTTCTCCATCATCTCATGCCTCCTAAGTTCATCTCTTCATCTTCATGAAAACAAGCCATCAAGTTGAACACCAAGTCAAAAACTCAGAGGTATTTTAATCTTTTTTTGTTCTTTTTTCTATTTTATTCATCTATGAGACTATACTTATTAATTTAGTTTTACTTCTAGCATTTAGTAATAAGCAATGAATAGTGAGACTATGAAATGCTAAGGTTTAGTTTTACTAATTAATTTGAGTTTTGGCATGAGAGACAATTTATATAATGTATATTAGAGAGGGTACTATTAGAGTGCCTTGATCACGCCCCGCCCCGCCCCGCTAATTTTAGACCCCACCGCACTACCTAGCACCCCGTCCCATACAACATAGGGTTGAATGATTCAATTTTATAGAAAATCCTACAATGTTTTACGTTAGTTGTCGGCCACCTAACGTAACCCTCCTTTGTCCAGGCTTGGGACCAGCATGAAAAATATAGGAAATTAAGCACAGGCAAAGTTATATTGTAAGCATATAAAATTATAAATATTTCAAAAAATGAAAAAGCTACCAGGATTTTCCTCAAATTCTAATGTGGAAATAAAAGAGGAAAGAAGGATGACTGGCCTCAGGTGCAAGGTTTCCCACAAAAATTGTCTTATATTTTTGGATTATTATCTGGCCCCTCATCATTTACATTATCGTGACCACGTCCTGCACAAAGATAATTAATCTATTTTAGCAGGAAAGTAAATGCTAAAGAAACCTGGAAGAGCATGACTTATCCAAAAATACAACTAGCAAACAAGAAAAATATGCAAGAAAAAAGAGAGTTCAAATGCATATACAACAGATACTATTTCAAGAGGTGACTGCATTTGTTTGGACGGCGCAGAAACCTGAGCAGCCGCCTAGCTGAAATGCCTAGTGGTCGTGTAGGCAGCCGCTTAAGCGATCAGCACAGCCAGCCGCCTCGCTTACTTTAGCCACTTCACACCTACTTCTATCACATACGACGACTATTGACTATCATGACCATGAACACTTATTTTAATACATACATAACACCTCGTCATTTGTATCCGACACCGCGTCATCATCCGTATCCAATACCGCATCCATCTCCATTCGGCTTTTGTGCTTATGGGCTCGATTTTCGTGGTTGATCCCCACATTAGATTGTATCATAACATCAAAATCCAAGAATCAAGATCCAAGACCGACGTCATTCCTTCACCACCATTGCACTCTCCGATCGCCCATATTTCATCACCCTTCCCGACCATCCCGAGCACTCCTAACTGTCAAAGCCGCCTTTCCTCCATCTCGACCACATCACCTTCATTGGAAAAAAAGAAGAAGAAGCCATACTTCCTCTATTGTCATTCGACCATTGTCTCGAGCCCAACCCATCACCTCCGGCACAACTCCTCCCTGGTCATCCTCTAGCCTCGCCATCCGACAAACGCAAAAGCGGAACAGAGGCGATGGAATGGTGTCGGTCTCTAATCTTGATGTTATACCACCTAATGTCACGAATTGACCACAAACATCAAGTCCACTAGCAAGGAAGCAAAATAAAAGCGGATAAGGTGTCGGTTACGAAGGATGGCGCGGTATCGGAGACGGTGTTGATGCGGACTTGTCAATCTTGATGCATCGAAATGTGCCCGGTGGAGGATAACTATGTTGGACAGAGTTGACACGTTCGTTGTCCAAATCCACGAGCGTGTTCGAATCTACGGACGATCCTAAATCTACAGGTTTCTTGGAGTCCACCAAGAATCAAATTAAAGAGAAATTTTTTGAGAAAAATTTAAATCTCTCATTTTATTTAGGCTAAAAATGTATATATGGCCTTATATTTGGAACAACAAAAAAATATTTCCTAAAGCAATAGTCTACACTACCCTAATGTGCAAGCAAATACTTATCACAAATAAGCATCTAAAACTCATTTTGGACGGTTCTTCACATGCTTCTTGATTGTTTTCTCAAGCACGGATTGTCTCCCTACATCACATAGTGTGGGCCCAACAAAATATGGATATATGTGGGAAAAAATTACCTCGATTGCAATAGAAAAGCGGTTTGAAAACAAAATATAAAGAGGTTACGGAAAACACATTCTTACCATTGGAATAAGCTTACTTAATCAACTTGAATAATTAGAACACACGATGACAAGAACCATATATTTTAAAGGTATTAATGTGAGTGTGAGATAGACACATGAAGCATGGCAATAGCTAGGTGGGACATTTTGTAAATACAATAACCTTTAGGATATTTTCTAAAATTTCACATTGGGAACGTGTCCCACCTAGCCCCACTTACATCAACCTTGTCAAACACATTATTCACAAAATTCCCTTCAAACCAACAATAATCCCGAAAGCCCAGCAATCCATAGACATCTACCAAAAACCCAAAATGTGTATGCCAACATTTTGTTTGACTTCGTTCAACTGTCGAATCAGGGAAAATGGATAACAGATATGCTTGCATCCTGGTTAGGCAGTCTAAAATATGGTCTGCCGAAGAAAAGCCTAGGTTCTGTATGAAGCAAACTAGATTATGTCAGAAAAGTGGCAAGATTTTCTAGGCACAATGCTCCACTCTCTGCTCACACCATTGTTTCATGTACATTTGGACACATCATGGATTCATAGGCTTCACAAGCAACTCAACAGTGCAGAGACACACAACCTACATGGTTTGCTTCAAACTTGGTTTTAAACTTTCAAACGCAACAAATATCATTATTACAAAATGAAATCCTTTATTTTTACGCAAATTCTTCATTTTGCAACAATAAGAGTTGCAAGAAATGGTGGATTATGGCCATTTTGGTAGCTGTAGCAGTTGCTACAGCATAACAGAAGCTGTAGTTTGCAACAGCTGGCATAGGTGAGGGCACACTGCAGCTATTTGGTTCGGTGGTAGAAGCTGCATCAACCAAGCTAAACAACTTTAAGTGTTGAAGGGAGAATTGATTAAGAGTGGAAGAGTTTAATTTTTGGATTAGTAACCGAAATGGGAGAGTAACATATTAACAACACAGTTAACGAGGTTGTAGGTTGCTAATAGACTGGAAGTAAAGTTGTGATTCTTTAACTACAATTTTAGCTGCAAGTTATCCTGCAATAAATTTCAAATAAAATACAAAAAAATGGTCTTCCTTGCTTGCTAATAAGACTAAAGCCACACCCGTCCAAACAACTGATAGATGGATTGGATACAACCAAGGCAACTTTGCTTGTAGCCAACCATACAACCACTTAAGAAAGTAAAATGCAATCCATATTAATCCCATTTCCAATAACCACAGTTGAAACGTAATAGTTTGTAATACTCAACTATAAACAAACTCATTCTATACTTTGACAACACTAGCTTATCAATCCAATAGTGTAATTGCTTAACTGCATTTTTCATCTAGAGAAAAATTTAGTTGGCTTGCAGCAATATGTCTTGTCTATATACATCGTTCGCAGCTAGAGTTATATATACATTTACTTGCAAACGGGTAACTTTATTGCAAGATAGCCTACAAGTAAAACTACAGCAAAAAGGCCACATTTTTATTTGCGAGCAAATCGTAGTCTAAAACCTGGCCGAGTGCACCACTAACCTATCATTGCTACATTTTGATTCTCCCAAATGAACTAATCAACCAATTCATCTTTTCCACTATTAATTAACTCTAACCGCACAGTGCCAACAACTAAAGTTGTTTGGTTGTGCAACTGTTGTAGCAGTGAACTAAACAACTGCAGTACAACACATTTGTAGCAGTTGCTGCTATTTGCAACTATGATTGTATCAGCAACTATCGTAAACAACAAAAGAAGCTGTAAATATTCTTGGCCGTATCTCTTGTTGTTGTATAAGGCCATCACCAATGGGGGTTTCTATCTCCCCTATTTCTATGGTAGAAACCCATTTTAGAAAAAACTTCTCACAATGGTGGTTTCTAACCCGATTTCTATCCTAGGTGGCATTGATGTAGGATGGAGAATTCTATGAGGGTTTCTACATGTAGAAACTCTCAGAGAAATTCTCCATCTCTCATGGCAATTAATATTGGGCCTCACTTCATTAAATTGATTCTTTTTTTTTACGACGTCGGATAGAAATGAAGAACCATTGGAGAGTATTTTTTGTGTGTGCAATTTCTATGTAGAAACTCTACCAACTAGGATAGAAACTTCCATAAAGTACAATGACAAGTAGGATAGAAACCCAATTTTAGAAATCCCCACCATCTCCAATGGGAATTTCTAAAATTGGGTTTATATCCTACTTGTCATTGTACTTTATGAAAAATTCTATCCTAGTTGGTAGAGTTTCTACATAGAAATTGCACACACAAAAAACGATCTCCAATGGGGATTTCTAAAATTGGGTTTCTATCATACTTGTCATTGTACTTTATGGAAATTTCTATCCTAGTTAGAAGAGTTTCTACACAGAAATTGCACACACACAAAATACTCTCCAATGGTTCTCTATTTCTATCCTACGCGCCAAGTGCCAACAAATGAAAGGATCAATTTAATGAAGTAGGACCCAGTATTAATTGCTATTAGAGAGGAGAATTCCTATGAGAGTTTCTACATGTAGAAACCCTCGTAGAAACTCTCCATCCCACATCACGGCCACATATGATAAAAATTGGGATATAAATCATGGTTGGGCGAAGTTTTTTCTAAAATGGGTTTCTACCATATAAATAGGGAAGATATAAACCCCTCATTGGAGATGGCCTAAGGGGAGAGTGGGAACTGTAGTGGTTTTATAACTTGCCTACGGAAACTTTATTCCGACATTGGAAAACCAGAAATGAGTATCTCAATATAATAGCTATGCTTGCATTGGAATATGCACATGGAGTGTGGTGGCCCATGTGGAGTGATTTTCTGGAGGGATTAAGTTTACGATTCAAAGAACAATCTTTGTTTTGGTCACTCGCTTTGGAAATTCTTAGTAGCCGGGGCTTAGCGATTGGGGCGAAGGATGCAAAGTGGCGCTTTGATAGCGCACTTCGCACGAAGGCATCGGACGCATGGCACTTGTGTGCATATGTTGCGCTCGTGCGCACATTTTATGTGCGAGGCATTATGCGACGAGCATTATACGTCTTGCAACAGTAGCCTATGCGCCACAGTGAGCAACTTAGCTCATTTTGAGTTCCAAGTCTATCCGAAGGTGACCGGGAGCATTACAAAAGTTATTTTATGAACTTGCTGGTTCCTGGGAGCAGATCATATATAGGATGAATCTTGCTTAGAGCATCGGTGACTTGTCCACCCCAGCAAGGAGATTTTTTTTGTGTTTTCTTCTTGTAATTTGTTCTATCTCATTGTCGCGTCTGCGAATGTAAAGAACACTTTTTTGACTTTGTTGATTGTATTTTATATTTTCTTGGAAGTCAGTTTGTAACATGTCCCTTGGTGTTTCTTGATGTTGGGGATTAAGTAGAGAGCAGACTTGGTAGTCTTGCGTGAATCTCTACCCCCTCACACGATCTCTCAACTATTTTGATCTGTCATCGGGACTAACAGGAACCAGGCAACCGGGAGGCTCTTACATCAATCTATTGATTCCATTTATTGCAAAGCCAACTGTCATTGCGAATTCCCAAATTTGCAAATTGCATTGTGAATTCGGCAAACCAAACACCCTCTAGTAGCCAAGAAATTTCAGAAGCAAGTACATTGATTAAAATACGGTATAAAGAAACAAAAACCTACAGGGTTCTACTCCAATCTTTTTTTTCTTCTTTTAAGAGTCTGTACATTGGCATAAGTGACAATTGTGACAAAGCCAAGAAAACAAATACAAGGGAAGCCAAACCATAGTAAACTTCAGGCTTTTTACAAAGAAAAGCACAATCTCTTGGATTTAAAATGCACTAGAAACAAAATGTCCTATTGATATGAGAAAATGTAAGTTGCACGGACACAAATGTGACACAATTCAGACGTGCCACCTACTTTGGCGTGTCCTACTGCATTTCAGAGTGTGTCCCCTTCCCGATACGGCGATACGTGTCCCAAAACATGCGACACGGAGTGACACCGATATTTTGAATGCCCATGCTTCCAGAAGAAAATTCAAAGACGAAAAAGAAACAAACTTTTTTTTTAATTGCTAGACGATCCTCTCGTCCCACGAAAAGAAAGACCCACCCCCCCCCCCCCCCCCCCCCCCCACCCCCCCGCCCACCCACACGCACACACACAAAATTTGGATATCAATCGATCCCATCCGCTTCAAAACCCTAATTCTGGCTAATAGTAAGCTGAATTTAGCAAAAGAAAAGGTAAAGTAGAGAGAGAGAGACTCTTTGAGAGAGATCACCTGAGGGGCAGCGCCAAGTCCTGGGGGATATAGAGACCGCTGCCGCTGGAGTAGCACTTGCTGCATCATAGCTTGCCGCTTCAGTCTCTGCTGCTGCCTTCTGGTCAGAAGAAAGCCTAGCTAGGGTTAGGATTTGGCATCGATCGGATTAGGGTTAGGGTTTCTGGAGCAGAGAAAGTGATGTGGAATAAAAAGAAGAGAAACCCTCGAAATTGAGGGAGGGGAAGAGCAAAGTGGGACTTCCAGAAGAATAGCTGCGTTTAACCATCTCCAACCCAAATCCTTAAACCTCACATTGAGAAAATCCCCTCAAGATCCATCTCCAACCACAAATTGAAAAAAAAATTCTCAAAATTTTTTTAGGACATAAGGACGGATTCTCAAATTTGAGAAAAAAGATAAAAAATTCTCAAATTTGAGGATCCACTATTTATGACAATTTTGTCCTCCAAGTTATAGTCAATTACTAATATATCATACATATGTTAAACAGTAAACTTAATTAACTTACCATATTTTTTAATTTATAATTATAAATAATATAATAATTATACTATTAAAATATTCTTGTCAAGATTTTCAAATAGAATCTAATATTTAATATATTTATAGTATTTTTTATTTATATTTATTTGATTAATAAAATAATATTTAAATAATTTGGCAAAAAATAATAAAATACCATCAAGCTTTCAAAAATAAAATACTAATATAAACAAGTACATCAAAATTTAAAACAACGCAACCAATAATATAATATAAAATAATATAATATTATAAAATAACATTAATGTATATGATTATATTAAATAGTTGTATAGATATAAATAATATAATATTAATAAATAATATTATAATATATTATAATATATTTTTCGGTAAATAATATTAATAGTATAACATTAATGTATATGATTATATTAAATAGTTGTGCAGAAATAAATTTATGTATATATAAATAATGGTTGTTTATTATTTGAGGATTAATGTGTTAGAGATGTAAAATTTTGAGGATAGCATAATATAGGAATATTCCTTTTTAAGTCCTCAAATTGAGAGAATTTTTTAGGATAGATGGGAGATGGCCTTAGAAATAAGAAAGAAGGATTTATGTCATGTATGTACCCCCTTCAACTGTTAGAGTTTAACAACGTCAATTCCTAAGATAAAAGTGGGTTGAAAAATGTTTGAAGGTTAAATTTCAACTTTTTTTTTTGAAGGAAGGTTAAATTTCAACTAGATACAGTAACTATTCCAATTTTTAATTTAATATTATAAACTTAGATATGCATCAACTATATCCTAAAAGATTAACAAAACTATTTTCGTCCACCCCCTTTCTCTCTATCTCTCCCTTCTCTCTTCGGCAGCGGCGATAACGGTAGCGTCGAGCCGCCGATGCACGACAGTGAAGGCAGCCTGCGATGGCGATAGCAGCAACGACATCGCATGGCAGAGAGAGGGAGGGCGGGGTGGGCGCGGCTGCAAGGATGGAGGCGGCTGAGAGAGTGGGGGGTGTGCATATTTGGACCAAATCGAACCAAACCAAATCGAATTGGTCGATTTTAACCGAACCAATGGTCCATTCGGATTGGTTCGACTGGACCATTTAAAAAACTGATCAATTTGGTTTGATTTACGGTTTGGTCATTCCAAAAACTGCTTAAGCCGAACCGAACCGAACCAAGTTAGTAACAGTGTAAAGTTTGGTTTATATTCGGTCCAACTTATCCATCTCACGGTTTAGAGTTCTTGGACTTTGGAATATGGAGACGGTTGCTCATAGTCTAAAATTTATGACTCTCTCTCTCTCTCTCTACCTAACAGTGTAAACATATATTACCTGGAGTGACCGCTCCAGGTCTGTCGGCCACTCCAGGTAACATATGCTTATTCCCTATCTTTAATTCATAGGTCTATTAGGATTATGGTTTATTTTCAAGAATTATTTTGAATTAATGGAAGAAATTTATTATGCAAGTGATTTACTTAGAAGATTATTGTGCACTTTTGTATCTTATACAAATATCTTCCAGACAGGAGATGATTAGGATTTATTTTTGCGTGAATTTACTTTGTGAAACATTTTTATATACTTGAAATTTGTATGATCAAAATCGATCAGTCGAACCGATCCAAACCGAACTAAGTCGGTCGGTTTCAAAACCAAATCAACCAATTGGTTGGTTTGGTTTGACTGCGATTATTTTCAAACCGATTTACTTCGGTTCAACTTCGGTTATGACTAAATAGGTCGACCACCGACCGATGCACACCCCTAGGAGGGTTGCAGGAGTGAGGTACGAGGTGAGCAGAGGGGGTTGGGGCCAAGGTTCTAAACAGTGGTAGGCGGGTGCGCGGTGGAGAGGATCTGCCTACCGTCGAGGCACCATCTAGACACTTAATACATTTTGAACTTTTTGTTTAGTTGTTTATTACTATTATTTTATATAATTTGCATATTTTAGGAGTATTTTATGTATGATTAGTAGAACAAAGTGGTGCAGTCGGATGAAGGATTGAGAGGAGAAGGAGAGTTTCCTCAGTTTTTTTTAAGTAAATAAGTTGATGCAAATTTAGGATATTAAGTTAAAAATACTGTTGGAACTCTTGTTAGTTCCACATTGAGTATTTCAAATACATCATAGACAAAATGAAAAAGACTTTTGTTTAGTCTCACATCGCTTAGAACCAACACTTGTGAATGGGTTTATATATGTTCATACCTTCTACATGGTTGTGATGAGTGGGTAGTAAGAGGGGTGTTCGTGCGCCCGGGGGGGCATTGGGCTAGAATGCACCCGGTTTGGTAGGAAGCTCCAGAAAACCATAATGCGCATGTGCGGGCACGTCGCACGCGCAGGGGGTGCAAATCCGGGCCGTTAAGCCTCGTGTGGGCGCTCATTCAATACGTCGTTCCTGATCCTACTCCTGATTTTTGGGTTCACGATCTAACCGATTTAGAGTTTTTGCAACTCTATATTGAGGAGTCGTTCTTCACAGAATGAGAACCACAGCTGAGATCAAACCCAAAGTGAGAGAGAGATCAAATGCTGCTGTTCGTCTTCTTCGTTGTTCGATAGTGTCACGACCCGCACCCAGTATAGGGGCACGAGAAGTGGTTACGTCCAGCCTACGCCGCAGTGTCGGCGGTAGTAAGCTGTTCTAGGTTGCTAACTAATCTCATGCAGTGAATATAAAAAGTACTTGTCCAGATATCAGCTCCGAATGGAGGGCAAGTAAAGGGTATGATCTACTCAACACAGTCTAAACACGAAAAGATAACACATAAGTTATACCTAAGGAATTAAAGACAACAACAACTAACTGCTAAATAATACTCCAATATCTCAAACCAACTTAATACAGACTCAATATCTTAACTTTAATACAACAAGCCAAAACATGAAAGCTAAAGTAGTCTACTAGCTAATCTCCTGAATCACTCCTGAGAGTCAGAACCAAAGGTAGCTAATCCCTCGCCAGGTCCATGGTAAGCAGGGCATGTGTCCTCAGGATTATCATCTGTAATATTTTCAACAGGTCCAATCAGGACGGGAACGAGCACAACTCATCAAGAAAAACCCAAGTAAATGACAAAGAACTATAAAGCAGTTATAGACAGTTTTATTGATGAACATGGCAGTTCTATGCAGGTAATGATGGCATAGAGAGGCAGTAAGATACAAGAAAAGAAAGGTAACTAAAACAAGAGAAGAATCATGGCAATGAAGACTGTAATAAAAGCTAACTGAACTAGAATATCATGTGTGAGTCCAGACAGTACGATATAAGTCTAATATAATTCCAGTGTGAGTCCAGTCCATATAATCTGATACCAGATAATTTCCAGTACAAGATGAGTCCAACAGTGATCAATGAAACCAGGGTGAGTCCAACTATGATCTAACAGTGTGTTTTAAAATACCGAGGTCGACATGCAAACGGCTGTAGGTATCAGGCACATCTCTTACGGATCAGGCAAGAGATGGCTATGCTTCCGGTAGATTCCAGTAGGAGATTCCGGATTTGGGGTATGTCTACATGTCTTACTCAATATTTCCCCGTCCAGCAAGTGAATCCAAAATCGACAAAAAGAATCGAGATGAGTCTGGCCAATACGTGATGATTCCAGAAATGATTCCGGAATGATACTAATGACTCCAGTAATAGAGGCCAGCAAGTAAGGTATGTGTCGATACATGAATCCAGAAATATCCATACGTGTTGATACAGAGAATCACATAGAACTAACTAGAACTGAAATACAGTAATCGACAAATAAATGAGAGAATTATCAGAGAATGTACTCGCCTGTTACTCTGGAAAGAGTAGTGTAATATCAGATGTCTGTACCAGGGTCACAATGTCCTAAAATAGAGCAATACAGTTATGACATGTCCAAAATGAAGGTAAATGAAATCTACGATGCAATCTACATGAATTCTAAGCCAATCTAGGTCAAAGTCAAACTTGGTCAACACTACAGTCAAACTAAGTCAAATTAAGTCATATTAGGTCACAAGAAGTTAAACTAAGTCATACAAGGTCAAACAAGGTTAAACAAGTCTAATCTAGGTTAAAGTCAACTCTTGGTCAAACATTCTAGCCAAACTAGTCAAGTTATCTAGGGTTTAGTCAATAATGGTCAGATTAGTCAATACTAGTCAACTTGGTCAAGCTAGGTCAAAGTCTAGGTCAATCTTTGACTAATGGTCAACATCCAGTCAAACTCTATAAGGCTAACTCAAAACCAAACATAGGCTAACCTGTCTTAGGATACCTAAGATACTATACCAAGTATATCACACAAAATATATATAGTACAATACCAACCTTAATCCTGTAATCAAGCTAATCATATTCTCCAACTCAAGTCATGACTCAACTCTAAGTATCTCACTTAACCCCATACATATCTTCATCTATATAGGATTACCCTCACCATCTACATGGTTAACCTAATCATCTAGTTAGGTTTTAGTCAAACCTTAGTCAAATAGTCCTCCTAAGTTCATCCAAGTCATTTCTAGGTCAATTAGGTCATTTCTAGGTCAAGGTTGACCTATAGTTGACTTTGGTCAACCATGGTCAACAATCTAGTCAAACTAGTTCTACTAAGCCTATTGGTCAATTCCAAACTCACTAACCATAGGCTAGAGTAACTAGGACACTACCATATGTATACAATATATATATAGCCATTATATATATACAATATATCTCTAATACCATATAGTCTCACCTATATATAACCCACTTATATATCCAACTATATATAATACCCACATTTATACATAATATATATATCCCATTATATATAGCATATATATATACTCTCATATATATATACCAATAAATATATATAACCAAATATATACACCTAATACATATATATATATATATATATATATATATATATATATATATATATATAGGTAGAGAGAGAGGAAGGGAGTAAGAATGAGAGAGAGGGACAGTGAGAGAGAGGGGAACAGAGAGATAGGTAGAGAGAGATAGAGAGAACAGTGGGGGGGTTCTCTGTCCACTGGGACTGAGAACACAGCCACACACACACACACACTAACACACATACATACACCTATATATACACATGTGTATATACACATGTACACATACCCTAAAATCCTCAAAATCCACCCACACACACACAAATACATATACAACATATATATAAACTAAAAACATATAATTACATGAAATAAAATACATCAAAAATAGTTTGAAATTCGATTTTACATAAAACTGGAAATTTAGAAAACTAGGGAATTAGGCTACTGTGCAGTGCAAATAGGTAAATCCGATCCCGTGTCAAAAATGACCCAAGGTGTCCGATACGTGGTTGGTAATGGTAGCCCCTAGGTTCCTCTAGGTTCCTACTAGCCTGACACATGGCCATGGCACGACACGGCGTGTCCACCAACTCCTAAACCCAATCGGGTAAAACACATACACTAACAGACACTACACGTCGTGCACACATGTAGACGAGTCTAGGACACGACACAAAGCGATACACATCTCGTGATCGTGTCAGTAGGTGAGTCTAGGGTTCGTGCACGTATCCAGCACCCTGCACTGTGTCCACGTGTCGTGTAGAGGTGACACGACACGCGTATCAGAGAGGGAAAATACGTGGTTTCAGACCGCGTCGTGCAGTGATGCACGCGTCTCGTGTACGCGACACAGGATACGACACATCTCGTGCTCGTGTCCTGGGGTTCGCCTTAGGTTCCTCTACACATGTGTCACCCTGACACGTGTCCACGACTCGTGTACATGGGACACGAGACCCGTGTCAGAGCCGTTTTCACGGCTGTACAGTGCAGTGCACGTCCCTTGCGGGGACGATTCCGTATCTGACACGACACGAGGTCATCTCAAACTTTGGGGATGACCTGTCAGTCAGTGCCCCGTGCTCTGTGCCAAAAATGGCGTGTCCATGTGGCGTGTCCAAGGAGATAATGGTGTCGGGTAGCAGGGCATGTACAGTGTGTCTGTGCACTGTGAAAACCGTGGGTTCGTGTCCAATTTGGACACGGACACAACCCTAAAATGAGGTCAGTGAATTAGGGTTAGGGTTAGCAAGGTCTAGGCTAGGTTTTTGTTCAAAAAGTTTTGCAAAAACAGAAAGTCCTCTTCTTGAGGCATTTTGTCAAACACTAATTTAAACCATAGGATACGTGTCCGATACGGACTTCAAACAACCCTAGATTCCACCAAACTTTACCCACAGCTAGTATACACCTATATGCATGCATTTATGAAGAAAAATTACAATATTAATATGGTTTAGAGACATTTACCTATATGTGCAAAATCCTTGAAAACTCAATAAATGAGGAGGGGTGTCCAAGTCCACTTATGGGGTGTGTCCAAGTCCTTGTGTCCAACTTGCTAGCCTCCCTTAGCACCCTCTAGGTTGTAGGAACCCAATGCAAGAAACTAGAGGTGATTTGGACCTCTAAAGAGTGAGATATGAAATTTTGAAGTAAAGGGTATTTTTCATGAATTTAATTCAATGCAATGCAATGAATTTATCAAAATATATAGGAAGGGGGTCATGCCAGGGGGGGGGTTCTTGGCCGGCCATGGCATGGCCAAGGCATGGGGGGGGGTTGTCCTTGGCTTGCTTACAAGCTAAGGGAAAGACCTTGAGCCCAAAATCTTGATATTTTGAGGAAAGTATGGAAAATATCTAATAAAGGTATTTTAGATATTTTTAAATCTTTAACCAAATGAAAATATCATCCTTTTAGTCATTCTAGGTTAGTGGCTAATCCCTAGATTAGGGTAAACTAGCTTAGGGACTAACATAACAATAATCAATAATTAAATAATAATAAAAACACATAAATTCAAATAATTCCAAATAAATCCTAGAAAATTACCAAAATACCCTTTTGACTAAAAAGTGGTAATTTGATATCCTAATCACATGGTTAGGCTTACATGGTCATGGTTAGTCTCTAGGTTATGAAATCTCTAGGGTTTACACTAGGGTTACACTAGTAAAATCACAAAGTCATAAGCCATGACCTAGAAAATAATTTTAAATTAACTAAAATCACCAAAAATCATATCATGACTAAAACACCATTAATAAATAATAAAAATAATAATTTTTTCAAAAATACCCCAATTTTAGAAAACTGGGTCTTACAAGTCTACCCTCCTTAGAGAAATTTCGTCCTCGAAATTAAGATAGTCGTACTCCTTCTAGGTCAAACCCCCAGTCAATCAGAGTCAAAAGATAACATGCAATCATAGTCCTACTGGTCGTAATTCCACAGTCTTGAACAGGGTAACTACACTATCTAGCATATCACAAGCATATCCTGACAGGTACTAATGGAATCATACAACAAGATGGGAAAGGAAGGACAGAAAAGACAAACCTGCTAACCCGTCACCTGCAGCGTTGGTCTCCTCGACCGTCATCGCAAAAGCTCCACCCCTCTGGTGCTGAGCTATAGGTGGCCTAGCCCCCATATAAGGAGGTGCAATAGGACAATCCATCTTCTGGTGAGTATCAGACCCACAGGTATAGCAAACCTTCAGCCTCTTCCTACACTGCTCTCTGATGTGTCCCTGCTTCCTGCAGTATGAACAACTGACCGTCTTCGGGTCCTGACCTCGATACTGATGCTGCCGGGGTCCCGGGGCTCTAACTGGCGGGGTCGAATGATGTGGTGTGGGAGGATGATATGTCTGCTGGTGTAGCGTCGACACTTTCTGCTGGAAAGCCTGACGCTTGGAGGGTCCCTCAATGTGTACAGAAGCCGGCCTCTTGCAAGATAGAAGACGCTCCTCGATACTCCGGGCTAACTCTAAGCTCTGGTAGTAATCAGTCATACCATTCGCCACTATAAGAATGCCAATATCTGGAACTAGACCACGGCAAAACCTACGCGTCATCTCCTCAGGGTCAGCAACTAGACTAGGAGCGAAACGGCTCAGGCGACTAAACTCTGCCGCATACTCGTCAACAGAACGGGTCCTCTGCTGGATGTTCTGGAATCGTAGCCCCATGGCTACCCTAGCGGTGGTCGAGAAGAATTTCTTCTTGAACTGGGTCTTGAACTGATCCCAAGTGGCTCTCCCTCTCGCGAATAACGGCTCATTCCGGAACCAAACTCCTGCCAAGTCTATCAGCAAAAATCCCGCTGCCTCGACCTGGAGGTCATCCGGCATCCTAACTCCAATGAGCTTCCTCTCTACCGAGTCTAACCAGTCATCTGCTACTACTATGCCCTCGGTCCCTAAGAACTCCTTGGGATTCAGACCCATGAAGTCCTTGATCGTCCCTGCTCTCTGCCGCGGCTCTACAGGTGGTGGGACCACAGTACGTCCCTCAGAATGCTCCATGCTCTGGCGGAGTAGGGTGGTCTGCTCCTGATGGGTTGCTAGGAACCCCTGGATCAGAATGAGCAGTTGGTTCCCGTCGAGTGTGACGGAAGCCTGGGTAGGTATAGTGATAGGGGGTGGTGGAAGTATTGGGTTCTGCTGGGCCTGTGATGTGGAAGGTGGTTGTGGTATCTGGGTTTGTGGATCTGTGGAGTGAAGAAATGTGGTAGGTGGAGGTGGAGGTGTATCAGTCAACTGGTCAGCTGACTGGATGGGGAGCGTGCCATTCTCAGGTGAGACATACCGGGATGAACGAGTAAGCACCATCTAATTACAATAAAAAGACTTATAAGGACTCTTTAAGCAAAACAATCATAGATAAGAAAATCTAATTATAATAGCAAGCATGGGATGTATTTCCTATGTTGCAATCCTAGTATTCCTCTAGGTGTTCTAAGCGTCATTCCTAATGTTGTCTAATTACCTTAAGTTCCTAATTGCAGGTATGCTTGGTACAATAACGTAACCAAACAATTTAGTCGACAGACCTGCATGGGCCACCACTAAAAATGTGTCACGACCCGCACCCAGTATAGGGGCACGAGAATTGGTTACGTCCAGCCTACGCCGCAGTGTCGGCGGTAGTAAGCTGTTCTAGCTTGCTAACTAATCTCATGCAGTGAATATAAAAAGTACTTGTCCAGATATCAGCTCCGAATGGAGGGCAAGTAAAGGGTATGATCTACTCAACACAGTCTAAACACGAAAAGATAACACATAAGTTATACCTAAGGAATTAAAGACAACAACAACTAACTGCTAAATAATACTCCAATATCTCAAACCAACTTAATACAGACTCAATATCTTAACTTTAATACAACAAGCCAAAACATGAAAGCTAAAGTAGTCTACTAGCTAATCTCCTGAATCACTCCTGAGAGTCAGAACCAAAGGTAGCTAATCCCTCGCCAGGTCCATGGTAAGCAGGGCATGTGTCCTCAGGATTATCATCTGTAATATTTTCAACAGGTCCAATCAGGACGGGAACGAGCACAACTCATCAAGAAAAACCTAAGTAAATGACAAAGAACTATAAAGCAGTTATAGACAGTTTTATTGATGAACATGGCAGTTCTATGCAGGTAATGATGGCATAGAGAGGCAGTAAGATACAAAAAAAGAAAGGTAACTAAAACAAGAGAAGAATCATGGCAATGAAGACTGTAATAAAAGCTAACTGAACTAGAATATCATGTGTGAGTCCAGACAGTACGATATAAGTCTAATATAATTCCAGTGTGAGTCCAGTCCATATAATCTGATACCAGATAATTTCCAGTACAAGATGAGTCCAACAGTGATCAATGAAACCAGGGTGAGTCCAACTATGATCTAACAGTGTGTTTTAAAATACCGAGGTCGACATGCAAATGGCTGTAGGTATCAGGCACATCTCTTACGGATCAGGCAAGAGATGGCTATGCTTCCGGTAGATTCCAGTAGGAGATTCCGGATTTGGGGTATGTCTACATGTCTTACTCAATATTTCCCCGCCCAGCAAGTGAATCCAAAATCGACAAAAAGAATCGAGATGAGTCTGGCCAATACGTGATGATTCCAGAAATGATTTCGGAATGATACTAATGACTCCAGTAATAGAGGCCAGCAAGTAAGGTATGTGTCGATACATGAATCCAGAAATATCCATACGTGTTGATACAGAGAATCACATAGAACTAACTAGAACTGAAATACAGTAATCGACAAATAAATGAGAGAATTATCAGAGAATGTACTCGCATGTTACTCTGGAAAGAGTAGTGTAATATCAGATGTCTGTACCAGGGTCACAATGTCCTAAAATAGAGCAATACAGTTATGACATGTCCAAAATGAAGGTAAATGAAATCTACGATGCAATCTACATGAATTCTAAGCCAATCTAGGTCAAAGTCAAACTTGGTCAACACTACAGTCAAACTAAGTCAAATTAAGTCATATTAGGTCACAAGAAGTTAAACTAAGTCATACAAGGTCAAACAAGGTTAAACAAGTCTAATCTAGGTTAAAGTCAACTCTTGGTCAAACATTCTAGCCAAACTAGTCAAGTTATCTAGGGTTTAGTCAATAATGGTCAGATTAGTCAATACTAGTCAACTTGGTCAAGCTAGGTCAAAGTCTAGGTCAATCTTTGACTAATGGTCAACATCCAGTCAAACTCTATAAGGCTAACTCAAAACCAAACATAGGCTAACCTGTCTTAGGATACCTAAGATACTATACCAAGTATATCACACAAAATATATATAGTACAATACCAACCTTAATCCTGTAATCAAGCTAATCCTATTCTCCAACTCAAGTCATGACTCAACTCTAAGTATCTCACTTAACCCCATACATATCTTCATCTATATAGGATTACCCTCACCATCTACATGGTTAACCTAATCATCTAGTTAGGTTTTAGTCAAACCTTAGTCAAATAGTCCTCCTAAGTTCATCCAAGTCATTTCTAGGTCAATTAGGTCATTTCTAGGTCAAGGTTGACCTATAGTTGACTTTGGTCAACCATGGTCAACAATCTAGTCAAACTAGTTCTACTAAGCCTATTGGTCAATTCCAAACTCACTAACCATAGGCTAGAGTAACTAGGACACTACCATATGTATACAATATATATATAGCCATTATATATATACAATATATCTCTAATACCATATAGTCTCACCTATATATAACCCACTTATATATCCAACTATATATAATACCCACATTTATACATAATATATATATCCCATTATATATAGCATATATATATACTCTCATATATATACCAATAAATATATATAACCAAATATATACACCTAATACATATATATATATATATATATATATATATATATATATATATATATATATATATATATATATATATATATATATATATAGGTAGAGAGAGAGGAAGGGAGTAAGAATGAGAGAGAGGGACAGTAAGAGAGAGGGGAACAGAGAGATAGGTAGAGAGAGATAGAGAGAACAGTGGGGGGTTCTCTGTCCACTGGGACTGAGAACACAGCCACACACACACACACACTAACACACATACATGCACCTATATATACACATGTGTATATACACATGTACACATACCCTAAAATCCTCAAAATCCACCCACACACACACAAATACATATACAACATATATATAAACTAAAAACATATAATTACATGAAATAAAATACATCAAAAATAGTTTGAAATTCGATTTTACATAAAACTGGAAATTTAGAAAACTAGGGAATTAGGCTACTGTGCAGTGCAAATAGGTAAATCCGATCCCGTGTCAAAAACGACCCAAGGTGTCCGATACGTGGTTGGTAATGGTAGCCCCTAGGTTCCTCTAGGTTCCTACTAGCCTGACACATGGCCATGGCACGACACGGCGTGTCCACCAACTCCTAAACCCAATCGGGTAAAACACATACACTAACAGACACTACACGTCGTGCACACATGTAGACGAGTCTAGGACACGACACAAAGCGATACACATCTCGTGATCGTGTCAGTAGGTGAGTCTAGGGTTCGTGCACGTGTCCAGCACCCTGCACTGTGTCCACGTGTCGTGTAGAGGTGACACGACACGCGTATCAGAGAGGGAAAATACGTGGTTTCAGACCGCGTCGTGCAGTGATGCACGCGTCTCGTGTACGCGACACAGGACACGACACATCTCGTGCTCGTGTCCTGGGGTTCGCCTTAGGTTCCTCTACACATGTGTCACCCTGACACGTGTCCACGACTCGTGTACATGGGACACGAGACCCGTGTCAGAGCCGTTTTCACGGCTGTACAGTGCAGTGCACGTCCCTTGCGGGGACGATTCCGTGTCTGACACGACACGAGGTCATCTCAAACTTTGGGGATGACCTGTCAGTCAGTGCCCCGTGCTCTGTGCCAAAAATGGCGTGTCCATGTGGCGTGTCCAAGGAGATAATGGTGTCGGGTAGCAGGGCATGTACAGTGTGTCTGTGCACTGTGAAAATCGTGGGTTCGTGTCCAATTTGGACACGGACACAACCCTAAAATGAGGTCAGTGAATTAGGGTTAGGGTTAGCAAGGTCTAGGCTAGGTTTTTGTTCAAAAAGTTTTGCAAAAACAGAAAGTCCTCTTCTTGAGGCATTTTGTCAAACACTAATTTAAACCATAGGATACGTGTCCGATACGGACTTCAAACAACCCTAGATTCCACCAAACTTTACCCACAGCTAGTATACACCTATATGCATGCATTTATGAAGAAAAATTACAATATTAATATGGTTTAGAGACATTTACCTATATGTGCAAAATCCTTGAAAACTCAATAAATGAGGAGGGGTGTCCAAGTCCACTTATGGGGTGTGTCCAAGTCCTTGTGTCCAACTTGCTAGCCTCCCTTAGCACCCTCTAGGTTGTAGGAACCCAATGCAAGAAACTAGAGGTGATTTGGACCTCTAAAGAGTGAGATATGAAATTTTGAAGTAAAGGGTATTTTTCATGAATTTAATTCAATGCAATGCAATGAATTTATCAAAATATATAGGAAGGGGGTCATGCCAGGGGGGGGGGGGGGGGTTCTTGGCCGGCCATGGCATGGCCAAGGCATGGGGGGGGGGGGGGGGGTTTGTCCTTGGCTTGCTTACAAGCTAAGGGAAAGACCTTGAGTCCAAAATCTTGATATTTTGAGGAAAGTATGGAAAATATCTAATAAAGGTATTTTAGATATTTTCAAATCTTTAACCAAATGAAAATATCATCCTCTTAGTCATTCTAGGTTAGTGGCTAATCCCTAGATTAGGGTAAACTAGCTTAGGGACTAACATAACAATAATCAATAATTAAATAATAATAAAAACACATAAATTCAAATAATTCCAAATAAATCCTAGAAAATTACCAAAATACCCTTTTGACTAAAAAGTGGTAATTTGATATCCTAATCACATGGTTAGGCTTACATGGTCATGGTTAGTCTCTAGGTTATGAAATTTCTAGGGTTTACACTAGGGTTACACTAGTAAAATCACAAAGTCATAAGCCATGACCTAGAAAATAATTTTAAATTAACTAAAATCACCAAAAATCATATCATGACTAAAACACCATTAATAAATAATAAAAATAATAATTTTTTCAAAAATACCCCAATTTTAGAAAACTGGGTCTTACAGATAGTAGGTTACAGATAGGTACTGCTATCTGTAACTCGTTGTTGTATCCTAGAGGAAAGTCACCGTTCGAGCCTTACAGTAACGTATAAGGGCGAATCTTTTCTTGAGGACAGTGATCTACACGTCTCAACGATTCCGACTTGTGTTCTACGAAAGCTATTACTCCATCAAATACTAAAACATTTTGATATCAACCAACACTTGATATCCATACTCATCTTAACGTGTAGTCTTCTTCGAAAGTTTTTATTTTTATTTTGTACAAATAAATAAGAGAAAATTTGAGTGGCACTCCACTTTGTTTACGCTTATTTAAGGTGCACTCCACCACTTTACACTACTGTAATTCACCCTCCACTTTTGACGGATTCCATCTAATATGGACGGTCAATTGGGTTGACCCAATTTTTTTGACAAAAATACCTCCGACATGTTGTCTTCTTCCATGTGTCTCTCGCCACTGCCACCCCCTTCCCGACTTCGCCGCTGCTCCTCCCCCCTTCCCGACCTCGCCGCTGCTCCTCCCCCCCTCCCCGACCTCGCCGCTGATTCGCCCCCCTCCCCGACCTCGCCGCTGCTCCCCACCCCCCCTCCGACCTCGTCGCTGCCACCCCCTCCCCAACCTCGTCGCTGCTCCTCCCTCCCCGACCTCCCCGCTGCTCCGCCCCCTCCTCGACCTCGCCGATGCTCCCCACCCGAGCTCCCCGACCTTGCCACTGCTCCCCCTCCCCGACCTCGTCGCTACTCTGCCCCCCTCCCCGACCTCGCCGCGGTGAGGTCGGGGAGGGGGGGCAGCAGCGAGGTCGCGGAGGGGGGGAGAAGCGGTGGTGGTGGTGGTGAAGATGATGGTGGTGGAGGTGATGGTGAAGGTGGTGTTGGTGACGACAGCGGGGGGGGGGGGGGCAGCGAAGGGGGGGGAGCTAGGGCGCGGCGGAGGGGGGCGGCGGTAGTGGTGTTGGTGAAGATGATGGTGGTGGAGGTGATGGTGATGGTGAAGGTGACTGTGGTGGTGATGGTGATGATGAAGGTGGTGGTAGTGGTGGTGGTGGTGGTGGTGGTGAGCGCGGCAGCGGCGGGGCGGAGATACGACAACATAACGGGAGGGTGAGGGGGACATGATTTGGGCTTGAATTTCGGATGGTATTTTCGTCCAAAATTATCGGTCAAACGCGTTGACCGTTGATTTTGGACGAAATCCGTCAAAAGTATAGGATAAATTACAATAATGTAAATAGGGGTGTAACTCGGGCGAGTTGGGTCGGGCTTGAGGTCAACCCGAGCCCAACCCGATGAATCATAAGCCTAGCCCGAGCCCAAGCCCGGCCCGACCTCGGGTTCAACATATAAAGCCCAAGACCAAACCCGAAGGATCGGGTTTGGCTCGGGTTGAACTCGGGTTGGGTCGGTCCATCGGATTTATCGGGCTCTAATATACTAATTAAAATAATTTTATACAAAAGTAATATTAAACACATAATCAAATAGCAATCAAGTCTTGATCATTACAAAATACAAACTAAAATAAGATTTAGGATAAATAGTTGAAAAGTTTGGGCGAAGAAATTTAGGATTTAAACTTTTTTATTTAAGAAGTATGGCAATATATATATATATATATATATATATATATATATATATATATATATATATATATATATATATATATAAAAGAAGTATGGCAATATATATATATATATATATATATATATATATATATATATATATATATATATATATAAAAGAAGTATGGCAATATATATATATATATATATATATATATATATATATATATATATATATATATATATATATATATATAAGTCGAGTTTCGGGTTCTTCGGGTAGTCCGACACATGAACCCGAGCCCAACCCGATTTATGATCGGGTTCAAATATTTGAACCCAAACCCGAGTCCGAACCCGAGTATCTTCAACCCTAACCCAACCCATTATCGGATTTATCCGATCGGGCTCGGGTTTAGCCCGTCCGAGTTGCACCCCTAAATGTAAAGTGGTGAAGTGTATTTTAAATAAACATAAATAAAGTGGGGTACCACTCAAATTTTTTAATAAATAAAGAAGAAAAAAACGCATTATTTTGTTGACTTTAGAAAAGCCGTGATGGATAGCTACTCCCGTCCACATGCTATTCTAGTAGCAATCATGATGCATGTCCGCATCTCCACCCCAAGGCACATGCACCTTCCTTATTCTGGACCAACACTGCAAAGTTACGTCCATTTGAATTTTGAAGGGATTAACTGGGTGGGCGGTGGGCCCCTTTGAAAGCCCCTTCCCACCCAGGCACCCACACATGCTTGATGCTGCTGATGAATTTCGTCAAATAGGTGTTAATTGACCGGGCCGAACCTAGCTAAACCGATCCATTATTGATCGACTTTATTTTAAAATCAAATCGGACCAATCGGTTCAACCGATGACCAATGAACATATAACTTTTATAATCTTGATCAGTGTTGAGCCACTATTTTTTAAAAAATCAGTTGTAAATAAATATTTTTGTAAAAATTAGTTTTTCAAAAGGGATCGAACTTTTGCCACATAGGTTAAACCATTGGTTGAACTAGTTTGACCCGCCCAATGTTTTGTCCGAATCGATCTCCGATCCAATTTTAAAAACATTGATTAATTAGATCTGGGTCAAGTCGGTCCATTCTAGTCTTAAGTTGACCCGCCCAATGATTGACCCGCCCAATGTTTTGTCCGAATCGATCTCCGGTCCAATTTTAAAAACATTGATTAATCAGATCTGGGTCAAGTCGGTCCATTCCTGTCTTAAGTTGTGGGCCGGCCGAATATGGGTGAAGACAAAATCTCAAAATCCAGTTCGACCTATAATCTGATCTGACTCGGTTTGATCTAGATTAGTTTATTTTAAAAAAAATATTGGGTCCATTACAACTTGAGCCTACTGTTTAAAAAATCCACCAGGTTGCCATTATTTTTTTTAAACTAATCTTATTATTAAAAGAAGTAGTAAGAAAAAAAATATGAATTTAATTTAATTAAAAAATTAACATAAATTACAATTAACAGATTATGAAGGAATTGGGAGGATTGCACTAATTGAAATAAGAATAGGGGTAGTGGAGATATGATTAGCAATTGGAGGCCTAAATACAAATAACTAAAAAAATTCAAGTGTCAAATGACCATAAATATTCTTAGAATATAACTATTATATGGATATTTTGGTTATTTTAGTAAAATACCCATAAAAGACCATGTTGTCATTAAAATATAGAGGGTATTGTTAGTCCCGAAGCGTACCAAGATGAGAACTTGGGCCAGGAACAACATAACTTCATGCAAACTTTCAGTATGTGCTCTGTTTAATCCTTATGAAGAAGTCCAGTGTTCAATGCAAGCTTGCTCCCCGAACTTCATGATCCCAAACAAATATGGAAAATCTAGGTTACAAGCACACAAAGAATATAAAACTCTTCTTCCTTGCAAATGCAATTGCAATTGGGATAGAACGTTCACAACATAAGAGGATGAAGAAAAAAAATAAACAAAATGTTGGAGTGGGTGGGGTTCCCACCTATGTGGAGAATACCCCCGAGAGCGACGAGCGCCATCCGTGTGTCGGAGAAGCTTGGGGAGTGCATGGATTTTATTTTGGTACATATATGGTAAGAAAATATATGATTGGATTTCCATATTTACTTTGATTATATATTTATGATTGGACCCTTCATATAGTAGCTTTCCATATTATTGGGTTTCCAATTATGGTAAGCTAATTATGATTGGATTTTTATTAAATATATGATTGATTTATATTGGAAGTTTTCATATATATTGGCCTTCCATGTATGGGTTACCAAGGGCTTATAAAAGGGTGATGCATGCTAGTTGTAAAATTATCTCAAAACAAAGAGTGCTTTACAATATTTGAGAGAGAGAGAGAGAATTAAGGACTATTGTGAATGAGAGATTGCTTCGAATAATTTTTCGGCATCTCTTGTTCTTCGGAGTCCGCAATCAAAAAATTTCTTCTTTCAAGTGAGTTGTGGTGATCCGTGTTGGATCGGGAGGAGCTTGTAGAGGGTGTATTCTCTTTATTCCATTAGTGGAGGTTCTTCAGGGTTGGACTCCGATCGTCCCGTGGTTTTTTTCGCAAGGGTTTTTCACGTCAAAAATCTTTGTGTCTGCGATTGTGTTTGGCATTTTTGGTTTGTGTGCTTTTGCTAGGTTCTCTCGCAGGACTTTCTGGTTTGGGGGAACGGTTTTCGCGCTTCGTTCCCAACACAAAAGCGTTATTCTCTTTACGTTCGCAGATGCTATAATAAGATAGAATGAAAATACAACAAGAGAACAACAAAAATCAACTCATTGCTGGGTGAACAAGTCACCTTTGCTAAAAGTAAGATTCATCCCATAAATGATCTGCTCCCAGGAGCTAGTAAGTTCAACAAAGAACTTATGGAATGCTCTTGTCACTCTTGGACAACTTGAAAACTCGAAAGAATGAATAAACTGCTCTTAGGCACATACAGCTGCAGGAGCCGTATAGACCCTCATGGACTGGATTTGTGGCCCCCATTTTCTCTCTCTTTCATTTTTTCAACTCTACCAAATGAGAGGAGTGGAGCTCTATAAATAGAGCAGCCCAGCACCTACGTGCATAGACATGCTCATGCGCACATACGCGTTGTTCGACCAAATTTTACTAAATTCGCTTCACAAAGTCCTATGCGCCGACCTAGCAGCTAGCGCGCCGCACGCTGACTGCGCCACATGGGATGACTACGCCGAAAGCAGTGACAGCAGACATGCCTGACAACGCTGAAAGCACGCACGCGGCTACTCGCATAGGACTCTGTGAAGCGTAAAGCCTGTCGCATAGACATTGGCCGCATGCACGTCTTGTCGCATAAAGCCTAACGCAAAAAGCTGCGCATGGTCACACATAGCCTGCGCATACACCTCGAGCATAAAAGGAGCGCACGAGCATGCAAAGTGCGTCATCAAAGAGTCACTTTGCATCCTTCATCCGTGCCCGAGACGCTACGTGGCTTGGCTCCTATGGTTTCTCATAGTGAGTGAGAAAACAAAAACTTGTTCATTGTGATTTACACTTAATCCTTTAGGAAAAATCAACCCACATGGACCACCTTACCTCCTGTGCATATACCAACACAAGCATATCTATTATATTGTGATATACACCATGATAAATTTTTAATATGGGACTAAAAGTTTCTAAAGTTAAGTGGAAACACCAATATATATTTACCAAAATATCCTAACATTATAATAACAATTAGTTTGGTGGGAGAGGAGGGAGGGGGTGACAGAATTAGTGGTGGGTAGGACTTGGCTAGGCCATCCTGAATTTGATCGAATCAATGCCGCTTGACCCACATAACACATCTAACCATCCATCTCTTCTACCCACACCCGCTTCTTGTCAATTTCCTCCCATGTTTCCTACTTCCTTCTTCTTGTCGATACAACAATAATAATGATTCATATTAGAATCACACTAAGGCTGTGTTTGATTGGGCTTTTTTTTTTCCATGAAAAATATTTTTATCACAAATTTTTCACTAATTGTAGTGTTTGATAGCTTATATTTTTTATGGAATTATTTTCCAAAAAACTATCATTTTTCATATTTTCATCTAAAATGGTGGAAAATAAAACTTGTCCAACCCATAGGAAAATAATTATTTTTCGTGAAAAATAGTGGCAATCAAACACCCAAATTAAGTTTTCTATGGAAAATTTTTAAAATTTCATGAATTTTTTTTCCTAGATAAATAATTCCATAAAATTAATTTATTTTTCACATATTTTTCATCTTGCAATCAAACGCAACCCTAAATGAGTTTTAATAATGGTTGTTAGTGCGTGTTTCCGTGACTTCTTCAAATGACTAGGAAAAATGCCTTGGTTAACCACATGGTTCTCCTCATAGTCCATGACTTCTTCAAATGAAATGAGTAGGAACGAGTCTTGTTTAACCACATGGTTCTCCCCATAGTCGTCTCCTTTTTCTTTTTTGTATTATGCGTGTGAAAGGAATTCTTCTTAGCCACACCCTCAAGATTCAAATGATGATTTTTTCCATTCTTCATTTTTTGAGTCAATAAATCCGTATAACCGCGACCATAACACAACCACTGGTAACGTGTGGATACTTTGTTTCAAATTTGACAACCGTTGTCTTTGTCTAAGACTTCGACATTATGGATCGTCACTTGACTGGTGCCGAAACCTATCTTGTGCCGAAATCTATCTTTTAGTTAAAGAATTACTGGCTCCCTAGGGAACCAGGAAGAAAAGTCTCATCCTGCATGTTTCACACCTAGAGTAAGGAAAATTATTGTCGAGTTTACCACGTGGCAATGGTGAACCCTGAACCCCCTCCAATGATATAATGACACATCACTGTCACGTGTGTTGAATTCCATGAAAGATCAGAGTTAAAAAGGGAAAACATATACTATTATATCATTAGAGAGGGTTCACCACTGCCACGTGGTGAGTCCAATCCATTGAATAATTTCTCTTAGCGTAGATGTCAGAGAGAGCCAGGTTGGACGATTCTAGGGTCAAATAGTAATGTTTCTTCTCTACCATTATCCTCCTACTACTTTATATTTGGTTGGTAAATAGCAACTTACCATTTTACCTCTCTTATAGGCATAGACAATCGACAATCCATAAGGTTACCCTTAGGCTATGTTTGATTGAGCTTTTTTAGTGGAAAATATTTACATCATAAAATTTTCACTAATTGTAGCATTTGATAGCGTAAATTTTTTTCATGAAATTATTTTTTAAAAATCTATTATTTTTCATATTTTATTCCAAAAAGGGCAGAAAATAAAATTGGTCATAGGAAAATATCAATTTTCATATAAAATAACTATTTTTCATGAAAAATAACGACAATCAAACATCTCATTAGTGATAATGATGAATTCCAATAATAAGTTACTTGACACAAACCAAGTGACATAACCACTGACCCAGTTTATAAGCTTTTTTATTTAGACATAGTAAATTCAAGTTTAGTAGGGTCATAGAAGCAGAAAATTTCCAATAACATGTTACTTGACATAACCACTCACCAAATTTAATCAAAGCTTTTTGATTTAGACATGGTACACTCCAAGTTTAGTAGGGCCATCGAATGATAGAAGAAGAGAGATGAATGATGAACAACAAAGATGTCAAAGTCCATTGGATCAACTCAAAGATATTCTAAAATCATATCCGAAGTTGGTTGATTGAAATACAATAGTTCTTAAATATTCGTCTCAATCACTCACAATTTTAAGTATAAATGGGGAGAACATCAACAAATATACTTAGCCAAAGTGATATCCATAAAAAAAAAGCTAATTTGATACAAATATGATTTCTTCTTCTATGTAGTAGCCAAGATTTGCTACAATTAGTTAACAAGGAGATATCGGCAATGGTTGCAGTGACATTCCAAGATGGAGAAAAACGATACATATAACCTTCGCCTCTAAGCTCCAAAAGAGAAGAAAAAAAAGAATGGAAATCCAGACTAGTGAGTCAGAAATTGCAACAAAAACACCAGCTAAGCTTAGGGTGTGTCGTGTATGCGAGGACTTGATCAGCTTCGTTCCGAGCTAAGACTCGGTTTCAGCCTGAGCCACGGCTGCCTCTCCGCTGCCTTGGCCGAGCCCGCAGGAGCATCCTTCGAGGAGTCTTTCACTTGATACGGTGCCTTGGCATTGATGCTGGCAATGAGAAGAATGGGAAATGTTAGTCATGTGAGATTAATAAACAGCAGGGTTTCATTTTATCTGATTTTTTTTTCCATTTGATTATATTGCGATTACGATTACATTACAGTGTACCAAACGAGGTCTTAGAGTGAGTAACCTTACCGATCATTTCTCTTCTCGAGGAACCGATGGAGAGATGCTTTTCTCGCCATGGGAAGATCTGTCATAAAAGAAACGCAACAAAAATTAGTACTTGGAAGGCATGATATGTACACGTTGATGGTAAGACCGATCACGAAGGGGATAAATAAATTACTTGAAACTGTGACTTGGGTTGGCTTCTGGGGCTGACTCTTCACAACTGGTGGCAGAGAATTGGTCGGAGAAGAAACGAAAGTAAGGTTCTGGCCGGAGGTCGCATTTTTGGCTTCTGCCGCCACGGTCACGGCCGTAGCGGCAGCCGCAGGAGGGGCAAGGACGAGACTGTCGTCCGTGCCACTCTTCCTGCAGGCCAGCTGCATCAGATCACTGGCCTTGTCTGACGGAAAATCGTCGAACACCAACACCTTGCCACCGTAGAATATCGTCAACGGGGCCTTTTCTGGCTTCCTGAAAATGATCCAGACATGATAAGCAAACGGATAACAACAATAAAAAGGCCTTTATCCCAAAATTTTTGAGGTTGGCTTAATTATCAGAACTCATTACTTCATTTGCATCTTTAGTTGAGAGCTTGTTTCCTGTCATGCAAACTATTCCCAGCCATTCAAAAAAAAAAAAAACAGAGTTGTTCGATTTCAAACAAGCCATCTTCAATATCATTTGGATACTGGAATTAGGGTGAGGGGATTGAGGAAGGTCGATGCTAAGAGTATTACACAAAGTGTTAGTGGTTCTCACCATTTTTTTAAGTCATGTGTATAGTCAGAACCGTAAAAAATTGGTCAATCCTTGTTATGCTTAGGACTGTCAAAGGTTGCCAACCGTGCCTAAAGTTTTGTCGTTAATTTTGTATCAAACCAGTGCCAAAGTTCGAGTCCCTACTTTTTGATATTAGGGTTTGGATTTCCAAATTGTCTAACGTTAGTGTTTGGGTCTCCAAATTGTTGTTCATCAGCCTTAGTGAAGGCTGATTTGAAGATCCAAACCGTAATATCAACTATTATGTGCCTATTACTAAATATTCCCTTTTAAAACTCATCAACAAAACAAATCGTTGGATTACATTCATTCCTTACTTTTTTTAAGGGTATAAACAGAAGAAGTGAATGATCTAAATAGAAAATTTTGTACACTTGTGATAACTCTATTTTGTTTTCTTAACGAGGTTCTATTTGAGTTCAGCTGTCTTTGTATCAATTTCTTTTTTTCTTTTTGCATAACGACCAAGTCATCATCGTTGTTGATGTTGTTGTTGTTAGCATTTTAGCAATTAATCGAAGTATATGTTCAAATTTTAGGGTTGAGTTGACTTATATGCAAATAATAAACGTTGCAGGGGGTTCAAAAGAAAAGAAAACCAACCTGGTATCTGCCGCCGGTACGTTGAGTCCCAAGCCGGCACGCTGGGGGAACAACTCCATCGGGGCCGAGATATCGTCCTCGGTCGATACGTCCGCTCCCGGCAGCAAGCTCATCGTCGGCGGCGGCCGGTACGTGTCGGCTTTTCCTGCTACAATAAATCAAGAAAAATATCAGGAAAAAAATCCTAATCTTTCTAAAATCAGTAAAAGAAACCGAAAATTTTCAAATTGGGAGGAAAGAGGAACCCATCAAGAATCTGTTAAGAAATCCATCAAAATGGACCAATTTCAGAAAAGAAATTGGGGATAATTATCTAAAAAATGAGATCTTTTGTGAACCCAAAATCAGAAAAAAGTTGTAAAATTTCTGAAGTCAATACATAAAAAAAATGTTTTTAGAAATTGCAGGAGTAATCGAAGAAAGAATTGCAAAAAAAAAAAAAAAAAACGAAATTTATATCAAACACCCATCAGAATGGACTGATTTCACTATTAAAAAGCTGGGGAAATTCACCTTGACCTGAAGAAGGCGAATAAAAAAAGCTATTTTTGAGATTTCACACCAAAATTTGACCAAATTTTTTTTTAAAATTTTTTTTTTTTTTCTTCCGGAAGAATTACCTAGAGGAGAGAAGGAGAGGTCGGCGAGGGATCTGGTCCCCTTCTCCTTCATGTACTGGCTCAGCAGGCTGCACGTCACCGCGAAGTTGGAGCTCCTGGCACTAGTGTTCGCCATTGATTTGATCAATTGATTCAAATTCTTCTTCTTTCTTTCTTTCTTTCTTTCCTTGTTCTTCTTACGCTCCTCTTCTTCTGCTTCTTTTATATTACTCTATGAATGCGAGCAATTAGAACACGTGATTCTTGGGGACACGATGGGAATTTTTTTTTATTCCTTTTAATTTCTATTATTATTATTATTTATTATTATAATGAGTAGGTATTATTAAATCGATATATTATTATCATATTCGTAAAGAAGCACGAGGTGCATCCACCCAGATTACTTTGATATCCTCACTCCCACTTCCCCACTCTCTACTCCCTAACGTGCCTGTGTGTCTTTTCCTTTTACAATAACATCCTAAATGAACTTTTATTTGCAAGAGTCTCCACTCTACTCTTTTTTAAAACGATCTGCTTTAGGACAACAATAAAAATTGAAGCCAACATTTATAGGCTATAAAATTTAAATCTATCTGTAGTAATATTTATTGCGTCATTTACAAGAATTTTATGGCTTTGACCGTTTGGTTTACTATAAATATTGCCATTACTATAACAAAAATGTAATACATGTTGTAATTCATTGTTATTCATCTCATCATGGTGACTCTTCACCTTTGTAACTTCCAAGTGACTTTTCACTTTGTAACTCCCAACCTCTCTCTTCCTATATAAAGAGAGGTTGGGATGGCTTGTAGATATATTGGAGAAAACATACACCACATTTTCTTCCACTGACAACTTGCTCTAGAAGCAATACCGTCAGTCTAAGTTCACCAAGTTTCCCGAGCTCATCACCCAGCTTTTACTAGACGAGAAGAACAGTCTCATTTTAATGAGAAACAACAATTCTCGTCCTGCTGGAACAAAGGCAATTCCAATGCCTGATGCAAACGCTCTCCGTGGACCAAATCCACGGTGGAAACGAGACAAGGGCCAGTCGTCCCAGCCAAGGAACAGAGGCGAGTTTAAGTCTCGCCACCCAAAGCGAGGTTCTAACAAGAACCAAGGACCTTTGACTCCTAGGCAGTCTCATGGTAAGAACCAACGGGCCAGTCGTCCCAAAGCGAGAGTGGAAGGCCAAGCGCCTACTCTCTGCTACAAATGTGGTGCTGATAACGTGTTGTGCTCGATCTGCAGGCCGAGGCAAAACCGTGTCTTCCCAAGATCCTTCATCTCGAATTTTCTCTTCAGGATATCAGCAGTTTCTGACAAGTCTTTTTCGGTTCCTATGAGATTCATGTCATCTACATAGACCGCGATGATTGCGTATCCTGAAGTGGATTTTTTTATGAACACGCATGGGCAAAGTTCGTTATTAACGTATCCCAAACCGATCAAGTATTCGCTTAGGCGGTTATACCACATTCGCCCGGATTGTTTTAATCCATATAGCGAACGTCTCAGTCTAATCGAGAACGCGTTCCGTGGTCGGGAACTACTTGATTCAGGCATCTTTAGTCCTTCAGGGACTTTCATATATATCTCTGTGTCTAGATCCCCGTAGAGATAGGCTGTGACCACATCCATGAGCTGCATATTCAGTTTTTCGGAAACTACTAAACTGATTAAGTAGCGGAACGTTATGACGTCCATTACTCCCATGATCGTCCGTTCTCTAGACATTACTAAGGACCCATTCCGTCCAAAGGAGGACGACGAAGAGATATTGAGTCCTGAGTGCTCTTATCTGGGTGCAATAGGCGCTTTATTGTACTTGGCCCAATGTACTAGACCGGACATCTCGTTTGCTGTGAATTGTCTAGCTCGACACAGCACCGCGCCAACACGCCGCCATTGGAATGGCATAAAAGACATTTTCCGCTACCTTAAGGGTACTACGGACTTGGGCTTGTTCTATCCCTACGCGGTTTTGAGTGAGTCCAACGCTCTTGGCACTCGAAACAACGCGACCCTTGTTGGCTACGCCGATGCGGGATACTTATCTGATCCGCACAAGGGGCGTTCCCAATCTGGTTATGTCTTTACCATTGGGAACACGGCGATTTCTTGGAGGTCTCGTAAACAGACCTTAGTGGCTACTTCAACGAACCACTCTGAGCTACTCGCGCTTTATGAGGCGACTAGAGAGTGTGTATGGCTTCGAGCTGTTATTGGCCATATTCGAAGTACATGTGATCTTCCATATGACCCAGATGAACCTGTTGTCGTCTATGAGGACAATACCGCTGTTATTGATCAAGCGAAACATGGTTACATCAAAGGGGATGCTACCAAGCACATATCGCCCAAGTTGTTCTTTACACATGAACAACAAGCGCTTCAGAAGATTGAAGTGCAACACATTGGATCGGAGAATAACCGTGCAGACTTGTTCACCAAGTCACTGCCAAAACACTCGTTCCAGAAACATGTAAGAGCGATTGGACTTAGGAAGCTTTCAGAGCTAGCCTAAGTGAAACATGTTTTCCGCACCCTGTTGTGTGCATGTGAGGGGGAGCACCCCCAAACGCCCTGTTGTGTGCATATCCCGCGCCCTGTCGAGTGCGAATGAAAAGGGGAGCATCCTGATGTATGCTTGTGTACTCTTTTTCCCTTAGACCAAGTTTTTTCCCATTGGGTTTTCCTTGGCAAGGTTTTTAACGAGGCACATTTCAAATCTCTTATTCACTAAGGACTATTGTGATCAGGGGGAGTATCCAGTGTATACTTCTAAACCATCGTGTACTCTTTTGTCCTTCGATCAGCGGTTTTTCCCACTGGATTTTCCCTGACAAGGTTTTGACGAGGCACCTTTGCAATGGTTAAGTTTACCCCCATCACACTGACCTGTGTGTACTCTTTTGTCCTTCGACCAAAGTTTTTTTTCCCACTGGGTTTTCTTTGGCAAGGTTTTAACGAGGCACAAGTAGGTGGTCATTTTTGAATCTGCAAGCTACAGACCGACAAAGAAGCTCAGAGGTGTTTACAAGCAGAGTTTGTGAAGAGCCAAGGGGGAGTGTTGTAATTCATTGTTATTCATCTCATCATGGTGACTCTTCACCTTTGTAACTTCCAAGTGACTTTTCACTTTGTAACTCCCAACCTCTCTCTTCCTATATAAAGAGAGGTTGGGATGGCTTGTAGATATATTGAGATATATTGATAAGAGAGGTTGAGCTAATTGTCCACAACAATACATATTTTAATTTATGTTGTAGCTATTTTGGTTGCAACTTTAATTTAAAATAATAAATGTTGAAAGATATTTCAAATTATTACCAATCAAAACAATTCTAAATTTAGATTATGTTTATTACTAACAAGATAAGTCATTTCACTTTATAACTTTTATGAAGAAATCCATAAAAAAAAAAATAGAAAAATTTTGAGTGGCACCCCACTTATATTACCCATATTCGTAGTGCACCCCACATTGTTCCACATATACATAAGTCACCCCACTTCTAACAGAAAACGTCAAATAATAACGTTGGTGGCCTTTAAAACACTTTTCATGTCCGTAATACCCCTCCCCCCTTTTCTTGCTGTTGAGTGGAAGGAAAATTCCCAATGCAGGGAGTCCTCGGAAGAGAACTGGCTAGCAATGGGATTAATCCTTCCATTCATCTTCTTCTTCCTCCTCCAGCTCTCAAATGTTAATGTCAGCTCCTCCTTGAACATGAATTGTGTTTCCGCATGTGGCGGTGTACAAGTGAGGTACCCTTTCGGAATCGGAGATGGATGCCCCTCCCTTCCGGGCTTCCAACTGCAATGCCGGAAAGACGTCCTGTACATTCCCGGAGTTCGGAGAATTCCTGTGCTCGACATCTCAGAGGGGGGCAGGGTTCTCGCAAGCTCTGCAAGCTTCGCAGTTTCCTACTGCTACCCGCTGATGAACAGCCTACGAAACGTCGACTCCATAGAACTCGACGAGAACAACCCCTTCACGTTCGCCGCCTCCGACAATTCCAACAAATTCGTGGGCATCGGCTGCAACACCGTCGTCACTGTGCTGGGGGACGAGCCGGACAAAAGGAGCAGTTGCAGCCTAAGGTGTGACGAGGGCGACCCCGACATTATTGTCGACTTTTCTTGCTCGGGGAAGAGCTGCTGCCAGATCTCCCTGCCCCCAACGAATAAGACCATTCTCTACTTCATCAGCAGGGACGAGTCGATGATGAGTAGCAGCAGCAGCAGGCCTAGTGGTGCTGCGAAAATGCCTTGCAGTTATGGGTTTGTTGCTGCTGCAGCAGGAGGATCATGGGCGTACAACCACTCGCGGTCGGGGGGACCAGGATTTGCGAGAGTGGCGAACGCGAGCATGGAGCTCGACTGGGCTGTCGGAACGTCCGGATGCGAGGAGGCCAGGCGTTCTGCGGGCTACGCTTGCGGAGGCAACAGCGCGTGCGTCGATGCTCGACGAGGCTACGGCTATTTGTGCAAATGCTCCGATGGATACAAAGGGAACCCCTATCTAGGATGTCAAGGTGAGCGAGTCCCCTACTCTACGTTTTGTTTGGTAGAAGACACCACCGTTCTTCAAATAATTGTGCAAAGGAAATTTAGTAAATCACACTGAACATCCAAATAGTTCTTCTAAAAAGAAGGGCAACACAGACAGCAAGAAAAGGAAGGAGGGGTATTACGGTCATGGAAAGTGTTTTAAAGGCCACCAACGTTATTATTTGACGTTTTCTGTTAGAAGTGGGGTGACTTATGTATATGTGGAACAATGTGGAGTGCACTACGAATATGGGTAATATAAGTGGGGTGCCACTCAAAAATTTTCTTATTATTAAGAACTTGAATTCAGAAATATTAAGTACAACTTAAGAAATAACAAAGTCAGAAAACAATTTAAAAAAATAATAGATATAAAGAAAATAAAGATAAAGGAGGAAAAGATGTTTCAAAAGATATAAAACTTTATTTTAAGAATCTCGTTTTTAAGTAAGCTACATATGATCCGAATGACTGATCTAACCGTGAAAATTTTCAATTCTCGTAAAATGCACATTGACCCCTCCAATGTAATAGTATATTTTATTTTAACTTACTTGTGGCTCGTTCATAATAAGAGGATGAATGGAGGGCTTAACCGAAAAAGGATGAAGCGTGAATGGTGCTTACAGATTACGTTGAAAGAGTATGAAAATAAATAATAGTAAAGGAAAAGGGAGGAGTGTTTCCTTCCTTCTTTCTTCCGTCCTCATCCAACTTTCCCTCTTTTGTTTCACGACCACGTGAGGAAAATAGTTTAGGTCTTGGAAACGGTTGGGAAACGAAAAGGTGAGGGAAACGATGAGGTGGGAGGGAATTGTTACTAGAGTTCCTGTGCTGCTTTTTTTTTTTTTTTTACATTTCTTGAGGACGTTAGCTTGGGACCGTGGCCACCCCGTGACCACCCAGCCATCCCATGCCCACGGGGGGGAGGGGGGGACGGGAGGGAGGGGGGGTGGGGGCTCGAACTTGGGACCTCCCCCAAGTGAGCCTCCCTCCCTAACCACTTGGACTAGGAAGTTTGGACTATAATAGACCTGAACATGTTTTTTTTTTTTTTTTGTGAAATCCCACTCACACACACAACTGGGGGGCTCGAACCTTGCCGGCCCCTCCGGATGTCCGCTCTAATACCATTAGGCTAGAGAGCTCGGACAACCTGAACATGTTTACTGGTGTTTGTTGTTCACTTTCATATAATAGACCTGAACATGTTTACTGGACCTCCCCCAAGTGAGCCCCCCTCCCTATTCATGTTCTTCTGAGGTGTTTGTTGCTCACTTTCATATAATAGACCTGAACATGTTTACTGGATTTAGCGGCCCAAATGCCGTTTCGGATTAGGCTCCGTCAAATCTGGTCTGGATCGGCTTACACATGTGGCCAACGAGCCAATTTAGCCTGGTCCACATTCAATCCGGATCAGGTCCTATCTGATCCGTGTTATCAACCAGGTCCAGACTGGATTTTACTTCTAAACTCGATCTTACTCCTAAACTGGATCAGTTCGGTTGGGATCGGTCGATAAACCCAACCAGTCCCGGACACAGACCCATTAGTATTTTGGTAAAAAAGTGGTTGGAGGATGTTTTGGTTAGAAAAAATTGTCTCCAACAACCACATTTAAAAGCATTTTGGTCATTTTTTTTTACAATATACCATCATTTTTAACCGTTTTGAACTTGGTTATTTGCCACACAATTTTTTATTATAAAATATGACTTAATTTATCCAAATTTATAACAAAAAATTTATATCGTACCAACTTTATTGGGTTATAAAATTTTTTACGAACTACGTATTTTTAATGAAATATATTTTTGAGAAAAAAGTTTGTTTTAGGGAATGATATATTTGTAAATAAATAATATTTATACCATTATATTTTTATAAAATTTAAAAAATAGTGGAAAGAGACTTATATGATAATGAACATTGAGGGTTTGTTTAGATTGAGGGAAAAAAAACAGAGTTAAGTGGGGTTAAGTGAGGGAGAGTTAGATGAGGTGGAGTAAAGTCAATACATATAAACTTACTTGGATTGCAGGAAGAGTTAAGAGGGGGTAGTTAACAACTTTTGATTTGATTGGAGATTTTGAGTGATATGATGATTAATAAAATATAGTATTTACCAAAATAACCTTATTGTATATGTAATAAAATTAAATTTGATTGAATTTTTAATTGGAACTTGTCAAAATATATTCAGAATTTAGGAAGCTATGTAGCAGTATGTTGAAGGCAAGAAAAAAATAGAAAAAAAAAATCATGATATTTTATAGGTCAAATAAGAGGTATTTATGACTTATAAACAAAATTCCTCAACCCCCTCATTAACCTTCCGATTTGCGGGTTAAAAAATAGACAAAAGAAGTTTAAACAAACTCACACTTAACCCTCTATATCTCCTCTTTCTAAACCCCCACCCTAAAACCAAATATAATATTATTTTTTCACACTTAACTTTCTTTCACTTAATTTTTTAAACTCTCAATCCAAGCATACCCTGAAAATTTATTATTGTAGTGGGTACTAATAGTGATAATAGATATTAATGATTGTTGTATCAAAAATCATAGAGTAACTCATGAGTTACTAATTTCTAAAACTCATCAATGACAAACCGTCAAATTACATGCATCTTATTCCTTAATTTTTTCGAAGGGCATAAAATTCAAGAGCCTAATAGGAAAAAAATACACCTGTCATGATTATATTGAAAGTTCTTATTGTGAGTTCATATTTGAATTTCAGTAGTGAAATTATAAAGGTATAATTACACACTTATTTATATATTTGAACTAATTAAGCAATAAAAGTTAAGATATTTTTTTTAGAAACCTTAAAAATACATGTACAACTAAGGAGGTTAGCTTAATGTCCTCAAACCTTATATTTAATATATAATCAAACACATACCTTTATTTCAACTTTTATATAATAAAATAGATACAAGTTTTATTTTTATTTTGCACGAAGGCTAGCTTAATGTCCTCAAACCTTATATTTCAATTTCATATATAATCAAACACATACCTAGCGAATAAGAAGAAGAATCAGCCATGCTCAAATTAGAGATTAATGTATGTATGTGATCTTTCTATTATTTTTTAAGTTTCCATTCTTTAAATTTAAGAAAAATTTTGAGTGGCACCCCACTTATATTACCCATATTCGTAGTGCACCCCACATTGTTCCACATATACATAAGTAACCCCACTTCTAACGAAAAACGTCAAGTAATAACGTTGTTGGCCTTTAAAACAATTGCCATGACCGTAATACCCCTCCCCCCTTTCCTTGCTGTTGAGTGGAAGGAATTTATATTGAAAAACCCGAAAATGCCCTTCCTCCTATTTACAAAGCCCAATCTCTCCCCCTTTCTTTGCTGTCGCAGAAGAGCTTCCCAAAGCTCACAGCAAAGCCTTCGATAGATCTCCCATGGCCGGCCATTCATTGGAGATTAGGGTTAGGCTTTCCTCTCTCTCTGTCACTCAAACTTTTACTCTCTCTTTTACTCTTTCTTTCTCATTTGATAGATTGATTTGTTTTTCAACATGCATTTTTGTTGTGTTTTGTGTAGGAAAAATGTCAAATATGCTCAAAAAATACCCATATCGTAGACGAATGTTACTTTTTGAGGTCACCGTGCAAGAGTGGAAATTGTAAGGGGATTCGGTACGTGTCGAAGTCAAATACGAAGGCTAACCCCGGAAGGAAGTTTTTGAAGTGTCCCCTATGCTTGAATTTTGAATGGTTGGATGTTGCAATTTATGAAGGCAAGCAGGAAAGTTCATCTTCCACAATTAAAAGGGAAGGGTGTTTGTGAAACCCATTGTTTGTAAATAAATATTAAATAGTGTTTCATTAATATTTCAAAATTATTATTATTATTAATATTATTATTATTAAATATTTTTGGATGGAAAGAATTTCGAAAAATATTAATAACAGGGCTTTTTGATTTTTGGATCAGACCCGAACCCAGACCCGAGCCTGAGCCGAACCCAATCCCATTTCTTTCTTTCCTAAATCTGTTTGGCTAATGTTATTAATATAAAAAAAATATATATTTGGGAGAGCTGGTCCCAAAGGACCAGCACACACCCACTCGTTCAAAGCCAGCCATTCACTCCCCACGAATTGGTCAGCACCCTTCCTATTCTAAACCCCCAACTCCACTCCATCTTATAACTCCCAACCCATCAACTCCCCAACTCTCCATCTCCCTCTATTTACTTTTCCCACTCTCTCACGACACTTCACTGGAGAGATCTAAACTCTCAAAGCAAAACTAACTCTCTCCCTCTCCCTTTACTTCACTGGAGACGACCATCGGCCGTCCGTGCGGCCAAGCCAGCGCCGGACCCCGCTCCTCCCGCGACCCGACCTCCCGCGCCCCGCTGTCCCGGCCGCTCGCCCTTGGCCAGATCCAGCCGGCGCCCACCCGTCCAGCTGACCCCGCCGGCCCTGCGCCCTTCCACCGGCCCCGGCTTCCCTGGACAGACCCTTTCCCGCGCACTTTCCGCGCGTGGCCGACCCCGTTGTCCGAACGTCGTTTCGGATTTCCCCAAGTTTTTCTCGCGGCTCCCCGCCAACAGAATTTGGTAAATTCTTGTTAATCATAGTAGTTCGTCCCTCCCGTAGAGTCCATGATGAGAATCGGTCCCCGGTTTTCCTTTGGGAAATCCGGTTAGCTGCGTAGTATATTCGGTTAGCTGCGTTAGCATATTTCTGTGATTTTTATCTGCTGGGTTTTGTGTGATTTGGTTTGATTGTGGGATTTCCGGGTATTTCGGGAAGTTCTGTTGGTTGGGAAATTATTTCTGGTGGTTTGGAAAGTTGATTCGGTGGTTATATTTTGGGATTACCATTGGTTAGAACAATTGCAGGTTTCTGTGGCGCATTTCCCAGTTTTGGGTTGTCCCAAAATAGAGGAAGTGCTGCCCAAATTTTTACAAAACCTTATTTAATTTGATTTCAAAATCGGTTTTCGGAAATGAATTTTAAAACTGATTTTTCGGACGACGACCGTACCGGTCTGTGGGCCCTGGCGAAATACAAACGCACCGGTCCGACCGGGCGTTGTGGTATTAGCTGGATTTTGATGATGGACCGAGTCTGAGACTCTTAGCATTTATTTTAAATTATTTTATTTAATATTTAGGCTATTTAATATAATTATTTATTTACTGCACTTTATTTAGAAATTAAATCATTTTCTCTTATTTGATGTAAAAATAGTTGTACAGGGCATAAGCCCACTCTAGGATGTTTAGCTGTGCCCTTGTATTGTGTAGCGTAGATTTTTATTTTATTTTCTGGGTGGATGTGATCTTGGGTGGTTCTGATTTTGACGTGTAATCGTAACTAGATCGTAATCTATTCTCATTTATGATTAATTAATAATTAATTAAAATGGATAAAATATTAGTAAATAACTAGTTCATGATTTATCACTAAAAGAAACTGTATTTTTATAAATATATTACAAAAACTCAAAGTTTTCCAAAGTTAATTGATTCTCGTTGTTATTTCCAAATAATCCAATTAACCGGCTTAATCAAACGCACGTAGTTGCGACGTAAACGTTAGTTGTAGATTAATACAACTTAAAACCTGATTAGGACATTACTACTAGAGATTGCAACTAGCACACTTAGCCTGGTTATTCAAGGATCTAAGTCGAGTTCTCAACTGTAGGAACTCAAAGTTACAACTGACGTTCCTCCTCGGTACCGACTCGTTCTTCCAGTCAAACTAATACAAGGCAAGTTACGATTTGTGTATTCCTGTATTTTATTTAGTAAAATTAAGATGCATGTTAAACCACACTGCTGGCACGGAACTCTACCGACTGTTACTGTTACTGAATCTGGGACTGGGAGAATAGTGTAAACGTTTATGATCAAAGCCCCTACTGAACTGACTGTGTTAGCTTACCCCTCTCACACACGGGGATAAGCCATATCGTATCGCTAAGATACTACTGATCAACCCAAGCCGGTCATAGACGTTTGCATATTCAAAACACACTGAACTGTTTTAAACTGCTGAAAATTATTATTTCAAACTGTTTATCCTGCACTTTCCAATTACTATTTAAGATATGAGATGCATATTTCGTTCTTGCTCCCTCCTGACTGGAGACAACATTTTAGGTAACACTGAGGATGACGAGCTATACTATAATAGCTACTACGACCCGGTTCTCTACCCTGCGACGGTACCGGAGCCGTCTCTGGAGGACGCTGATCCTGGGACTGCTGAACCTGATGTTTAGATAGTTCTTCCTTTATGCATTTTCTTCTTTATTTGGAGTTTGTAGTTTTATTTCGGTATTTCCTTTCACAGTTGTACTTCTGAATATTTTATTAAACAAAGTTTCAAATTCCGAATAGAACAGTTGTGACAAATGTACTTGTGTTGTTGTGAATACCTACAATGGAACAGCTTACTGCCGCCGTCTCAACAACGGTGCAGGCTGGGCATGATCCGGTTCGACCCAATTAGTTGGGATCGGGTCGTGACATATTTTCAGTGGTGGCCCATGCAGGTCAGAACAACAACTTAGGAAAACAACTTAGAAACAATTAGAACACTAGAACATCAATTTGTCACAACATAGGACCGAAATATATTATAAATAAATATTTTTGTTTGATTATAGACTGGTAGGCTACCTTGCTTGTGTGCGTCCTAAACCTTCCAGAAAATGACCGTTGACCAAATCCTGCTGGCGATGAGGTGTCATCTCCGGATCATACCCTATCTCCTCAACCAAGCCCAGGGTCTTTTCCCTCGCGGCTGTTTGACCGTCCTCATAGTGCACCCAGTGAAGTTTTTCCTACACTGGCGATTCCTACCTCATCTCAAACTGAGATGCATTTCCTTGGTGGAGTATTCATTTTTGTTGCTCCACCAGTACCAGCAATCATCTTCCAAATGGTTGTCCTATTTCAAGAAATCCTGGAGTTCCAGAAAGCTCAAGATGAAGCCCAGCAGGAACAGAAGAATATCACGAGAGAAGACATGAAGAACGTCAACGATGTAGCCTTAGTTATCTCCAACCAAGTTAGAGCAGAACTTTTGTCCTAGGAAGGATACCCCTGAAGATATTTGGGTCCCATCAAGTACTCTACTTCCGGCAGCCTTGTCGTAAGAAGCTATGGGCTTGTAACTACTGCAAGAGGCCTGGTCATCAGACCGTTAGTTGCCGCAAGAGATTGGGACAATGTTTGGCATGTGGATCTGCTGAACATCGGGTAAAGGACTGCCCCTTATCTTTCCATCATACCAGAATACCTATCCCAGCAACACCTGTTAGGCCACAACCTAGGGACTCTCTTCCTATCCAGCAGACCTTGCCTCCTACAATAAGGCATGACGCAGACTCGGGGTTCATAGAAGATGAAGGACCAGATCAATGAAGGCTCTAGGATTTATTCAGGAAGGGACTTCACCTTAAGGAATACCTATCTTGTTTGTGCCCAAGAAGGATGGAGCAACGGATGTGCATCGATTACCAAACACCAAAGAACAAGTACCCTCTGCCCGGATCGAGGATCTGTTTGATCTGGTTGTGTGGAATTAGGGTGTTTCGAAGTTTGACTTAAGATTTGACTACCATCATATCAAAGTCAGGAAAGAGGACATTTCCAAGACGGCGTTCAAACACCAAGTTTGTGTAGTTTTCTTTGGTCAGGACGTTAGACTGACAAATGCTTCTGCTGTGTTCATGAATCTCATGAACAGAGATTTTCATGAGTATTTGAATCAGTTTATCTTCTCCATAGATAACATTCTGATATATTTGAAGACTGAAGAAGAGCATGAAGAACACCTGAGGAAGTTTTGGAAACTTTGAGGAAAAAGAAGTTTTTGGTAAGTTATCTGAACGTGGATTGTTGACAAGGTGGATTTTTGGCCATGTTGTCAAGAGAAGAATTTTGATGGAAGATAGCTGCTGTTGAAAAGTGGTATACCCCAAGTTCAATTCGGAAGTTTCTTGAACTTGGCCGGCTACTATCAGAAGTTCGTGAAAGATTTCGCCAAGATTGCTGAGCCAATGACGAAGCACACTTGGAAGAATGAAGAGTTCATCTGAACGAAAGTTTGCCAGGCGGCATTGAGGAGCTGAAGAAGAGACTTACCACTACACCAATCCTTGCGCTACCCGCAGGAACTGGTGGTTTCTCAATTTACAGTAATGCCTCTGGAAGAGGACTGGGCTGTATTCTTCAACAACATGGGAAAGTAATTGCTTACACATGTAGGCAACTACAGACTCATGAGAAGAATCATCCCACGCCTAATTTGAATTGCTGCAATTATCTTTACTTTGAAGCTATGGAAGCATGATTTTTATGGAAAGGGAGTGAAAATAAGTACGGACTACCAAAGTCTGAAATATGTCTTCACTCAGGAAGGGCTGAATGTTAGACTAAGAAGATGGTTGAAGCAGATGAAGGATTTCGACATCAACCTGTAGTACCATTCAGGTAAGGCTAATATGATCGCTGATGCACTTGGACGATACTGATGGCGAAGTTCTTAACCAAGGACTAGCACCTGCTAGAAGATATCGAGAAGTTTGGACTGGAGGTTATACTACCTGGAGATAGAAGGACGAAGCTGGATGCTGATTCAGTATTGATGAAGTTCGAGGCAGATGGACAAAATCAAGAGAACGTAGTTTCAAAACGAGGCACTTTGCAGGCTTAGAGATCAAGTGTTGGCAGGAACACTTGAGGGTCTCTAAATTAATCAGCATCGGAACTCTGAAGAATGGTACGAGACTTTGCGTATCGGCTGACAAACGGAGGAACGAGTTGATGAAAGAAATGCACCAGTCGCAGTATTTCATATATTCAGGAGTTAATAAGATGTATCGGAATATGCCTCCATTTGATTGGTGATATGGAATAAAGAAGGACAATTCCAGGTATGGGATTAGATGTGAATTTGTCAACATGAAGAATTTAGCAAGAGGACAACAAGTTTATTAGAGCCGCTGGACAATTCAGAGTGGAAGTAGAAGCATATAACAATGAACTTTGAGTGAGGTTTGCCTTGTTCCTAAGGAGGGAAGGGCACCAATTGGATTATAGTGGACCGACTGACTAAGTCAGCACACTTTATTCCCTTCAAAGTTGGTTTATCCACTAAGAAGTGGGCAGCATTGTACGAGAAGCACATCTACCGGATTCATGGAGTACCGTGGGACGAGCAAGCAGAGAGGTCAATCCAGATGCTTGAAGATGTATTGGGATTTTGCGTCTTGGAATTTGGTAGGTCTTGGGAAGACCAAATTGCATTTGGTGAAGTTTTCCTACCAGAGGAACGATCAGTGTTAGCAGAGCAGGAAAGTTGAGCCAGGTACATCAGGCCATTTGAAGTTTTACGACGAGTTGGAAGCAGCGTACCGGTTAGCTCTATCAGCTAATCTTGAGAGTGTGCAACGTCTTCTACGTATCACATCTCAGACGCTACATTCCGGATCCGAGTCCCATATTGGATAATTCAGAGCTGAAGATTGGACTCAACCTTTCAGAGCCAGAGAAACCAGTTGCAAGTCTAGTCAGAGATGAGAAGAAATCAGATTTTGAGCCATCACTTAAACTCCTATTCCTTATCTTTTCTTTTCCGTTCTAAATTTGACTAATGCTGCTAAGTTAGCCTAGTTTTGCAAGCTATCTCTTTAAATCAAGCTTGATCATGACGATATTTTATTGGGTGCACCCACTAATATATTGTCTAATCAGGACCGGTGCATGATGGTCTGATCAACCTCGTGTACTTTGGTTCGCTTTTGTATTTTTTTTTCTCTACATGGATGATATCATAAATAAAATTTGTCCCTAAACCGTCTCATCCACGACTGCCTTGAAAATTCTTATTGTTGGACCTGAGTTACGGGCGTAGTACCCGTAACTGTTTGATTCTCCTACCCTGCCTTTAATTTCGAGGACGAAATTTTCTAAGGAGGGAAGATTGTGAAACCCATTGTTTGTAAATAAATATTAAATAGTGTTTCATTAATATTTCAAAATTATTATTATTATTAATATTATTATTATTAAATATTTTTGGATGGAAAGAATTTCGAAAAATATTAATAACAGGGCTTTTTGATTTTTGGATCAGACCCGAACCCAGACCCGAGCCTGAGCCGAACCCAATCCCATTTCTTTCTTTCCTAAATCTGTTTGGCTAATGTTATTAATATAAAAAAAAAATATTTGGGAGAGCTGGTCCCAAAGGACCAGCACACACCCACTCGTTCAAAGCCAGCCATTCACTCCCCACGAATTGGTCAGCACCCTTCCTATTCTAAACCCCCAACTCCACTCCATCTTATAACTCCCAACCCATCAACTCCCCAACTCTCCATCTCCCTCTATTTACTTCCCCCACTCTCTCACGACACTTCACTGGAGAGATCTAAACTCTCAAAGCAAAACTAACTCTCTCCCTCTCCCTTTACTTCACTGGAGACGACCATCGGCCGTCCGTGCGGCCAAGCCAGCGCCGGACCCCGCTCCTCCCGCGGCCCGACCTCCCGCGCCCCGCTGTCCCGGCCGCTCGCCCTTGGCCAGATCCGGCCGGCGCCCACCCGTCCAGCTGACCCCGCCGGCCCTGCGCCCTTCCACCGGCCCCGGCTTCCCTGGCCAGACCCTTTCCCGCGCACTTTTTTGCGCGTGGCCGACCCCGTTGTCCGAACGTCGTTTCGGATTTCCCCCAAGTTTTTCCCGCGGCTCCCCGCCAACGAAATTTGGTAAATTCTTGTTAATCATAGTAGTTCGTCCCTCCCGTAGAGTCCATGATGAGAATCGGTCCCCGGTTTTCCTTTGGGAAATCCGGTTAGCTGCGTAGTATATTCGGTTAGCCGCGTTAGCATATTTCTGTGATTTTTATCTGCTGGGTTTTGTGTGGTTTGGTTTGATTGTGGGATTCTCGGGTATTTCGGGAAGTTCTGTTGGTTGGGAAATTATTTCTGGTGGTTTGGAAAGTTGATTCGGTGGTTATATTTTGGGATTACCATTGGTTGGAACAATTGCATGTTTCTGTGGCGCATTTCCCAGTTTTGGGTTGTCCCGAAATAGAGGAAGTGCTGCCCAAATTTTTACAAAACCTTATTTAATTTGATTTCAAAATCGGTTTTCGGAAATGAATTTTAAAACTGATTTTTCGGGCGACGACCGTACCGGTCTGTGGGCCCTGGCGAAATGCAAACGCATCGGTCCGACCGGGCGTTGTGGTATTAGCTGGATTTTGATGATGGACCGAGTCTGAGACTCTTAGCATTTATTTTAAATTATTTTATTTAATATTTAGGCTATTTAATATAATTATTTATTTACTGCACTTTATTTAGAAATTAAATCATTTTTCTCTTATTTGATGTAAAAATAGTTGTACAGGGCATAAGCCCACTCTAGGATGTTTAGCTGTGCCCTTGTATTGTGTAGCGTAGATTTTTATTTTATTTTCTGGGTGGATGTGATCTTGGGTGGTTCTGATTTTGACGTGTAATCGTAACTAGATCGTAATCTATTCTCATTTATGATTAATTAATAATTAATTAAAATGGATAAAATATTAGTAAATAACTAGTTCACGATTTATCACTAAAAGAAACTGTATTTTTATAAATATATTACAAAAACTCAAAGTTTTCCAAAGTTAATTGATTCTCGTTGTTATTTCCAAATAATCCAATTAACCGGCTTAATCAAACGCACGTAGTTGCGACGTAAACGTTAGCTGTAGATTAATACAACTTAAAACCTGATTAGGACATTACTACTAGAGATTGCAACTAGCACACTTAGCCTGGTTATTCAAGGATCTAAGTCGAGTTCTCAACTGTAGGAACTCGAAGTTACAACTGACGTTCCTCCTCGGTACCGACTCGTTCTTCCAGTCAAACTAATACAAGGCAAGTTACGATTTGTGTATTCCTGTATTTTATTTAGTAAAGTTAAGATGCATGTTAAACCACACTGCTGGCACGGAACTCTACCGACTGTTACTGTTACTGAATCTGGGACTGGGGAATAGTGTAAACGTTTATGATCAAAGCCCCTACTGAACTGACTGTGTTAGCTTACCCCTCTCACACACGGGGATAAGCCATATCGTATCGCTAAGATACTACTGATCAACCCAAGCCGGTCATAGACGTTTGTATATTCAAAACACACTGAACTGTTTTAAACTGCTGAAAATCATTATTTCAAACTGTTTATCCTGCACTTTCCAATTACTATTTAAGATATGAGATGCATATTTCGTTCTTGCTCCCTCCTGACTGGAGACAACATTTTAGGTAACACTGAGGATGACGAGCTATACTATAATAGCTACTACGACCCGGTTCTCTATCCTGCGACGGTACCGGAGCCGTCTCTGGAGGACGCTGATCCTGGGACTGCTGAACCTGATGTTTAGATAGTTCTTCCTTTATGCATTTTCTTCTTTGTTTGGAGTTTGTAGTTTTATTTCGGTATTTCCTTTCACAGTTGTACTTCTGAATATTTTATTAAACAAAGTTTCAAATTCCGAATAGAACAGTTGTGACAAATATACTTGTGTTGTTGTGAATACCTGCAATGGAACAGCTTACTGCCGCCGTCTCAACAACGATGCAGGCTGGGCATGATCCGGTTCGACCCAATTAGTTGGGATCGGGTCATGACAGTGTTTTACGTGCGGTCAATTAGGTCATTGGAAACAACAATGTCCATGGAAGGAAGCCTCTTGCCCTAATTCTAATTGTCGAGAAAAGAGAGTTGTAATGGTGTCAAAGAGGAGCCACAGCTATGGAAGACGATTCTTACAATGTCTAAAATGCAACAATACATTTCAATGGTTGAATGAAGCTACCGAGCGTGATAACCCGTCTGTGTCGGAAATTCCTGTTCAAATTGTTGTAAACATAACTTTAGAACAGTTGTGTAAGAGATTTGGAAAAGACTTGGCTATGTAACCATGAAATTTATCTAAAATGATGTATCTTTTCATGTATATAAATGCAAGAAAGTTTATTGGTTAGCTATGTGAATGTATTCCATATCTGCTCATTCTCAGTCGTACATATCTGTGAATTACATATAGTGCACATTCAAGAATAAGAACAAATATCTGTGAGTTACATATCTGTGAATGACATGATAACAATTCCATTCCAAATGAACATTCCAAATGATAGTGTCTAAACAGTTTACAAGTGAACATTCCTGGAGATAGCACATTCAAGAACATTCCTTGAGATAGAACATTCCTGGAGATAGCACATTCCAAATGATAGTGTCTAAACAGTTTACATTCCTGGAGATAGAACATTCCTGGAGACAGTTTACATTTCTGGAGACAGTTTACATTCCTGGAGAGAGCAATCCTGGAGACAGAATAAAACTCTTTACATTCCTGGAGTAGTTAACATTCAAGAATGAAATTAAATCAATCCTGGAGACTGAATGATAACAAATAGAGTGAACATTCAAGAATGAAATTAACATTCCTGGAGAGTCAAAATGATAACATTCCTGGAGAGTGAACATTCAAGAATGATAACAAATAGTTGTTAAAATGATAACATTCAGATACACAGAAGAGTCAAAATGATAACATTCAAAATGAAATTAAATCAATCCAGGAGCTGTTGAGTCAAAATGATAACATTCAGGAGCAGTTAACATTCCAAACATCCAGGAGCAGTTAACATTCCAAACATCCAGGAGCAGTTAAATACAATGTACAAAATGATTCCAACCTAAAACATCTCCTTTCACCTAACATCCAAAATGATACGAGTTTACATCCAAAATGATACCAGTTTAGATATAATGTACAAAATGGCCAAAAACATCGATTTCCTTTCACCTAACATCCTGGAGATTCTCCTGATGGGCTCGTAGCAGCCTTCCCTCGCCTTGGCCCCCTTGAAACCTTTGGCCTCTTGTAGACAGTATTTGTTACCCTTCGTGGCCTAGGTGACTTAGGTTCCCTTGGTGGCCTAGGATCCCTGCGTTTCTTTGTGTTTCCTCCAATGGGTCCTCCCTGGCACCCTCTTGCATTGTGATCAGAAGGTAACTTACATCTTCCACAAATCCTCTGCCTCTTGGAAGCTCTTCGAATCTCATCAGATTCTAGCCTCCTTACTCCCCTTGGTCTTCCTGGTAGTCTGTGTCTACCAGGTGGACCCACCTCATATGCAGGCTAAAAAATAGAAACACAAGTAGAAGAGACATACAAGCAATGAAGTATGTTAGTTAAATGAAATGAAATAGAAACTTTGTTGTAGAAGTAGTGAGATTAATTACTTGATCCCATAAGCTTTGTTCTGGCAATGGAACAATCTTTCCTGCGTAAACCTTCTTGTAGGTACTGGCATGATAGTAGGGACTAGAGAACCTATACGAAGAAAAAGAAGAAAGTGAGCACCATTAAAAGAGACATCCAATTTAAAGAGAGACATCCAATTTAAAGAAGAATACTCACATTGTCCAGCTGGGCCTGCTAGGTAACAAGACAGCTACAGCATGAACACATGGGAGCCCAGTTAAATCCCAAACACAGCAGTCACAGGTTCTGGCATTGACATCTACAGTCCATCTGTTCTCAATGGAGAACACACTAGTGACACAAAACAGCCCCTCATCAGCCCCATTGACATGATATCTGTTCACTTGCTTTTCCCTTTGGTCAATCATTTTCTTAGCTCTTGGAGTTAGGTCAAAGTCACTCCATTCTTTTGAAGTCATTTTCCTATCGTAAATCAACTTCATGACCATCATATGAAACATTTCCACAAGCATGGTGACTGGTTTAGATCTGATTTCACCTATCCAATTGTTGAAGCTTTCTGAGAAGTTATTTGTTATGTGCTCACACTTTGTTGTTCTATCAAAATGAGATCTACACCACCTAATAGTGAAAAAAGTATGTTAGTTAAAGAAAAATATTTCAATCTAGAAAGTTTAGTACCAGAGCCCAAATTCAGATCAATATGGACAAAGAATAGTCCCAATATGGACAAGAATAGTCCCAATATTTCACACTTTGTTATGTGCTCCCCCAACCTAGAAAGTTTAGTACCAGGCCTAGCCCATATATCAAAGACAATTTAAAAGATCACCTAAGACAAATAAAATAGTATCAGAGTAACATACTAAGTGACCAGCCATCAAATATTGGTGAAATGATACCTGTTGTAGTTCTCAGCCATCAAATATTGGTGACCAATGGGACATTGCGTTGCAATTGCTTCCATCCATTTAGCATGATCTACATGTCTGTATGCTCTAGCTGCACCCCAAGTAAGGTGTTTCATCTGCTTACTACCATTGACCTGGGCTTTGAAGTTTTTGTAGAAATGCCTAAAGCAGAATCTGTGGGGGTTTCCATAGAACTCAGTATCCACAGCTATTCCCAGGCCTTTCTGCCTGTCAGATATGAAGGTTATCCTTCCTGGATGTTGCAGCAACTTCTCCTTAATCAAACTAAGGAAATGGCCCCATGTTGCTTGGCACTCAGATGTGCATATGTATATGGCAAGTGGAAATAACCCATTATTGCCATCCAGAGCTGTTGCAGACAAACAAACCCCACCATACTTTCCTTTAAGATGACACCCATCCAATCCAACTAATGGTCTGCATCCATTTATGAATCCAGCCCAACTTGCTTCATATCCAATACAGCAGTACCCAAACTCTGTGGTCCCTGGAATATTTCCACAATAAGCTACACTCTCTGTCCCACAATAATGTAGAGAGACAACTTCAGGTTAGTGATTGGTCCAATATGCAACTAAAGTGCAACTAAACTAAGCAGATGTGGTCCAATGCAGATGTGTCTACAGGAGCTTTAAAATGCAACTAAAGTTTTAAAATGCAGATGTGGTCTAAAGTTTTAAAGTTTTAAAATGCAACTTCAGGTTAGTGTCTACAGGAGCTTTAAAAGTAAACTAAACTAAACTAAACTAAATAAAAGTAAACTAAAGTTTAAAAGTTTTAAAATGCAGCTGTGGATGTGTCTACATGAGCTTTAAAAGTTTTAAAATGCAGATGTGGTCCAATATGCAACTAAACTAAACTATATAACTGAAAGTGAAACTGGGTAGAAGTAAACTAAACTAAACTAAACTAAACTTTATAACTAAACTAAACTAAACCAAACTAAACTTTATAACTGAAACTGATTAAATTGCAACTAAACTAAACTAAACTAAACTTTATAACTTGATACCTGGGTCAATTGCATCAGATGACTCAGAGCTATGATAGTCATCTACAGGGTCAATTGCATCAATAGGGAGCTTCTTTTTCTCAGCATATGCCCTCTGAAATTCTGTTTCCTCCCCCCACTCTTCATTATTATTCTCTGGATGTACAACATACTCCCCCCAAAAGTCATCACCAGCCCCACTTGCCCCACTTTCTGTGCCTTCTTCCTCTGGTACAAAGGGTTCATCATCACTCTCAACTACTGGTTCATCTCCATGTAACTGTGTTTCAGCTTGTGCTTCACCCTGGATCTTAGGCTGTGAACCTAGTTCTGCATCCTCACTAGCATGTGAACCACTGTCATTATCCTTTGAACTACTTTCATCAGTTAAAGCTGCATGACCTCGCCGTGCTCTGTGTGCTACTACCTTTATATTCTTCCTCTTGATTGGGGTGTCTTGTCTACTAGAAACCTCCATATTTTTCAAGTACAAGTGTATCTCTCCTTCTTGGTCAGGCAGTTGGTTATGGAACATGTCTAGCAATGCAGCATCAGATAACACCTCTATGGTTTCACCATCTTTCATCTGATCAACCCAATAATACCTAAATCTGCCCTCCACATAGTTACTCTGGACTACGTAAGGAATATCCAGGAGGGAGATCACGTCGGGGTCCAATTCGTGCAAAAATGAAGTACCCTTCCAATGGAACCTAACCATGTATTTCCTGTAGAAGTAACGTGGAAATTCAAACATGCAGACTCAATCACAGTCCTACAATGCAGACTCAAGCAAGAAAATGCGTAAAGATAATTTAAACCCTAAACCCCTAAATTCAGCAATAATCAGAACAAATCCAAACCCTAAACCCCTAAATTCAGCAATAATCAGAACATACAATATGTAAAGATAATTTAAAACCCTAAACCCGGCATTTAAACACTAAAATTGAAATCAATACCCATTTTGCCTAGCCATCGCAGCTCCTTCTCCTTTCGCTTCGAAAAAATCTGAAGAAAATAAAATGTGATCAAATCAAACACTCATTCGGACACAAATTGATCATCAATACATAACTTATGGATGGGGAAGGGAAAAGTTGCAGAAATACCTTGATGTTTTCGCGAGAAACTTGGAGGAGAAGACGAATTAGAGACGAGATGGAGCTTCGTGGGAAATTTTAGAGAAGAAGAGGAGAAGAGGAATTAGAGATGAATTAGAAGAGACCTTTCGTGCGTAATAGAAGGAGGAAGGGCATTTTCGGGTTTCTGAAAATAAATTGAAATTTTTTCTTCCACTCAACAGCAAGGAAAGGGGGGAGGGGTATTACGGTCATGGTAAGTGTTTTAAAGGCCAACAACGTTATTACTTGACATTTTTCGTTAGAAGTGAGATGACTTATGTATATGTGGAACAATGTGGGGTGCACTACAAATATGGGTAATATAAGTGGGGTGCCACTCAAAATTTTTCTAAATTTAATTAGTCAATGTGGTGGATGGTTAGTGGGGGTGCATCGAATTGACAAAATACACGTATAACTAACGAGACGGCCCTTAATTTTTTTTATTATTTTTTTAATCTCTTTAGAAACGTGCAAATAAGCTCAGCCGTTGGATTTGGATAGGACGGCAGGGAATATCGGTTCCGTGACAAGTTGGGTGGACGGACATTTCTTAGTGGCCAACCAAACATAAGGTGGGGCCGACATGTGGGGCCCACAGGACTTCCGGAAACGTGTATGCTCGATTTGTGGCACACTTCAAGGACAGGATTAAAAAAAAAAAAAAAAAAAAAAAAAAAAAAAAAAAGAAAAAAAAAAAAGGACAGGATTAAAAAAAAGGCGGACCAGAACCCAAGTTGCCGACTACGTCGCGTGAACATCGGTGGGATCAATTTCGGGATGTCCCACTCAGCTGCCACTTGGCGACCTTTTATTGGTCAATATGTAGGGCGCTATAAATAATTTTTTTTTTTGAGTGATTCCTTGGAAACAGTGTAGGAACCGATGTTTGAACTTGACGCCACATGTCGCTTTTCATTGATGGAGATATTTATTTTTGTTATTAGTGGAAAAACATAGTTTATGTGGGTCCTACGATTCAATTAATGGAGGCAATATGTATTTAGGGATGAGCATTCGGTTTATTCGGTTCAAACCGAACCGAATAACCGAAAATCGAATTGGACCATAAATTGAATAAGCAAAACCGAAATCGAACCGAATTGATCCATAACCGAATCAAACCGAACCGAATTAAATCAGTTCGATTTTCGGTTTATTCAATTTTTCGATTTATTTGCACCTTTTTTGTTAATATATATAATAAATAAATATACCTAAATTTATTTAGTATATACCTATAGTATATACATATGTATATTCGGTATATACCTATATATATTAATACATGTGTGTGTATATATAGTATATACATATATATATATATATTAACTAATTTTTCTTATTCGGTTTTCGGTTTTGGGTTTTGGACCGAAACCGAAACCCAAAATCGAAACCGAATAAGAAAATTTAGTATTTTCAAAACCGAAATCGAACCGAATTTTTTTAAAACCGAACCGAATCTCTTATTCGGTTCGGTTCGGTTCGGTTTTCGGTCCAAAACCGAATAATGCTCACCCCTATATGTATTGTTGATTTCGGCCGTGCGATGAGGGGTGAGCATTATTCGGCTTTGGACCGAAAATCGAATCGAATCAAATAAGAGATTCGATTCGGTTTAAAAAATTTTCGTTCAATTTCGGTTTTGAAAATACTAAATTTTTTTATTCGATTTCGGTTTCGGTTTTGGGTTTCGGTTTCGATCCCCACACTTTTTGTATCCCCAAGCATCTCCCCTACTCACACCGTTGGATGGTGCTTTAAGACATCTAATTTTAACCACTGATTTACCAACGGTTAAGATTAGATGACTTAAAGCACATCCAACGGTTGTTAACATGAGGATGCTTGGGGATGCGGATCCCTCTCTCTCTCTCTCTCTCTCTCTCTCTCTCTCTCTATATATATATATATATATATATATATATATATATATATATATATATATATATATATATATATATATATGGAAGCGGATCAAAAGCCTCCCTTAGAAAGCCCCCTAAAAACTCCCGAAATCTCAACCGTCCGATCTGATATGTTGGGACCATTAGATTTGAAGGGGGGTTCAGTTCCTAAGTGGGGCGGTTCACGATCTAATGTGCTGGGTTCAAACAAAAAACCGACCGGATCAAACAGAGAGACAAAATAAGAAAACACGAGAGGGAGAGGGAGAAGCCGATCGAAAAATCGAGGGATGAGCCGATCGGAAAATCGAGGGCGACCACGTGCTCGTCTTCTTCCGACTTCACAACACGAGAGGGAAGGTATTTGCTTTTTCTCTCTGTGCTGATCTTCTTCCCTCTTCTTCCTTCTTCTTCCTCATAAAATTTAACCCTAATTCTTCCTTCTTATTTGAAGGAAAATGGTTTCGGTCTATAAAAAATCCTAGATTTATTTGAAGGAAAATTTAACCCTAATTCTTCCTCCTGAAATTAATTTGAAGGAAAATGGCTACGGCCTAATTCTTCCTCCTATGGATTTTAACCCTAATTCTTCCTTCTTCAATTTTTTCTTAGAAGGAAAATGGTTACAACCCATAAAAAATCTGAGATTTATTTGGAAAATTTAGGGTTAAATTTGTTTTTCATCTAAGAATTGTTTTGTAAGAATTATGGTTAAATTGTTTTGTAATATATTTGTCATCTAAGAATTGTTTTGTAAGAATTAAGGTTAAATTGTTTTGTCATCTCATAATTGTTTTCTAAAATATTTGTTTCCAAACAAATCTTTCATCTACTCTCAATCCGTTTTAGGTTTGCTATGTCCGATATCTCGAGACGCTCCAACAGCACGTACTCTTCAAAGCTGGTCGAAGAGGAATGGAGGATTTGTTTTTGCCAAATTGAGACACATCTCACAACATGTGTGAAGACACAGAATGCTGGACGCCAATTTTGGGGGTGTGGTAACTACAAATCTACCAAAAAATACAATTTTTTTGAGTGGAAAGATGATGAATTTCCAGTCCAAGTGCGAAAATTTACCCTCCGATTGCAAAAAGAGAACATGGAGATGAAGGATAAACTATTTGATTTGGAAGCACAAATTCATATGAAAGAAAGGAAGAATTCAAGGCCTTGCATTCTCATGTTATTTTTTTATTGGTTTGTGTCTTGTTACTTGCAGCAGTAAATTTTTAGATGATTAATGTTTGAATTGATGTAAATTATTGCTATTTTGAAGACGTGGGTTGTGTTTGAGTATGAAGGAAGAAGTGAATTTAATGGAAAAGACTTTGTTTTATTGATACTTGTTAGAAAATTGTTGTTGTTATTACTGGCTTTTGGTGTTATTGTTATTACTGGATTTTTTTCCTTCCCTAAATGGGTCGAAAAGAGAGTCCCGTGTCAGTATCGAGAGTATTAGTAGTGCTCAATATTGAATTGGGACATGCCAAAAACGATATTGAAATAAAACTAGTGAAACAAATGTTGCCTCATGTTAAATGCAGCAAGGAGTCCTACTGTGACAAAGTCCTCCTGTTAAATGCAGCAAGGAGTCCTATATAAATGCAGCAAGGAGTCATACTATGACAAAGTCAGGAGTAAAGATGTTGCCTCCTGTTAAATTGAAGTTAAATATGCTGTGCAGAAAGTTCAGGATTCTCATGACCACTGCTGTGTGAGAAAATTTCTTGTTAATATTGATGACAAACTATCTAGTAGTGTCGATCCGGCTATCAAGACCATCTGCTTCCTTGGAATTCAAAAGAGGAACGGCCAGAAGAAAATATATCTGGGTCCCTGTTTCGTAGCTGGTGTCTCTTCCTTGTCAATCCACTGTCACTAACACTTCCTTCTGGATGATGATCATATACCCCGAAAAATCCTCCGCCCATGATTTCATAGGAATAAGATAGCTATCATCCTTGGCTTTCCTCTTTTGCCTCTCATGCCACTTCACATTTTCTGATATCTGATGGAATGTTTCATTTATCTTTGCTATCCCTCGCTCCACAGGTTCCACTACATGTGATACAGTAAACTTGACATCGTCGACAACCTGAGAAAATATCATAAGAGGATGGCCAAGTAGAGAACAAAAGTTAACACATGAAAATGAAAACTTCTTGATAATCTACCACTTTGATAGATCACCACAGATTTTTTCACCGCTTCCGAAGACCACATCATGTACACTTTGTGGGAAACTCAACCTCCTCTCTCTGTCATCAGAGATTCCAATACGTGTCCTTGATAATCTACCACTTTCTCTAACTTCTTCAGGATCTGGAGGAGCTCATAGTGATGCATAGTCAGCCATAACGGCAACATTACGGATACATCTTTCTCCACGTTGATAAGGTCTAGCTGGAAATACATACAAGTGAACAACAGCAGAGATCCCCATCTGTTAAGGATAGTTTCTTGATCAAAGATCAGCAATACAGTGGAATGACATCTGAAGAGAGTGGATGCATAAATATGAAAAGGCGATTACAACCAATTATGGCTTTCAGAAGGGGACTTAATTCAAAACTCAATCCGATATTGAAAGATAATCATTTTGGTTTAGAAATACAAGATAATCATTTTGGATCAAAAGCCGCAAGAGTCAGTGACTTATGCAGGAGATTTACACAATTGGCGTACATGGGGGGTGAATCTACGGAGGGGTACAAAGTTTTATCAAATCTACTTGATAGAGCTTATGAAGAAATCCAGGAGATAAATGATGGTTTACTTCAAAAAGAAAATGAAGATGAAGTGAGAATTCAAGAAAATGAGGGCCATCAGGGTATTGATGTACCCATTTTGGATTTGCGTATTTCTTAAACAAAAGGAATGAAGAGGTCTCAAGGAAGTCAGAGTGGCACAGGTTCAAAGGATGCAAGAATGAAGAGTGGATTAGAGCTTTGCACTGAAAAGAAAAAACTGAGAACTTGTCATTCTTGGAAAGGACATGGTCATGATAGTCACAATTGTGCCAAGACTCCCAAGATAGTTCAAAACATTTCAAGTATGTTTTTTTTTGTTGAAATGGATATCTATTTTTACCGTTTTATACTGTTTTTATTGTACTCATGTTATTGTCACGCCCCAGAACCAGAATACTGGAGAGTGGGGGCAGACATAGCCAGCTACGTATATTGAAGTGCAACCCACCTCGCTATACGGTCACGGCTGTCTAGATACATGAGGGTTTAACTACAAGCCAACAGTCTCTTAAGGTCAAGAACAAGCCTAGTGTCTCAATCACAAGCAAGTATAATTAGTTATAAGATGTAAGATCACCGAATATACAATAGTAAGACGTCCCAGACATTACATATTCAGCTGATCATGAAGCTAGTCATTACAAAATGTGAGGACTAGCAAGAGTTTAGTCAAACATGATCAACCCTAGGATCTGTCAATCATATTACAGCCCGTAGGCAGACAGTAGTAAAGGTGCAATCAAGCTAAATATTTGCTCGTCGGCTAAACGCCTCAAAAGAATATTTTTACAATTAAGTGAGAGAGCCAAAAATAACCCACTCGTTGCCCTGGTTACGCCTGGTGGTCACCATCGGGCTGAAAAATCGGTAGATCCTCTGGAGCTGCTCCGAAATTTGGCCATACAAAACCAGCTGGATCAGATCCCAGAAAGAGCAAGTGCCACAAAGGAAGCTTTACTTAGGAACTAAAATCAACACATCACAATAGAATATTAAAGATAATAAATAAGGAACTGATAATAATAGAGATAACAACAGTAAACTGAGTACAAGAAAACCATTCAAGTAGCCAGGTCACAACCCTTAAACCAAACAAGGACCAGGGTTGCAGCCCTTCACCTGAATAGAAACTCGTCTCAAATACTATTGGTACAGTGAAGACAATAAACGAAGAGAGGACACAGAACTGCTCCGGGAGCCAGGTTACAACCCTTAAACCAAACAAGGACCGGGTTTGTAACCCTTCGCCTGAACAGAACTGGATCCCTAATCTTTATTGCTAAGGCCAGTATAAATAATCATGGTATTAAGGTAAGGTAAAATATGACGAACATGGCATGGGGTTGCAGTAAGACAATAAACGAAGAGAGGACACAGAACTGCTCCGGGAGCCAGGTTACAACCCTTAAACCAAACAAGGACCGGGGTTGTAACCCTTCGCCTGAACAAAACTGGACCCCCGATCGTTATTGTTAAGGCAAGCATCAATAATCATGTCTTGTCACAATCTTGCACAGGATCATGATAAGACTAAGCTGGCATAAACTCCATCCAATCAATCACGGCCAATCAAGAGTACGGCTTGATACTTTTAACTAACTAGGGTTATCACAGGCCTAGTTACTAACAAGATGCAATGAGATTATCCCAACAGCCACAAGCCCTACAGACGTCACCCTCATTTCCCATATTTCTCGTATTTCGTATTTATACACGTATCTGGATTTTGGCATGTATTTTTATTTTTCTCAAACTTGTGGGATTTCGGTATTTCTCGTATTTTGGGTTTTGGCATGGCTCGGTTTTATTTGGATTGGTTCGGTTTTATGTGAGTTGGATCATCTTAACCTATGCTACCCCTCAACCCACCATAACTCACCCTCTTTATAACCCCCACCTACCTCTCTCTCTCCTCATAACTTCCACCATTAATTTCCTTCTTCTTCTTCTTCTCCTTCCTCCACAACTCTCCTAACCCTAGGCAAGTGCACCTTGCCACTTCATGAGAGCCCTATTTTCTTGGTTCATTTGCTAGATTAGGACATGGTGATCAACATTAGAACTTGGTGTTTTGTGATTGGAAGTCTCCTTTGCTCTAGATCTAAGTTATTTCTATTTTCAGATTTTACATGGTTTGATCTCTTTAAGTTGGATTTTCATGGGTTTTGGTGTTTCCAAGTGGAAGAGCATTCAATTCTACCCAAGTTGGAACCTTGAAAATCTGGATTTGGAGTTCGGATGGCCAAGTTATGATGCTTTGAAGCCTTGGGTTCATCCATGGTGTTCTTGCTGTTTGGAGAAGACAGTGAGCAGTATGCAGAGCTGTTTAGCTTACGCACCCTGAGCTATGCGCGCTCTTTAGCGCTACGTACGCAGACTTTGGTACGCTCTCTGTTGGAAGCGTGTCCCTTGAGCGTGCGTGACTTTTCACGAACGCTGCCCCCTTGAGCGTGCGTGACTTTTCATGTACGCCGCTCCCTTGAGCGTGTGTGAGGTGCGTGACTTTTCACGAACGCTGCTTCCCTTGAGCGTGCGTGACTTTATACGAACGCTGATCCCCTTGAGCGTGCGTGACTTTTCATGTACGCTGCTCCCTTGAGCGTGCGTGACTTTTCACGAACGCTGCTCCCCTTGAGCGTGCGTGACTTTTTATGTACGCTGCTCCCTTGAGCGTGCGTGACTTTTCACGAACGCTGCTCCCCTTGAGCGTGCGTGACTTTTCATGTACGCTGCTCCCCTTGAGTGTGCCTTGGTACGCAGACTTGAGTGTGCCTTGGTACGCAGACTTGAGCGAGCCTTGCGTGCGTGCTTTTGTGCGTATGCAGCTTCCCTGCGTGCGTGCTTTTGCACGTATGCTGCCCCTTGACCCCTTGCTTAATCCATTGGCTCTTAGAGTTTTGGTTTTATATCTTTAAGCTTGGCTCTTCTATAACCCTGTACTTTGATATTTTATTAGATATTTTATGCCCATTTTATATCCTTACGCCTTTTGTCATGAACTTGATTTTACTTAATATGTTTGGAATGACTATTGTACATGGCTTGGTATGGCAAGGAACTTGCATAACACGACAGTGACCCATAGTGGTGCACTCCTGACATGACCAACCTGACATGATAGTGGCCCGTCGTGGCGCACTCCTGACAAGTACCCTGACATGATTTATCTTGATAACTTGATAGTGGCCCGTGACGGCACACTCCTGACTTGACATGACCTGATAACTTAGCTTGAACTGTCTTGACACCGTGGGTGGTTCTTTCTTGCTTGCTTGTTAAATCCACTTATCCAGTCTCGCATCATGTCTAGGATGGGACTCCTGAGTACCACGGTCAGGAGTACCTACTAAAATGGATTAAGGCTAATAACTAGAATAACACAGTAATCATGAAGAGATGACACAGCTACAGGCAATCCCGTTACCTGGGCGCTCCAGGGATTTGTAGCCTGCCGTTGAGTAGGGCGCATTTCCAGCACACTGTCAGGTGTTGCACCCTCTAAGTCACCTAAGGGTACATGCGTCTCCTGGACGATGTACCCACCTGAATTCAACCCTAATCTTTCGTCCTGGGTAACCTGGATAGTCTGCAGGGCTTATGGCTATGGAACAATCTCACTGCATCTTGTTAGTAATTAGGCCTGTGATAACCCTAGTTAGTTAAAGTAGTAAGCCGTAGGATCTGCTTGGCCGTGATTGATTGAATGAGGTATAACCAGTCTAGTCATGTCTTGATCCCATGCAAGATTGCTTCCTGTCTTGATTACTTACATTACTTATCTTGCCGATAAATGGTGGGAAACCAAGCTCTGTTCAGATGAAGGGTTAAAACCCCGGTCCTTGTTTGGTTTACGGGTTGTAACCTGGCTATCGGAATAGTCCCATGGTTATCTCGTCGTATATCATCCTGACATATTTTCGTAATTTTAGTTTTAATATTAAATTTTCTGTGCTGATTGCTGGCTTTTGTTCTTATTTCGTGGCCCCCTTGTGGCACTTGCTCTTTCTGGGGTTGACCCAGCTGGTTTTGTGTGGCCAAATTTCGGAGCAGCTCCCGAGGATCTACCAAGCTTCCAGTCCAATGGTGAACACTAGACGGAATCCGGGCCAAGAGTGGGTTTTCTATTTTGTTTCGCTCACTCTATTGTAAAAATTATTCTTTTGAGGCGTTTAGCCGACGAGCACCTGTTAGCTCGAAGCACTTTTACTTACTGTCTGCCTATGGGCTGTAAACATGATTGACAAATCCTAGGGTTGATCATGTATGACTAAACTCTTGCTAGTCCTAACATTTTATAATGACTAGCTTCATGATCAGCTGAATATGTAATATTTGGGACACCTTATTATTGTATATTTAATGATCATGCATCTTGCGACTTTACTTACTTGTGGTGATTGAGACACTAGGCTTGTTCATGACCATAAGAGACTGTTGGCTTGTAGAAAACCCTCACATATCTAGACAGCCGTGACCGTATATCGAGGTGGTTTCCATTTCAATATACGTAGCTGGCTATGTCTGTCCCCGCTCTCCAGTATTCTGGTTCTGGGGCGTGACAACAGACCATCCAGTTATCCAGGTCGAATGTCCGTTTATGAAGAATGCAACACGTGACTGTGTGCTAGAAATGTGCCCTACTCGTCGGTAGGCTACAAGTCCACTAACTGCGCCCAGATAACGGGATTGCCTGTAGCTGGAAATCTCTTCATATCTACTGAATTATTCTAGTTTGTTAGTCCTTAGTCAATTACTGTAGGTATCCTTGACCGTGGTACTCAGGGATCCCTATCCTAGACATGATGCAAGACAGTACTGATTTATTTGTACAAACACAATCGTCCACGGTGTCCATGTCATTCATACTGCTCATGTCAGGATAGCTGTCATAACAGCCTATCATGATATATCAGGTCAGGTTTATTAGTCAAGAGTGCGCCACGGCGGGCCGCTATCGTGTTCAGGAATTATGCCAGAACTTACATGACATAGACATAAATGAGACATAATAATAATAATAATAATAATAATAATAATAATAATAATAATAATAAAGTATAAGACTGTGGAAGGGCCATGCGGCTGAGAGAATACAGCTTATGCGGCCAAGAGATCGGATCCCATGCGGCTTGGGATTCAGAAGTCCATGCGACTGGGGGAGGACAGGGTCTTATGCGGCTTGAATAGGGCGAGTCCATGCGGTTGGGGGAGGGAAGGGGGCGCATGCGGCAGCGAGAACTCGAGCTTATGCGGCAGCGGGTGGAAGGCCTTATGCGGCTGGAGATGAAGGATCTTATGCGGCTGTAGATGGATCGGGGCTTATGCGGCTCGAATGGAACATCTCATGCGGCTGGGAATTGTCCAAGCCTCATGCGGCTGAAAGTGATTGAGTTCATGCGGCTGAACTACAAAGTTGACTTCATGTGGCTACGGGGGTGATTAGCTTATGCGGCTGGGATACCAACAAGGCCATGCGGCTTCGGTGACTTGCCGCATGAAAGTCATGTGGCTAAGGCTACCATGCGGCTCAGAAACTGCTCTTCTTCTCCACTGATCCGAGAAGAATAACCATGAAATCCATGGCTTCAAAACTTCATAAACCCTTCATCCGAAGTCGGAATTAAGACTTCTATAGGTCAAAATGGGGCAGAATCGAATGCTCTACAACATGGAACCATCAAAACTTGGAAATAACAATGTTAAGTAGATCAAAACCCAAGAAATCCGAAAATACTATAAACTTAGATCTACACAAATTGAGCCATGGAAATCACGACCCGCTCCCGAATTCTCGGACACGAGTCGGACACGCCCAGCCTTCATTGTTAGACACAATGAAGTAAGCTGTACCAAGCTAGGGAAAACTAACCAGATAAATATGAACATGTATGAAATCACAGCATCTATAAATGTGTCCCCATATCCAGAGTAAAGTACAAGTATCAAAAATTATTATATTCCAGCAGAATAAGAAATAGAGTCTACTAGTCTCAAGTACAAGGTAAAACTGTAAAGGGGTAAGGTATGCTCTAGGCTTCTGCAGCCTCTAAGTCCAACACAGCTCCAGCTGGCTCAGCAATAATAGCAACATCCTGTCCATAATAGGTGTCGCACAGGGCCTCTAACTCACCTGCAACATATCCTATTCATGAGCGGAGCAAAGTACAATTCTAGGTAATGAAACATGAACATGACATAAATATGGTACAGGAGTACAGGAAATGAAATACAGGAATGAACATGAAAGTACAGGAAAGTAGTACAGAAAATAAGTACAGAAACTATAGTACATGAATGTAAAGTACATGAAACATGTAAAGTACAGGAATGAAACTATAATCCTGAAGTACCAGACATGACAAGTGCACAATATCGAAATACATCTAGTCCATGTGACCGGCTGGGGTGAGTACAGGAGCATGCACATGAGTACATGAATATGGTACGACTTAGGACCCGCGTGCACAGTGCGAGGACTAAGCTAGGTACAGAAATATATAGTAACTGGAATTGGTCACATGGCTAGTGTATTTCCCCATCCGACACTAATAAGTACAAGAGCAAGGGTACAGAAATACAGGAGTACATGAATGTTGTGCCATGACGTGTCACAAGAAAGGGTACATGAATGTAAATGTACAAAACCGTAGAAAAGTACTTGCCTGGCTCCGAAAAGTACTGGAAATCAGGAACTGGATGTCTCCCTGAATTATAGTTGTACAAGTTGGTTATGAACTAAACATAATATCTAAATTGGTTTCCTACTATATAAAATTAACCATTCTGATGTCTGAACCAATCATGTTATTACAGAAGTTTAATAGTGAGCCCAGACAAACAGGTAAATAAGCTTACCCATTTAGTATCAACAACTATTCCTATCCATAATTAACTATCTAGAAAAGTGCCTAGGGAGTACACTAATTGTTCAATAATACTTACTCATTATCTCACCTCCACAGGAATAACTACCTTCCTGTAATAATTGTTTAGCAGAAATTACCATAACACTACCTATCCATGTATGATTCAAATTAACCTCATGGTCTTTACAGTACTTGAATAGTCTATCCTACAGGGAACCTAACTTCACTTATAAACCTGTCACACATAACAGTGGTCTTATAGAGCTATATCAGTTTTAAGGAAAGGCAAACTTACTCAGATATTCCTAGGTAATGGTTCATGAAAAACATATCCTAGAGTACCAGTCTATTCTTGTCAGGCATGGGAAACACCAATCTGAGATTAATCAAAACAGTCCCTCATTTAGCCCTCTTCAAATGTAAGAACCCAGTCTTCATTGCTTAACCTGTTTACTTGTAATTCCCTAGCTAAAATAGGTGTTCTGATATCCAGTAAAACTCAGGGTGGTCATAGGATTCCTATCTAATTCTTTCTTCATTAGTTACTTCAAGAACAACATCCTGTAATCTTGCTAAAAGAAACGGATACAAGTTCATCTACTGCAGTAATCTCATCACTCAACGTTCACCAAAGATTTGTGGCAACTAAAAATGTTCACTGAGATAATAATATGCTAAGGGTTAGATTCTAAATGGATGTAATTGATACTTCCCATCCATCTATAGAGGAAATCATCACAATACACCACTGAACCTAAACAGTGATACAAATCCAGATTCACCACACTGCACATGATTCACCACTGAAGTAAACTCCTACTGCCAGGATTCAGTTAAGGTGAATATTTAGGAGCTAAACCTGAGTTTAATCCTGATACCCCAAGACTGAATTTAAGGAACTAAGTTCCAGCACCTATCCAGTCTCCAGTTTGTAAGGTTCAGAGTATAAATTCCCAAAACAGGACAACATCCTAACGAAACCATAATAAAAGAACTCAAATGCAAACATAAACTCACTTAGTTAAGGATAAAACTCAGATTAAAAACTTGAACATGCACTCATTTCTTTTGGAACTAACAAGAATATATTACAGTCACTATTGTCTTTCCAAATAGTAGTTTCTCAACTTAATCTTTAAATTAAAACAGAATCTAATGTACTACTAGATGGTCCAACTCTAACAGTTGAAAAGAAATCATGAAATACTCAAAGTTTACTCAACAATCAATCGAGTATTCATCTACCAGGAATGTCCCTAATCTCAGCACTCGAGAATTTGGACCAAACAATCTCTGACATCCAGTACTGAGATCAGGACTATCAATAAGAACGTTCACACAAGCCATATAACCATGATTACAACACTCTAAGGAAGAGTTAACAAGAAGGTTTACCTGTTAATTGTAGGATCAGATATTCCAAATCAGAGCACGAGTCCACTGTACTTGTCTCGATCTGTTTCTTAGAATCCTGTTTTGAGTATTGCAAGGAAACAGCACAGGAACTAATTATTCCTAAATGCTGAAGAACACCATTAATTCTAATAGCCATATTTCTACTGATCTAGGGACAGGACAGAGATCAATTCGAATGAAAATTCTATGGTAAATCACACCAAATTGTTCCATTCAAAAAAATAGATAATGCTTGAAGGAAAATGTAGGAGTTACCTGATAGATTGAAGAATTGATCGAACTTGATCTCAATACTCCACTCAGCTACTCAAATGACAAAATCCTTTGCTGAAACCTAGAATCGAATAGATGCAGGGTTGAACAGGGAGGTCAAGATCTCAACAACTCATACATTGCACATAGGCAATATACTTGGACTTAGATCAAGATTTATAGGATCAAAATACACACCCTTGTGTTAAACTCAAGGACTACAACTTGCTGTAGAGATCACACAATCCTATCCCCAGGTTCTATAGGAAAGGAATGAAATCATAGAAATTCTAGATCAATCATAAAACTCAATCAGTTCATCAACATGAATCAGTGGAAATCGAATACTTACAGTCTCAACGACGTTGTATCAATGTAGCGGACCTCAATTAATCAAAGAATACAATTCGCCATCTAATGAGAAGATCAAAATTAATTTCTCAGCACTAATCGAATTGTCAATCAATTGTGACTTGAAGAAGAACAGAAGTAGAATTCAAATCTAAACGAGGAACCAATGATTGGAGGGTTCTCACCAGTGTCGACGAAGTCTTCAGCAATATCGGGGAGAATTCCTTCTTCTTGCATGATCCAGCTATTGAAGAGGAGTACCACAAGCAACTCCTTCGGAAATCCAATCTGCCATGGCCAAGCTCCTCTGGTTTGTGGGAAGAAGAATGGAATGGAGAATGAAGGGATGGGAATTGTGGGGATTAAATAGGGTTCCATTCTGTTAGGAATGGCGGGAAAGAAATGGAACTTAGCTGAAAAAATCTGTTAGAAATTTGAATCCCAACTTAGCCTTCACGCAATCCTCAGTTGGTTGAGGAAGGGAAAAATCATGTGGAACATTGGTTTAACCAATGGAAGCTTACAGTAATGCCTATTATGTATACATCAACTCTAACAAGGAAAGCCCATGAATAAAGGCCCAATAGGAAATGGCCCAAAACTGGGATGAAACATGATATAAATACCTTAATTGTATTTAAGTAGGTAACCATTTGAAACTAAAATAATATACAAGCTTATATATATATATATATATATATATATATATATATATATATAAAATTATGAAGGTGGAGTTACAAATCTCTCCCCCTTGAAAAATTTCGTCCTCGAAATTCAGAAGTAATCCAACATTGATTCACAAGACATCCCGAAATATTTATTGAAATTTGAAAATTCAAAATACAAAGATACAATCAAGTGAACAACGTAGGGTAGCGTGCTCGCATCTCATCCTCGCGCTCCCATGTGGACTCTCCCGGAGAGTGGTGTCTCCACATGACGCGGACAAGAGAAATGGTCTGGTTCCGCAGTCGCTTCTCCCTCCGGTCCAGGATCTCTACTGGCTGCTCCTCATAAGTCAATCTTGGGCCCACCTTTAGCTCAGAATAGTCCACCACGTGGCTGGGGTCTGGATGTATCGTCGAAGCTGAGATACATGGAAGACATCGTGCACTCCCTCCAAGCTAGCTGGCAGTGCTAAACGATAAGCCACCTCGCCAATCCGTGCCGTCACGTCGAAGGGTCCGATGAATCTCGGACTGAGCTTTCCGCCTCTGCCGAACCGAATGACACCTCTGGTCGGCGAGATCTTCAGGAACACTCTGTCTCCAACCTCGAACTCAAGTGGCCGTCTGCTGCTGTCCGCCCAATGCTTCTGCCGATCCTGTGCAACCCTGAGACGCTCTCTGATCAGTCTGACTTTCTCTGCTGAGTCTACCACCATCTCTGGCCCAAGTAAAGCTCTCTCGCCAACGTCATCCCAAGATAACGGCGTGCGACATCTCCGTCCGTACAGCGCCTCGAACGGGGTCATCTCGATGCTAGCCTGATAACTGTTGTTATAGGCAAACTCCACAAGGTGCAAATGGTCCTCCCACGATCCGCCGAAGTCGAGTGCGCAAACCCGCATCATGTCCTCCAAGGTCTGAATGGTCCTCTCGGACTGTCCGTCCGTCTGTGGATGATAAGCGGTGCTGAACTTCAACTGTGATCCCAAGCTCTGCTGTAGACTCCTCCAAAAGTACGATGTGAAGCGTCTGTCTCGATCTGAAATGATGCTAACTGGCACTCCGTGAATCCTCACGATCTGACGCATGTAAAGGTCTGTAAGCTTTTCGGTCGACAGCCCAACCTTGAACGGAATAAAATGGACAGACTTTGTCAATCTGTCCACGATCACCCAAATAGCGTCTTTGCCACTGGGAGTACGCGGCAATCCAGAGACAAAGTCCATGGTAATGTGCTCCCACTTTCATTCTGGAATAGGTAAAGACTGGAGTAGTCCTGCTGGTCTCTGGCGCTCTGCCTTGACTTGCTGGCACACAAGGCATCTGGAAACAAATCTGGCAACCTCTCTCTTCATTCCATACCACCAAACATACTCACACAAATCCTTGTACATCTTGGTAGATCCAGGATGTATAGAATACTGCGATTGGTGGGCTTCTTGCATCACCTCCTCCCGCAAGTCCTTGGGCACACACAGCTGGCTCCCGTGCCTCAAGGATCCGTCCTCCGCAATGGTAAAATCGTCGAGCAAACCCATCTCCACCCGAGCTCTAAGACATTGGAGCTCCTCATCAAGAAGCTGGGCCTCCTTGATCTTCTCTAGCAATCCCGACTGTATCTGCATGTGCATCATCTGTCCTCCACACCCTGGCAGAACAACCTCAATCCCAAGACTTTCAAGGTCTTCCAATAGATGCCGGTCCATAGTGAGATATATGGCAACAGGATATCGACTAAGAGCATCCGATACCACATTCGCCTTCCCAGGGTGGTACTGCAGACTGATGTCGAAATCCTTCATGAGTTCTAGCCATCTGCGCTGTCTCATATTCAGCTCCTTCTGAGTAAAGACATACTTCAGGCTTTTGTGGTCCGTGAAGATGTCCACTCTCTCTCCATATAAGTAATGCTTCCAAAATTTCAAGGCAAATATGACTGCTGCAAGCTCCAAGTCATGTGTGGGATAATTCTTCTCATGGGGCCTCAACTGTCTAGAAGCATATGCTATAACCTTCTTGTTCTGCCCCAGCACGCATCCCAAGCCTTTTCCTGAAGCATCGCTGTAGATGACGAATCCTCCTGATCCTGATGGCAAAGCTAGAACTGGTGCCGTCGTGAGTCTTCTCTTCAATTCTTCAAATGCTGTCTGGCAGGCGTCGCTCCATATGAACTCCTCGTCCTTCCGCGTAAGCTTCGTCATAGGCTCTGCTATCCTGGCGAAGTCCTTCACGAACTTCCTATAGTATCCTGCTAGACCCAGGAAACTACAAATCTCTGCTACTGACTTGGGAGGTGCCCATGCTTCTACTGCTTCAATCTTCTTGGGATCCACAGAAATCCCCTCTCCAGTCACTACGTGCCCCAAAAACTCCACTCGGTCCAAGAAAAACTCACATTTCGAGAGTTTCCCGTACAGCTTCTCCTTCCGCAGAATCTCCAAAACAATCCGCTGGTGCTCTACATGCTCTTCCTCTGTCTTCGAATAGATAAGAATGTCGTCAATGAAGACTACGACAAACTTATCCAAATATTTGTGAAAAACCTTATTCATCAGGTTCATAAACACAGCTGGGGCATTAGTGAGTCCGAACGGCATAACCAGGAACTCATACTGGCCGTATCGGGTGTTGAAGGCTGTTTTCGGAATATTCTGCTCCCGAACCTTCATCTGGTGGTACCCCGATCGAAGATCAATCTTAGAAAAGACCTTCGCCCCACTAAGCTGGACAAACAGCTCATTAATCCGTGGCAAAGGGTATCTATTCTTGATGGTGATGTTGTTGAGTGCACGGTAGTCAATGCACATCCTCACCGTCCCATCCTTCTTGGGCACAAAAAGCACCGGTGCTCCCCAGGGTGAAGCACTGGATCGAATAAATCCCTTGCCCTCTAGCTCATCAATCTGCGCCTTCAACTCTGTCGCTTCCTTCGGGTTGATCTTGTAACAATGATATGACTTTGGCGCTGATCCGGGTAATAAGTCAATGCCGAACTCCACATCTCGATCTGGCGGCAATCCTGGCAGCTCCTCGGGGAAGACGTCGAGAAACTCTGCGATAAGTGGATGCGGCAACTCCTGGTCTTCGGTAACAGCTCCAAAGTAGACTCCCTCTGGCCTCTCTGTAACTCGTCGGCTGATCTCGAACGGTGGAACTCCTGGCGGACTGAAGATCACCTTCCCTTCATGGCAGTCTATTACGGCAAACTGCTCGCTCATCCAGTCGATGCCGAGGACTATATCAAATCCGGACAGTGGCATCACTAGAAGTCGAGCTCTAATCTCTCTCCCAGCAATAGTGATCGGGCATTCCACCATCTCACTTACTGGTACTAACCCTCCTCCTGTTATAATCCGACAGTTCCGTCTAGTGGGCTTGGGTGTGAAGCCGTGTCTATGCAGAAACTCATATGATACAAAGCTATGTGTGGCTCCAGAATCAAACAATGCAATGGCAGGGAAAGAATGTAAAAGTATAGAACCTGTGATCACATCCGGTACTGCCTCATCCTCCTCAACTGCCGCCATGACGTAAGCACGTCCCTGCTGCTGTCCTCCCCTCTGCTGACGCTGTACAAACTGCTGCTGCTGAGTGGGTAAAGCTGGTCCCCTCTGTGGTGCAGCTGGTAGAGCTCTGGGTGGTGCAGGTGGTGGTCCTCCAGCTCCTCTCGATCCTCCAGTCAGTCTAGCCGCAGCCTGTGGGCAGTCCCTCATCTGGTGTGCGTCTGATCCGCAGAATAAGCAGAGTTTGAGCCTCTTGCGGCACTCATCGAAGCGGTGTCCCGGCCGATAGCAGAATGTGCAAGTAATCCCCTGCTGCTGTCTCTGATGCTGATGTGCAGGAGCTCTGGCTGGTCGATGCTGCTGCTGTGTCGGCTGCTGGGGTCTCGCCTGAGTCTGAGTCTGGACCCTCTTCGTCGGTGTCTGGAAACTGCTGCTGCTTACGTCTCGGTCCCTCTTCAGCCTTGGGTCTGCCTCCTTCTCAACTGCCTGGGCGATCTTAAGTAAGCTAGAGTAGGTAGTCGCCTGACTAATCGCCACCGCGTGTCGCAGCTCCCTGGTGAGACCCTTCTTGAATCTCCAGGCCCTGTCCTCTGGCTCTCTAATCAGGTTCTCAGCGAACCTGCTGAGTCTGGTAAACTCCGAAGTGTACTGTACAACCGTCATCGTCCCCTGCTGCAGCACCTCGAACTGCATCCTCAACTCATCACGCTCTACCTCTGGAAAGAATTTCTCCTTGAACAGTGTTTTGAAAACTGTCCAAGACACCCGGGGCTCCGCCAACTGGGGGTCCTCCCGGTACCAAGCTCTCACCAAGTCAAAAAGTCGCATGCTAGCCACTGACACCTTCTGGTCCTCTGGAATGTTCGCCATGGTCAAGGTCCTCTCTGTATTCTCCAGCCACTCATCTGCATAGATGATCCCCTCGTCGCCCCAGAAGTCCATCGGGCAAAGGTTCTGGTACTCTTTGGCTGTCCCCGGTCTCGGTCCTCGTGGTGCTGGAACTGCTGCTGGAGCTGGTGCTGGAGCTGGTGCTGGAGCTGCCGGCTCTCTGGTCCTAAGTGCGTCAATGACAGTCGCTCTGAACTGCGCTGCCTGCTGACTCTGGGCCTCCCTGAACTGTGTAGCCTGGTGGTTCTGGGCCTCCATAAATTATTGGAACATCGCCATCACCTGAGCGCCGTCGAACATCATCGTCGGTGGCAGTGCTGGAAAGATAGGAGGCGCTGGCGGAAGCGGATCTATCTGGACGTCCGGTGCGGCCTGCTTTGAACCTCCTGCAACTCCAGTGCTGACTGCAACTCCTGAACCGCCTGCAACTCCTGGCTGATCTGCGATCTTCCTAGTGGCGACCATCCTGCATAAAAAGAAACTTCGTGATTGATAAAACCTAACCTACCAGAAAATGTAAATGTTTTTATAATAACCATATGTACCCGGGACACGCCCAGTCTTCATTGTTAGACACAATGAAGTAAGCTGTACCAAGCTAGGGAAAACTAACCAGATAAATATGAACATGTATGAAATCACAGCATCTATAAATGTGTCCCCATATCCAGAGTAAAGTACAAGTATCAGAAATTATTATATTCCAGCAGAATAAGAAATAGAGTCTACTAGTCTCAAGTATAAGGTAAAACTGTAAAGGGGTAAGGTATGCTCTAGGCTTCTGCAGCCTCTAAGTCCAACACAGCTCCAGCTGGCTCAGCAATAATAGCAACATCCTGTCCATAATAGGTGTGGCACAGGGCCTCCAACTCACCTGCAACATATCCTATTCAGGAGCGGAGCAAAGTACAGTTCTAGGTAATGAAACATGAACATAACATAAACATGGTACAGGAGTACAGGAAATGAAATACAGGAATGAACATGAAAGTACAGGAAAGTAGTACAGGAAATAAGTACAGGAACTATAGTACATGAATGTAAAGTACAGGAAACATGTAAAGTACAGGAATGAAACTATAATCCTGAAGTACCAGAGATGACAAGTGCACAATATCGAAATACATCTAGTCCATGTGACCGGCTGGGGTGAGTACAGGAGCATGCACAGGAGTACATGAATATGGTACGACTTAGGACCCGCGTGCACAGTGCGAGGCCTAAGCTAGGTACAGGAATATATAGTAACCGGGATTGGTTACATGGCTAGTGTATTTCCCCACCCGACACTAATAAGTACAAGAGCAAGGGTACAGGAATACAGGAGTACATGAATGTCGTGCCATGACGTGTCACAATAAAGGGTACAGGAATGTAAATGTACAAAATCGTAGAAAAGTACTTGCCTGGCTCCGAAAAGTACTGGAAATCAGGAACTGGATGTCTCCCTGAATTATAGTTGTACAAGTTGGTTATGAACTAAACATAATATCTAAATTGGTTTCCTACTATATAAAATTAACCATTCTGATGTCTGAACCAATCATGTTATTACATAAGTTTAATAGTGAGCCAAGACAAACAGGTAAATAAGCTTACCCATTTAGTATCAACAACTATTCTTATCCATAATTAACTATCTAGAAAAGTGCCTAGGGAGTACACTAATTGTTCAATAATACTTACTCATTATCTCACCTCCACAGGAATAACTACCTTCCTGTAATAATTGTTTAGCAGAAATTACCATAACACTACCTATCCATGTATGATTCAAATTAACCTCATGGTCTTCACAGTACTTGAATAGTCTATCCTACAGGGAACCTAACTTCACTTATAAACCTGTCACACATAACAGTGGTCTTATAGAGCTATATCAGTTTTAAGGAAAGGCAAACTTACTCAGATATTCCTAGGTAATGGTTCATGAAAAACATATCCTAGAGTACCAGTCTATTCTTGTCAGGCATAGGAAACACCAATCTGAGATTAATCAAAACAGTCCCTCATTTAGCCCTCTTCAAATGTAAGAACCCAGTCTTCATTACTTAACCTGTTTACTTGTAATTCCCTGGCTAAAATAGGTGTTCTGATATCCAGTAAAACTCAGGGTGGTCATAGGATTCCTATCTAATTCTTTCTTCATTAGTTACTTCAAGAACAACTTCCTGTAATCTTGCTAAAAGAAACGGATACAAGTTCATCTACTGCAGTAATCTCATCACTCAACGTTCACCAAAGATTTGTGGCAACTAAAAATATTCACTGAGATAATAATATGCTAAGGGTTAGATTCTAAATGGATGTAGTTGATACTTCCCATCCATCTATAGAGGAAATCATCACAATACACCACTGAACCTAAACAGTGATACAAATCCAGATTCACCACACTGCACATGATTCACCACTGAAGTAAACTCCTGCTGCCAGGATTCAGTTAAGGTGAATATTTAGGAGCTAAACCTGAGTTTAATCCTGATACCCCAAGACTGAATTTAAGGAACTAAGTTCCAGCACCTATCCAGTCTCCAGTTTGTAAGGTTCAGAGTATAAATTCCCAAAACAGGACAACATCCTAACGAAACCATAATAAAAGAACTCTAATGCAAACATAAACTCACTTAGTTAAGGATAAAACTCAGATTAAAAACTTGAACATGCACTCATTTCTTTTTGAACTAACAAGAATATATTACAGTCACTATTGTCTTTCCAAATAGTAGTTTCTCAACTTAATCTTTAAATTAAAACAGAAGCTAATGTACTACTAGATGGTCCAACTCTAACAGTTGAAAAGAAATCATGAAATTCTCAGAGTTTACTCAACAATCAATCGAGTATTCATCTACCAGGAATGTCTCTAATCTCAGCACTCGAGAATTTGGACCAAACAATCTCTGACATCCAGTACTGAGATCAGGACTATCAATAAGAACGTTCACACAAGCCATATAACCATGATTACAACACTCTAAGGAAGAGTTAACAAGAAGGTTTACCTGTTAATTGTAGGATCAGATATTCCAAATCAGAGCACGAGTCCACTGTACTTGTCTCGATCTGATTCTTAGAATCCTGTTTTGAGTATTGCAGGGAAACAGCACAGGAACTAATTATTCCTAAATGCTGAAGAATACCATTAATTCTAATAGCTATATTTCTACTGATCTAGGGACAGGACAGAGATCAATTCGAATGAAAATCCTATGGTAAATCACACCAAATTGTTCTATTCAAAAAAATAGATAATGCTTGAAGGAAAATGTAGGAGTTACCTGATAGATTGAAGAATTAATCGAACTTGATCTCAATACTCCACTCAGCTACTCAAATGACAAAATCCTCTGCTGAAACGTAGAATCGAACAGATGCAGGGTTGAACAGGGAGGTCAAGATCTCAACAACTCATATATTGCACATAGGCAATATACTTGGACTTAGATCTAGATTTATAGGATCGAAATACACACCCTTGTGTTAAACTCAAGGACTACAACTTGCTGCAGAGATCACACAATCCTATCCCCAGGTTCTATAGGAAAGGAATGAAATTATAGAAATTCTAGATCAATCATAAAACTCAATCAGTTCATCAACATGAATCAGTGGAGATCGAATACTTACAGTCTCAACGACGTTGGATCAATGTAGCGGACCTCAATTAATCAAAGAATACAATTCGCCATCTAATGAGAAGATCAAAATCAATTTCTCAGCACTAATCGAATTGTCAATCAATTGTGACTTGAAGAAGAACAGAAGTAGAATTCAAATCTAAACGAGGAACCAATGATTGGAGGGTTCTCACCAGTGTCGACGAAGTCTTCAGCAATATCGGGGAGAATTCCTTCTTCTTGTACGATCCAGCTATTGAAGAGGAGTACCACAAGCAACTCCTTCGGAAATCCAATCCGCCATGGCCAAGCTCCTCTGGTTTGTGGGAAGAAGAATAAAATGGAGAATGAAGGAATAGGAATTGTGGGGATTAAATAGGGTTCCATTCTGTTAGGAATGGCGGGAAAGAAATGGAACTTAGCTGAAAATATCTGTTAGAAATTTGAATCCCAGCTTAGCCTTCACGCAATCCTCAGTTGGTTGAGGAAGGGAAAAATCATGTGGAACATTGGTTTAACCAATGGAAGCTTACAGTAATGCCTATTATGTATACATCAACTCTAACAAGAAAAGCCCATGAATAAAGGCCCAATAGGAAATGGCCCAAAACTGGGATGAAACATGATATAAATACCTTAATTGTGTTTAAGTAGGTAACCATTTGAAACTAAAATAATATACAAGCTTATATATATATATATAAATTATGAAGGTGGAGTTACAGAAATTAGAAATGCTAAGTACTAAAGTGTGTTAGAATCTCGAGAGGAAGAGAATGGAACAATAAAGACAAAGTTCCTTCATGAAGCAAGCTACACTTGCCTAAGCTCTCTTCCTGGTAGGTGAAGAAGTAATGGTGGAGAAGAAAAAGTAATGGAGGGAATTAATGAGAAGAGAGAGAAGGGAGTGGGTTAATAAAGGATTATGGTGGTGGTAGGTAAGGGTTCACCCCTTGGTTCATGATGAACCAAGACAACCCAAGCCTAGCCGAACCAACCCAAAATAGACCAAGCCATGTAATGCCAAGATAAGCCAATCAAGGAATCATGTAATACAAGATAAAATACGTATACGTATTTCAAGATACGTAATATGAACTATAGGTATTACAACTCTACCCACCTTAAAAGAATTCCGTCCTCGGAATTTAATTAAGAGGCTAGAGGGACAAGAATAAGCTATACTATTCATAGGCAAGCTATACAATTCAAGCAATCAAGTAATTATTCATGCAAGCAAGGAATCGAAGGCATGAGGCATAAGAAAGATATTATACCTCACGAGTCAAACATGTCGGAATATCGCGATCGGATACCATCCTCACGCTCCCACGTTGACTCACCCAAAGAGTGATGACCCCAAGCAACTCGGACTAACTTGATAGTCTTGTTCTTGAGTGTCTTCTCTCTTCGGTCCAATATAGACACTGGCCTCTCCTCATACGAAAGGTTGGTATCAACAACCAATTCCGAATGATCCAGGATGTGGCTCGGGTCCGGGATATACCGTCGTAGTTGGGATACATGGAACACATTATGCACCTCATGTAGCGACGGCGAAAGAGCAAGACGATAGGATATATCTCCTACTCGCTCCAGAATATCGAATGGCCCTATATACCTAGGACTAAGCTTTCCCCGTACGCCGAAACGAATGACGCCACGGTTAGGCAAAATCCTCAGGAATATATGGTCACCGACCGAGAATTCAAGTGGTCGCCGATGAGAATCGGCCCAATGGCGCTGGCGGTCTTGAGCAACTCGAAGGTGATCCCTGACTCTTCTGACCACTTCAACTGTCTGGATAATCATTTCTGGACCAAGCATCTGCCTCTCTCCAACATCATCCCAGGCTAGCGGGGATCTGCACTTCCTACCGTACAGTACCTCGAACGGTGCCATCTGGACACTGTCCTGGAAGCTGTTGTTGTACGAGAACTCCACCAGGTGCAGGTGATCTTCCTACGAACCACCAAAGTCAAGTGTACAGGACCGCAACATATCTTCAAGGGTCTGGATCATGCATTCCGACTGACCATCCGTCTGCGGGTGATAAGCTGAGCTAAACTGGAGGTGAGTCCCCAAACTCTCCTGTAGACTACGCCAAAAATGTGACGTAAATCTTGAATCTCGGTCCGAGGTGATACTAACTAGAACACCGTGTAATCTGACGATCTGCCTGAGATACATCTCTGCTAGCTGGGCCGTCGGCTGACCAACTCTGAACGGGAGAAAGTGAGCCACCTTCGTGAGCCGGTCTATAATAACCCAGATAGCATCTCTGCCAGCCGGGGATCTAGGTAAGCCAGTCACGAAGTCCATGGTTATATGCTCCCACTTCCATTCTGGAATTGGCAATGGCTGAAGAAGTCCAACTGGCCTCTGATGTTCAGCCTTAACTTGTTGGCAAACCAAACATCGAGAGACAAACTGGGCTATCTCCCTCTTCATGCCATTCCACTTGTAACGCTCCAGTCCCAAAATACGTAGGACCAAGTACGTGAACATGCGAGCTGCACATATACGAAGAATACTCTAATGTGTGGAATCCTCATATATGCACATAAGCTGTAAATAAAATAATCACAGGCCAGAATAATATATCTAATCTCATCACAGCTCAACACAAAAGATAATGGAGTCCAAATAAATAAATAAGAGTATCAAAAGATACCCGGGTGAACATACTCACTCCAAACAGCTATAAAAATAGTCTCACAAGATCGGAGTCCAACCTTCGCAAAATAGAAAGAAATAAGATGTAAAATAATGTCCACTAATGTCTCAAATATAGAATAAACTAGAAATCAGTAGTGACTGCCTCGTCATCGATGTAAGATGGATCCAGCGCAGCTCTGTACTCCTGCAGAAAGTCGTCTAATCCTGGAAAGATAACCAGGTCCTCAGGGGACATAGCAAGATACAAGAAAACACCATGCCATATAACTATGATAATATAATAGAAAGAAAAGGGATGCATGCAATAGGGTGCCTACCAGTTCTACAGTGAAAATGCAGTTAAGAACAGACCTTCAATGCATGGGTATCTGGCTCAGTAGCAGTAACTCAGGTATGGCCCCATCAGGATACCAGGGACCTCAAAGCATAACATTCCTCGAATGTCAGAGGCCAGCAGTATCAGTAATAGGAAAGTGCATAAGGACCCATACGTTAAGGACACTGTTCTCCCCACCCAATGCCTAGTAGGGTCACATCCATGACTCATGAACCTCTAGTAACTGCCAAGTCTTCTAGCATGCAATTCTATTGGCAGTTACTCCTATCCGCCGCACGCTCCATACGTATCGGTGGCCAGCCGACTACGCGGATACGTATCCTACATGTGACTCACAACACGTGGTAAAGTAAGTGTCAATGCCGTATGAGATATACCAATATCTCAATATCAATGGGTGGTCACTAGACTAAGTCAATACAAGAAAAATAAATAAAGCGAGAAAAACGACCGATAGAGTCGCTTGTGAAAACACAGGTGTAGGCAACTCTAGAGGGGGGTGAATAGAGTTTGTGTCGATAATCACCAAATAAAAATTAACTCTATATCACCTCCACAAAATAACTATCAAGATAGTAAATAAATCAGAAATAAATGCGAAAGAAAATAAAGATCAGAAGAGCATTCGCAGACACAGCAGTTTTAACCTGGTTTCCCTCGTGGAGGACTAGTCCAGGTCTGAGAACTCTAGCTCAGGATTCAAATCCACTATTTGTGAAATAGTAGTTTACAACCCGTGCCTTTTCTTCAGAAGAGCACGTCAACTTCTTACAGAGGATCGCAGTTGCGATTTGCTTGGATTTTTCTAAGCGACTTGGAATTGTCCAAGTGACTTTTCTTTTCAACTCTTGCACAAAAACTTCTAGCTGAATCGCACTTGAGCACCTTGGGGCTTAGGAAGTTTTGTGGCTAGTAGATTGGAAGAGTAAGGCTCTTGACTATATAGGCTATGTAAGAGAAGAAGAATAGAAGAGTGGATGGTTTCAAATGAGAGAAACTAAGGCCTATTTATAGGGTTCGGGACAAGCAGAATTCGGCCAGAATTCGGTATGGATAATTCAAATTTTTGGCCGTTGGACAGCTTGTAGAAAGCAGGCCCTAAAAATCAGGATGCTGGAAATCAGGGGACAGAGTTCGGCCCGAACTCTGTGTGGAGGCAGAGTTCGGCCCGAACTCTGTCTCCAGCAGACATTGGGCTTTTGGACTTTGTGGACCTTGGGCTTGGTTCAGGAATTGGTCTGTTGTATGGTAGAGCTTTGGAGAGATATGCTAGGGGTTGAGATGACTCAGTGCGACTCAACGTACACATTCTCCTAGACTCAATAAATTGAAGATTACAGACTTAGAACAATTAGGAAAACCAAGAGCCCTTTTTATGAAGCCTTTTTTTCTGATATTTGAGCATTCCTGAAGACGCCTTTTTCCCTTGACAGCGATCGTGCAAAGATAAACAGATCTGGAAATCTGAATACCTTTCGGGGGCTTCGCCCCCGAACCCCCGACGGGGGGCGCTGCCCCCTCGACCCCTGTCCGCTGACCGGGCAGCGGAACCCCCGATGCGAGGCCCCGGATAGGTCGCTAGGCGGTTCGGAGAAATCTTTTTGTATGACGCCGTCTTCGCTCCATCATTAATTCTTCATTGCCTATGTCCTGTTTGATCATGTTTGATCATGCTTACTGCATGTCTACAAATACATGTTAGGCCAGCAAAATATGTTGTAGTACGATACAAGCATAGCAATATAATACAGGACTATTAGGACATTGCTAAGTTTAAGTAACAACATGATAGCATGTTAGGCCAACAAAATATGTTGCAGTACGATACAAGCATAGCAATATAATATAGGACAATTAGGATAATGCTAAGTTTAAGTAGCAATATGATAGTGAGTATATGAATATTAGTGACATCATTATGTTAAACTTAACTGATTAGCCATATTCAAAAACACAATATAATCATTGGGCCAACAGCTTGCACCCAAGTGTGACTTGGACGCACATTTTAAATATCAAGGAAAATGCTGAAAATAACAACCAAAAATAAGAATTATAATAATCATAGAGTAAGGTGGCAAGGTATCTTGCCTGATGGTGCAAGTGGCAATCCCAAGAAATCACAATGTCAGCAAAGAAATGTCACAATCTCCAAACAACTTCGGACGCTGAAACAAATATCAAAAATATACTCGGTGTAAAATATATACCTAGGAAATGCCTGTCCAAAAGTCAAATTCTGGAACAGGGGCAAAATCGTAATTTCGGGTCAAAACGATATCCGCCGACCCGCTTTGCACTGAAATACGTGCCAAAGTCTATGGTCTCTAAAGTCGTCAAACTACATGTCTACGGATTCAGTTTGAGGAGAGGAACTCAACGGTATGTCCAGTTTTGGATTCCGATGAGCTGTGCACAAAATCGCCCGTTTGAGTGGATCGCGGGCCCGCCAAAAATGGGTTCCGATTCGACCTTCTCAGAATCGAACCAAACTTGGCACGCAGGACCAGAATTTTGATCCGGACATGTTGGCGTAAGTTTTGTCTCGATTCGACGACTGTACAAGAAGTTATAGGCAAGTTTGCAAAACGTCGATACGGGGGTATCTCGACGGATACGGCGCACAATTTACGGCACGCATTGCCTGTGCGCCGTAAATGACACTCTTTTACAGCGTGCAATTTTGCGTGCCATAAAAGAGTCATTTTTTGTGTTTTTTACGGCATGTTTTACCCGCACGCCGTAATTGCAAACGTATTTATGGCACGTATTTTCCTGCGCCGTGAATGATAACTTAATTAGGGCATTCGTTTTTGCATGCCTTAAATGTTAACTTATTTACGGCATGCGTTCTTGTGTGCCGTGAATGAGATCTCAATTACGGCGTTCCTCAGCACGCCGTGAATGTTGTTTTATTTATGGCATGCGTTGTACGCGCCGTAATTGACAGCTTTTTCTCCAGCACCATGTTAAGATTAAAATTAAGATCATAACTTATTTTGGCACGATGTTAAGATTAAGAATAACTTATTTATGACATCTTTTTTTTTCCACTTTGGCATGATGTTAAGATTAAGAATAACTTATTTAATCTATATATTTATGTTAATTTTTAATATTAATATTAAGATTAAAATTAAAACTAAAACTAAATTAAAACTAAATTAAAATTCATCAATCTATATTTCAAAAATAAAAAAAAAGATTAGATATGTATTATTTTTAATATAGCAATAAGTTTATTTTTTAAAAATTAATGTGAGATTTAAATTTTGAAACAAAAATAAAATGGTAATTAAGCGAAACAAAAAATAGAATTGTCCATAACTTTAATTTAAATTTAATTTCAAATAGAAATTTTAATAATAATATTAATGTTGACCAGACCCAAATGAAACCTGAATGTTTTCAATAGGGGTAAAGGGCAACCAAAATTCGCTCCGGCTAAGGCAATCCAAGATCCTGGATCGGTCCTGGGTAGGATCAGAAGAAATGGTAAATACTGGATCCATTAGTTGAGAATCCTCTGCTTGGAATATAGTACTGACACTACAACAAATATGACCTACAATAGCAGTTTTTCTATAGCGTTCTAGTGTCCCCGCTATAGAATGTTATCAACAATAGCGTTTTTTTTGCAGTGCTATAAAATATCTATCTATAGCATTTTCTGAATGTTGTAGAATCTCTAACATTCATCTATTGCTATGTTGTATGTCAAAGCAGATCTCATATTCGAATCCTATGAGAAGCAACGTAGGTTTTTATTTTACATGATTAAAAAACTATAACATGTATGGCATGAAAGCATACAAATTTACAAAATCCGCGAATGTATAGTAATTGTGTGAAAGTCACACAAAGAGAGAAATTTGATATAAATTTCTACAGTGTTTTCATCCTTCCCCCCATGTTTTCGCCCATCCTATGTTTTCATTTTTGTCCCGTCCCCTTTTCAATTACGCCCTAATTTTCGATCAATACCCCCATAATCCCCACTTATTTCTCTCCTCCCTCCTCTCTCTTTACTACACCAAAAGAGAAATTTTTTAACACATTCTTTTCCAATTACTAAAGGATTTTTGGCATTACGAATTACCAATGGTAAAACCCGTTAGAAATTCAAAAAACATTTAAAAAATGGTGAAAAATAAAATTTTATATTAGTAACACACAATAGTTATTTGGTAACACTTAAAAACCGTTAGCAAATTGAATAAAATTAAAAGAAAAAGAAAAATATGTGATCATGTGTGATTCACATGATAGAAAGGTATTATTTGGCATTACACTTGTGCCATTTCTTATTTCCCTCCCGTGGCCTCACTACAAAAATATGGCTAATCAAAAATATGGCTAATCAACAACATCTTTTAGCGACTTATCCAAATTCGTAACTATTTAGTTACCACTCAACGTCAAAATGATGACACAACCCGTATGGCATAACTTTCCTTCATGAATCCATCGCTGAGGAGTCACAAGCCAGTTCTTTTCATTTCATTCTAAGCCAGTACCCTTGAGCGTCGACTCCTCTTCCTCCTCCTCCTTCTCATTCCCCCAAAGCAGCCTACTCCTCCTCTCTCTCCTCTTCTCTCCACTCCACTCCGGTGCTACTTCGAAAGACCTCGAGCCCCCTCATCTCTCCCTCTCCTCTCTATTACGATGGAGGCTCAACAGCCCCAAGCCCCCAAAACCCCGATCATCCCTTCCCGCTCCTTTTGGTGGAGGCTCGGGCCCTCTCAGAGGCACTGTGGTCTATCGGCCCCCAAAATGTCGACAAATTCCTTCTGATAAACCTCTATTTCTCTCGCTAATTATTTTCCAAAATCTAGGGCTTCGTTGTCTTCCTCTTTTTCTAAAGGAAGTGGACCCTCTCCAAATGTTCTCATCGACCTGGGCTTTAGCACCCTCCTCCTCGGTATCGCTTCGAGCACCCTCCGGTATGATTTATTTGTGAAATAAGGGATTTATTTTGTAAAACACTAATTCATCCTTGGAAATTGTGGGATTTTCAGCATATTTACTCCTAATGTGTATAGATGTTAAACTAGGATTAGTGATTTTGATTACTTCTTATTTTAATTGACTTAAGGTATAATTTTAATGCTGATGAAATTTTTATGTCTTGTATTTGGATGAAGAAATGGAAAATGAAATTAATTGTTACTTTGTGTTTGATAAAATATTGCTATCAAATTTTGGAGGGTTAACATGCTGCTTGTTGTTGTACGATTAACCTTCTAATTTTTTTCATGCTATGCAATTTTGTTGGGTTAACATGCTACATGGTGTTTGATAAAATGCTACTAAGTCGGTAAGTCGACAGACAAAGACATTACCAAGTACCAAACACAGACATCACAGCCTACTGACATGCAGTAACCGTCACTTAGAATCCTCATAGGTTATTGAAAATACATAATTCACATTATTAATTCATACAAAGTTAGCTACAGGTTCTTCCAATTTTCCTCTAACTTTTATAGTCGAAGTACAGAGGGACGAGAGAAAATGAGTTCATACATAATATATAGCATGTACGAATCCACAAATAACAAGTAAGAAAATATGTTGAATGTTAGTAATTTTGAGTTAATGACAGATTTGTTCTCTTTCTAATTCTTTTGTGTCAGAATTTAGGTGTCAAGCCTCAAATTGGTACTACATCTGTACTTCCATGTCGGTGTCATTTAGACTCTTATATACAAATTTAGCTACATTGTATTATAGGTACAACTGATGCCAAAGGCACAACTACTACTACCTACACGAATTTTCGTACTTCACAGGTACAACTGATCCCAAAGGAATTTTAAAAGATACTGCTAGAATAGATGCTAAAATGGATGTCTCTTCCTCGAACCAAAATTATTATACATGGATACTGCTAGAATAGATGCTAAAATGGATGTCTCTTCCTCGAACCAAAATTATTATACATGAACTTCTGTTGGCATTATCTTTGATATTATTGATCTTCGACCAAAATGGTTACTATCAATATGTTGGTGTATCTTTAGTAAAGACTTATGGACCCCTTTTAGCTATTCGAGCAAGTTACACATTCTTTGGGATACTGAAAAAGTAATAAGGGATAATGCATGATTGAATTGGATTAGGTGGAAAGAATATTATCATAAGATGGCATAATTATCATAAGATCGCATACTTTGTTAATGAAGAACCAAGAATCAACTCTTTAGGTTGTAGAAAACGTTTTTGACGAGTAATCTTGCTTTTTTTCATTTGCATTTTTGCCTTTCCCAAAAAATGTTTGGATTTTTACCAGAAATGCTACTATAGAGTATTTTTTTGAAGGTATAGCGGAAACTCTACTATGGAGTTTATTTTGTGTCAAGTCCATTGATTGCTTGTACCATTTCCTTCCCTTTTTTTTGTTTTTTGCTTTTTTGAACTATTATTTCTTTTCTCTCGTCTTTCTAGCTTGGAGTTAGCAGAATGCTTTATTGGTTGTTCATTTTTGAATCTATTATCTTGTTTGTTTTAGGGAATATACAAGGAATGGTGGAATTATTGGCAAGGAAGTTGGCAGCAGTAGTGCTGATGGTTCTTCAATGAAGGAAAAGCTTGTATGTCTCTTTGTTATATTTGATCCCCTTGTTTGTTTCAGTTTATGTACTCTTCTGGGAATCATCACCTAGGATGGGTTAGCAAAATTTAGTATAGCGAGAAGAATAAACCATTTTTTGTGGATTAGAGAGTTCATTTTTTTATTTATCATTTTATTCTTTTAATGCTTGTCCTTTTTTTTTACCCTAGTTGTGTGCTTGTCCATGGTCTGTTAAGAGGTAAGCAGATCATGTTCAGTCATTTCTTGATGCTTACATAATTTGCTTCCTTGGTTGGCATACTACTTTCATGATTGTTATCTTTTTCTTTTGTATGAGCCATGGGTCAACACCATATTTAGTGTATAATTCCCAACTGTTGTGGTCAACACCATCTTTTTTATTCTGTCTCCTTCATCGATCGATACAGAGTCAACGAGAAAATTAGGGATTTTCGGAGGAGGTAGGGAGTCGAGCCTCTAAAGGGATTTGCGGAATTAGGGTTTCGAAGGAATTTAGGAAAATTAGGGTTTAGAGGAATTTGGGAAAGTAGGGTTACAGTTTTTCTTTCGGGATTTCGATATGGACGGAATGGGACGATTGACTGAGCAATGGTTGTGTTTATGCATACATTAATTTGTGCCCATAATACTCATTTATTTATGTATATTTTTTCATTGTTGTGTTTATATATACATCAAATTGGATATAATGAACTAAGACACATTTTATGTTTGTGCAGGTTATCAATCAATGAAAATATTTGGGTTTTGTGTTTGAAGCTTCACCTCTGCAACCATTTGAGCCGAAATTTGTCATAGAAGACAATTTACATTTTTTCCTCTAAAGTAGGACAAATTATGAAACAAGCTCAATTTGTATTGAAAAATTGTATTGTTCTTATAATTCAGTACTAAAATACTTTTATAGTTCATGAAACAATATGGCATGATACTTTGGCATGGCCTTTTGTTTGTTATTAATGTATTTTGGCTATTGAATCCGATTTTTTTTATGATATCACGTGTCTGGGTTCTTTTGAATTACGTTTCACTTTTGTAGTTTGATTGGGATTATATGGCAGTGATCAACTATTTCTTTAACTTATATTTGTTATGTTATATACTTTGTTTACCATTGATATCCTTGCTTAAATAAATAGGCCGGATTGGTATGGAAATAATAATAATAATAATAATAATAATAATAATAATAATAATAATAATAATAATAATAATAAAAAATTATTATTATTATTAATATTATTATTATTATTATTATTATTATTATTATTAGATAAAAATAATTCATAAAATATTATTTACAGCACGCTACATATGTCATAAATGGCAAATATCAAAAATATCTTTTACGGCATCAAAATGTATGCTATATTTGATCATGTGCGAATAACTATTACGGTGTGCATCTATACGCCGTATTTGATCCAGCACGAATATCTATTACGACACACATATGTATGCCGTGAAAGAGCAATTACGGCACACGAAATATGCCGTAAATGGTTGCCGAAATTCAGTAAAAAATATCTATTACGGTGCGCACATGTATGCCATGAAAGAGCAATTACGGCACACTCATTATGCCGTAAATGGTCGTCGAGATTCTGTAAAAAAGACATTTACGGCGTTAATATGTTTACATTTACGGCATTCAAAATGCGCCGTAAATAATAGGCTCATTTACGGCAGGAGCTTTTACGGCACCAAAATGTATGCCGTAAAAGCTCATTTACGGCGTGTTTCGCGTGCCGTAAATGATCGGTATTCTTGTAGTGGCACACGCGACGAAGCTGGGTTCCGTCATTTCCCACACGTTCGCAACGTCCATACGCGCCTTTCGATGCATATAGCGCGCGACCACGTCGCCCGATTTGTCGGGGCACGTGCAGTATCGGGATAAAGTTCTAAAATTTTAATGCTTTTGAAGCAGTTTTTCTCACAAGTTCAACACTGATTTAATTCTCACCCAGAAATTGAAATATAGATCTACGAGTTGCGTTTTAGTCGTGGTTAGGTTGTCTTCACACGTTTTCAATTAGTTTATGAAAAATCTCGACACACAGATCGAAATCTGGCTTCTAAGTTGTGGTTTGAAACCGGATTCAAACTCTATTTTCGACAGAGTTTTACTCGACTTTGCATCGAGTTACTTGTCAAACCAGAGGGTTATAGCTGATTCTCTTTGAAGGGACTCAAAGAGGGTTACATTGCCTACACGTAACATCTTTCGGATCGCAAAACGATCAAACGTGCGAAAAGTAATCAAGGCCAAAAAAATACCTTGTTTGTCGAGTTCCTGAACAGGGGTCGGTTGGGGGGCGGCGCTCCGGCGATCCTGGCGGTGGCGCGTTGGTTGCCCGGCGACGATGACTAGTCGGGGGCGCGCGCGAAGATGTCGGCCTTGGGGTTGAGGGTGTTGGATTAGGAGAGAGGGAGTTAGGGTTTAGGTTTGATGAGCGGTTTATATATATATATCCCGCCGCTGTTTCTAATCCCATTCGGATTAGAATATGGGAGGGCTCGGTTTATCGGGTTGTGCTCGGTTTCAGCAATAGCAGCTGTGGCTGCCCCACGCTTTAGGGGGTGGGGTCGGTTTCAAGTAATGCAGCTGAAGCTGCATGTTATCTAAAGTGTTGTGGGGGTCGGCCCCCCCTCAAACTCCGCAGCTTTAGCTGCTATTTTGGTGGGGGTTCGGCCCTCACTGCTTTGTTTTTTTTTAACAATATATATATATATATATATATATATATATATATACATATATATATATATATATATATATAAATATACACACACATATATATATATATATATATATATATATATATATATATATATATATATATATATATATATATATATATATATAAAATATATATATATATATATATATATATATATATATATATATAAATATACACACACACACATATATATATATATATATATATATATATATATATATATATATATATATATATATATATATATATATATATATATATATATATATATATATATATATATATATATATATATATATATATATAAAATATATATATATATATATATATATATATATATAATTTTTTTTCTAAATTTCTTAATTAAGTAACAAAAATATTGGTAATAATTGTAGGCTATATTTATTAACAATAAAAAAAATATATCGAGCACAATTATACATATAATATATATCTATAATTACAAATATACCAATTACCACATAAATTCCAAATAATATCGAAAAATTATTTTTAAAACACTAAATTAATTAGAAAATATTTGGGGGGTTTACATCCTACCCAACTTAAAGAAAATTTCATCCTCGAAATTAAACTAAGATCGGGGGATCAAATGCAATGCATGAAAATATAAATACAAGACATACCTTCGTCTTCGAACAACTGCGGGTAGCGGTTTAGGATGTCGTCCTCGCGCTCCCAAGTAGACTCCCCTGGCGAGTGTTGCTTCCATGCCACGCGAACCAATGGAATAGATTGATTCCGTAACACCTTCACTCGGCGATCGAGGATACCTACTGGTTGCTCATCGTACGACAAACTCGGTCCAACTGTGATCTCGGAGTGATCAAGCACATGATTGCTGTCTGCCACGTACCTCCTCAACTGAGATACATGGAATACGTCATGCACTTCCTCTAGCGACGGTGACAAGGCCAATCTATAGGCAACCTCTCCAACATGTTCCAAGGCATCGAAAGGCCCGATGTACCTTGGACTCAACTTGCCACGTCCTCCGAATCGAATCGTGCCTCTAGTGGGGGATATCTTCAAGAACACATGGTCACCCTTTTTGAATTCCAAGGGTCGACGACGATTATCTGCCCACTGCTTCTGACGATCCTGCGCTGCTCGCAGGTGGCATTGAATTTTCTTCACTGTCTCCACTGTGCTCAAGACCAACTCAGGACCCAATAGCTGTCGCTCTCCTATGTCGCTCCAACAAACAGGTGACCGACACTTCCTACCATACAATGCTTCAAACGGAGCCATCTGAATGCTCGCTTGATAGCTATTGTTGTAGAAAAACTCAACAAGATGGAGATGGTCCTCCCATGAACCGCCAAAATCAAGCATGTACGCTCTCAACATATCCTCTAGCATCTGAATGGTACGCTCCGACTGGCTGTCTGTCTGCGGATGATACGATGTGCTAAACTTCAATCGGGTGCCCAAACTCTCTTGCTCCTCCAAAAGTGTGAGGTAAATCTCGAGTCACGGTCCGACACAATACTAACAGGCACACCGTGTAGTCTCACAATCTGCTCCATATACATCTCTGCCAATACCTCTGTCGATTGGCCCACTCTAAAAGGTAAGAAATGGGCTGACTTCGTAAGTCTATCAACAATCATCCACACTGCGTCACGTCCTCTAGGACTCCGAGGAAAACCCGTGACGAAATCCATAATAATGTGCTCCTACTTCCACTCGGGAATGGGTAGTGGCTGCAATAATCCGGTCGTCCTCTGGTGCTCCGTCTTAACTTATTGACATACCAAGCACTTGGCAACGAAACGAGCTATCTCCCGCTTCATTCCATGCCACCAATAATACCGTCGTATGTCACTATACATCTTGGTCCCTCCGGGATGAATGGAGTATGCCGAACTGTGAGCCTCGGCCATCAGCTCCTGCCGTAGATCTCTATTGGGTACATAAATACGATCACCATATCACAATGTCCCATCTGAGTGGATCCTCAAACCTGTCTGCTCTCCTGCTTCAGTCCTCTCTTTCAGCCGTCGAAATCTAGCATCATTAGGCAATGCTGCCTTGATGCGCTCTACCAATGATGATTGTACTTGAAGGTTGGCTAATACGCCGTCTGCTCCAGGCAATACTACCTCAATACCAAGCTGCTCCAAGTCTCTAATCAATTTCTTTTGTGTAGTCAAAAAGTGCGCCATGGGCTTGCGGCTTAATGCGTCTGCCACGAAATTAGCCTTGCCCGGATGATAATAAAGCTCGATCTCATAATCCTTCATTAACTCCAACCAACGTCGCTGTCGCATATTCATCTCTTTCTGTGTGAACACGTACTTGAGGCTCTTATGATCAGTGTAGATATCAACCTTCTCGCCGTACAAGTAGTGTCTCCATAGCTTCAAAGCAAAGATAACCGCTGCGAGCTCTAAATCGTGGGTCAGATAATTTTTCTCATGCACTCTCAATTGTCGCGATGCATAAGCTACTACACGACCGTTCTGCATTAATACACATCTTAATCCCTTCTCGAAAGCGTCACTGTAGATCACAAATCCTCCTGGGCCCGATGGTAGTGTCAAGATCGGTGCTGTGGTCAATCGCTTCTTCAACTCATCAAAAGTGGCTTGATACTCGTCTGTCCATACAAACTCCTGATCCTTGCAAGTTAATCGAGTCATAGGCCCCGCTATTCGAGAGAAATCTTCTACGAACCGTCGGTAGTAACCCGCAAGTCCGAGGAAACTTCTCACTTCAGAAGCTATTGTGGGAGCAGGCCATAATTTGACTGCTGTGATCTTCTCTAGGTCTACTGATATACCATCACCCGTAACAATATGAACAAGGAATGATACCTCCTTGAGAAAAAAATCACACTTGCTAAGCTTCGCAAAGAGTCTCTCGTTCCTCAACGTTCCCAAAACTATCCGTAGATGCTGCTCATGCTCCTCTTGACTCTTGGAGTAAATCAAGATATTGTCTATAAAGACTACTACAAATTTGTCCAAGTATTGGTGAAAGATCTTGTTCATTAAATTCATGAAAACTGAGGGAGCATTGGTCAAACCGAAAGGCATGACTAAGAACTCGTAGTGTCCATACCTCGAACGAAAGGCCGTCTTTGCAATATCTTCCTTCCGAACCTTCAACTGATGATAGCCTGATCGTAAGTCAATCTTGGAGAATACTTTTGCTCCACTCAGCTGATCAAATAGATCGTCTATACGCGGCAAGGGATACTTGTTCTTCACCGTTACTGCATTCAATGCTCTGTAGTCGATGCAAATGCGCACTGTCCCGTCTTTCTTAGGCACAAAAAGAACGGGTGCTCCCCATGGTGATGCACTGGCACGAATAAATCCCTTCTCTAATAAGTCATCAATCTGCGTCTTCATCTCTACCAACTCCTTGGGGCCAGACGATATACTCGAGATGAAATAGGCTCGGCTCCGGGAATAAGCTTAATAGAAAACTCAATATCTCGGTCAGGTGGTAGTCCTGGCAACTCCTCGGGGAATACATCCTCAAACTCGATGATAATAGGGTGCTGAGGGGTGTCATGCATCATCATATGAGTCCCCGATGTAGGTGCATCACAACTCTCTCCGTCTTCTTTGGTGAACTCAAACTCTGCCGCATTAGGTGGTCTAAAGATAATACTGCTCCTATGGCAGTCTATGAGAGCGAAATGCTGGCTCAACCAGTCCATTCCAAGAACCACATCAAATGTCGGCATAGGAAATACAAGAAGTCGTGCCATTATCTCTCTGTCATTTATTACTACAGGACAAAGTCTACAAACACCACTAACAGGTACAACTCCTCCTCTAGTGAGGATTTTAACATTCTTAGCTAAGGGTGTGATGGGAATGCTGTGTCTAGTGGCAAAACTAGTGGCTATGAATGAATGGGTGGCTCCAGTATCAAATAATGTAATAGTAGGAAAAGATGCAACTAAAACCATACCTGCTATAACCTCTGCCTCTGTCTCTATATCCTCAACAGCCAGTGAGAATACCTTCCCATGATTTTATCCGGGGCCCTGAGCTCTGGCCCTCTCGAACTGTGCTGACTGAGGTGGTAATGGCGGGCGAGGTGCTCCTGTCGCTGGATGAGGTGCTGTAAGTGCTGGGGCTAAGGACTGTTGTTCCGGACAATCTTTCACCTTGTGTTGTCCTGACCCGCATCTCAAGTATGATCCAAGTCAAATTCGACAGTCCTTCAAGACGTGTCCCTGCTTCCCGCAAAAGTTGCAGGTGGGCTTCTGATAAGGTGTGTGCCTCTGCTGGAACTGTCCTTTGGCCCTCCTAATAGGTCCTCCCTGTGTAGCTCGGGCTGGTATAACTGCTGGTGTATGACGCCTCGATGTCTGCTGCTGTTCCTTGCGAAGAATCTCCTGAGCACGAGTTTCTTCCAAGACAGCTGAATGGGAAACTCGAGACTGAGTAGTCGTATAAGACTTGAGCTCTGGTGCCAGTCCCTGGTGAAATCTCCTCGCCTTTTCTAACTCGGTCGGAATCAATCCCGCACCAAATCGACTCAGGCGGTTGAACTCTGAGTCATACTCATCAACTGTCATATTCCCATGCTTCAGATGAAGGAACTGGTCATAGAGACCATCTCGAACATGTATAGGGAAGAACCTCTCATAAAATGCATCATAGAACTGCTTCCAGGTGATCCCAGTGCCTAATCGTCTCTCTTTCGCCTTACACCAGTGGTGAGCATTGTCTTCTAACAGTAGGTTCACTGCTGTCATCCAATCTCGAGCTGGCAACTAGGATGCCTTCAGTAGCTTCTCGGTACTAATAAGCCACTGCGATACCTCTAATGGCTTCTCTGTTCCTCTAAAGGCCTTGGGGTTCATATCTGTGAAATTCTTGATAGAGCCTTCATAGGGATGCAGAGCCGGTACTGGTACTGGTACTGGAGGTGGTGGTGGAGGTCTAGCCATGGCTGCCATCATCGTCTGTCTCATCAGCTCAGTCTGCTGCCACTGAGCCTGCATCATGGCGTACATAAACTGAGTAGTAGGGCTCCCATCAGTCGGTGGTGGAGGCATCTGAGGTCCCGACTGTGGAGGAAACTGCTGAGGAAATAGTAGTGGTGGAGGCAGTGGTACATTCCTTTCCGGTGGCATGGTAGTAGTCTGTCCAGCCTGGCTGCCTGGGGGTGCTGCAACCTCTGGGTACTCCGTCGTCGGTGTCGTAGTAGGCTGCGACATTCCTGGCTGGTAAGGTGTCGCTGGAGTCATGGAAGGATTCTGTCCCTCCGAAGTAGTCTCCTCACCAGATGTGAGGGCCAAGGCAGAAGTACGTCCGCTTCGTAGATTCATACTGTTGGCACGAGGAAGATAAGTTGATATTAGGAAAGATTAGATATGGGAGAAATCAAACAATCAAGAAAGTTTCAAAAAGATTGGAAGTCAAGAGATAGTAGTAGTTCTGGATGAGATATTCCTATTCCTATATGCAGGCTTGTTGGGCACAGTCATATAACCCAACAATATTAAATCAGACCTGCATGGGCCACCACAAAAACATGTAACGCCCCAGTCCCAAAATACGTATGACCAAGTACGTGAACATGCCAGCTGCACATATACGAAGAATACTCCAATGTGTGGAATCCTCATATATGCACATAAGCTGTAAATAAAATAATCACATGCCAGAATAACATATCTAATCTCATCACAGCTCAACACAAAAGATAATGGAGTCCAAATAAATAAATAAGAGTATCAAAGGATAGCCGGGTGAACATACTCACTCCAAACAGCTATAAAAAATAGTCTCACAAGATCGGAGTCCAACCTCTGCAAAATAGAAAGAAATGAGATGTAAAATAATGTCCACTAATGTCTCAATATAGAACAAACTAGAAATCAGTAGTGACTGCCTCGTCATCGATGTAAGATGGATCCAGCACAGCTCCGTACTCCTGCAGAAAGTCGTCTAATCCTGGAAAGATAACCAGGTCCTCAGGGGACATAGCAAGATACAAGAAAACACCATGCCATATAACTGTGATAATATAATAGAAAGAAAAGGGATGCATGCAATAGGATGCCTACCAGTTCTACAGTGAAAATACAGTTAAGAACAGACCTTCAACGCATGGGTATCTGGCTCAGTAGCAATAACTCAGGTATGGCCCCATCAGGATACCAGGGACCTCAAAGCATAACATTCTTCGAATGTCAGAGGCCAGCAGTATCAGTAATAAGAAAGTGCATAAGGACCCATACGTTAAGGACACTGTTCTCCCCACCCAATGCCTAGTAGGGTCACATCCATGACTCATGAACCTCTAGTAACTGCCAAGTCTTCTAGCATGCAATTCTATTGACAGTTACTCCTATCCGTCGCACGCTTCATACGTATCGGTGGCCAGCCGACTACACGGATACGTGTCCTACATGTGACTCACAACACGTGGTAAAGTAAGTGTCAAGGCCGTATGAGATATACCAATATCTCAATATCAATGGGTGGTCACTAGACTAAGTCAATACAAGAAAAATAAATAAAGCGAGAAAAACGACCGATAGAGTCGCTTGCACCCAAATGTGACTTGGATGCACATTTTAAATATCAAGGAAAATGCTAAAAATAACAACTGAAAATAAGAATTATAATAATCACAGAGTAAGGTGGCAAGGTATCTTGCCTGATGGTGCAAGTGGCAATCCCAAGAAATCACAATGTCAGCAAAGAAACGTCACAATCTCCAAACAACTTCGGACGCTGAAACAAACATCAAAAATACACTCGGTGTAAAATATATACCTAGGAAACGCCTGTCCAAAAGTCAAATTCTGGAACAGAGGCAAAATCATAATTTTGGGTCAAAACGATGTCCGCCGTTGGACCCGCTTTGCATCGAAACGCGTGCCAAAGTCTATGGTCTCTAAAGTCGTCAAACTATATGTCTACGGATTCAGTTTGAGGAGAGAAACTCAACGGTATGTCCAGTTTTGGATTCCAATGAGCTGTGCACAAAATCGCCCGTTTGAGTGGATCGCGGGCCCGCCAAAAATGGGTTCCGATTCGACCTTCTCAGAATCGAACCAAACTTGGCACGCAGGACCACAATTTCGATCCGGACCTGTTGGCACAAATTTTGTCTTGATTAGACGACTGTACACGAAGTTATGGGCAAGTTTGCAAAATGCCGATACAGGGGTATCTCGACGGATACGTGTTGGTTTCGTCGCGCACACGCGACGAAACTGGGTTCCGTCATTTCCCACACGTCCGCAACGTCCATACGCGCCTTTCGATGCATATAGCACGCGATCATGTCGCCCGATTTGTCGGGGCACGTGCCGTATCGGGCTAAAGTTCTAAAATTTTAATGCTTTTGAAGCAGTTTTTCTCACAAGTTCAACACTGATTTAATTCTAACCCATAAATTGAAATATAGATCTACGAGTTGCGTTTTAGTCGTGGTTAGGTTATCTTCATACATATTTAATTAGTTTCTGAAAAATCTCTACACACAGATCGAAATCTGGCTTCTAAGTTGTGGTTTGAAACCGGATTCAAACTCTGTTTTCGACAGAGTTTTACTCGACTTTACATCGAGTAACTTGTCAAACCAGAGGGTTATAGCTGATTCCCTTTGAAGGGACTCAAAGAGGGTTATATTGCCTACACGTAGCATCTTTCGGATCGCAAAATGATCAAACATGCGAAAAGTAATCAAGGCCGAAAAAGTACCTTGTTTGTCGAGTTCCTGAACAGGGGTCGGTTTGGGGGGCGGCGCTCTGGCGATCCTGGCGGTGGCGCGTTGGTTGCCCGACGACGTCGACTAGTCGGGGGCGCGCGCGAAGATGTCGGCCTTGGGGTTGAGGGTGTTGGATTAGGAGAGAGGGAGTTAGGGTTTAGGTTTGATGAGCGGTTTATATATATATCCCGCCGCTGTTACTAATCCCATTCGAATTAGAATATGGGAGGGCTCGGTTTATCGGGTTGTGCTCGGTTTCAGCAATAGTAGCTGTGGCTGCCCCACGCTTTAGGGGGTGGGGTCGGTTTCAAGTAATGCAGCTGAAGCTGCATGTTATCTAAAGTGTTGTGGGGGTCGGGCCCCCCCAACTCCGCAGCTTTAGCTGCTATTATGGTGGGGGTTCGGCCCTCACTGCTTTGTTCTTTGTTTTTTTTAACAATATATATATATATATATATATATATATATATATATATATATAAATATCTATATATCTATATATATATATATATATATATATATATATTTATATATATATATATATATATATATATATATATATATATATATATATATATATATATATATATATATATATTCACAATTTTTTTTTTCTAAATTTCTTAATTAAGTAACAAAAATATTGGTAATAATTGTAGGCTATATTTATTAACAATAAAAAAATATATCGAGCACAATTATATATATAATATATATCTATAATTACAAATATACCAATTACCACATAAATTCCAAATAATATCAAAAAATTATTTTTAAAGCACTAAAATAATTCAAAAATATTTGGGGGGGTTTACACCACCAAAAGTGCTGACGAATATCTCGGTACATCTTCGTACCGCCGGGATGAATGGAATACTGCGAACTATGTGTTGACACAAAATCACAGTCAACCATATATTGATACAATTAATAACATGATACTTGTAATATTTCAATACGACACATGAAGACTGAATTCGGTACAAGCAAGACGACAGCTCGCACTTGAAATGCTTCACAGTTTGAGTCTGTATTTTACACTTTATTTGAGTCTAGACTTATGTAAACTGAGCTGTGCTGAGCATTTTGAGACTTAGACTATACCTATACCTCAAACCAAAAGCCCTACCAAACATCCAAACAGTCCATTGGACCTATTCTGTGCTCTGGAGACAGAGTTCGGGCCGAACTCTGCCTCCACACAGAGTTCGGACCGAACTCTGTCTCCTAAATTCCAGGACCCTAATTTTTAGGGTTAGCTGGATGCAAGTTGTCCAACGGCCAAATTTTTGAATGTTCCAACCAGAATTCTGGCCGAATTCTTCCTGTATGGTATCCTATAAATAGGCCATGAATTCTTTCATTTTCATTCATCCAATCTTCTCTTCTCTCCTCTCTAAAGCCTTATACAAGCCATACCCTTCTCATCTACTAACCACAAGCTCCCTAAGCCTCAAAGTGCTCAGTACTTTTCAGTTAGGAGTTTGTGCAAGAGTTCAAGAAGTCGCTTGAAAAATTCCAAGCATCGCCACTGCGATCTCTGTAAGAAGTTGATGTGCTCTTCTGAAGAAAAGGCACGGGGTGTAACTACTATTTCACAAATAGTGGATTTAATCCTGAGTTAGAGTTCTCAGGCCTGGACTAGTCCTCCACGAGGAAAACCAGGTTAAAATCGGTTTTGTTTGCGTATGCTTTCTTGCTCTTTACTATTTCCGTATTTACTCTAATTATTTTCTGCTGGTGAAAGAGTTTAATTTTTTAATTGGACATTATTGTCATAAACTCTATTCACCCCCCTTTAGAGTTGCCTATTGGTTCTTCAATTGGTATCAGAGCTCTGTTCTCTCAACAAGGACTAACATCCTAGAGCTGATCCATGGCAACCACACAATCCATGATTTCCAATCACGGTGAAGGGCAGTCCACTCATAGGCCTCCCCTATTTGATGGAACTAACTATACCTATTGGAAAACAAGGATGAGTTTTTATCTCAAGTCGCTAGACTTCGACCTGTGGACCATTGTCACCGATGGTTACAAAAAGCCCGTCAGGATAGTTGTCAACGGTGATCTCGTTGAGAAACCCCATGACAAATATTCTGACGAGGAGAAGAAACAGGCGAGTCTAGATGCGAGAGCTATTAATGTTTATTTTGTGCTATAGACAGGAATGAGTTCAATAGGGTCTCAACATGCACCACCGCTCATGAAGTATGGAGACTTCTAGAGGTGACGCATGAAGGAACCACCCAAGTCAAGGAGTCAAAAATAAGTCGTCTCACTTAAGAATATGAGGCTTTCAAGATGAAGCCAAATGAGACGATCACACAAATGATTACAAGATTCCTCGACATCATCAACCCCTTGTCTTCTCTCGGCAAACAATATACAAATTACGAGAAGATCCGCAAGATACTTAGGGGGCTACCAAAGATTTGGAACCCTAAGGTGACAGCCATCATAGAAGGAAATAATCTCACGACTATGTATAATGTTCCGGTCCCAAAATACGTAGGACTAGGAACGTAGACATACCAGCTGTATTCATACGAAGTACATAGGACTTGTATGGATACATAAGCTATAAATGCAGTAAAACCATGACTAATCTCATCCACACAAAGGAAAATAAAGAATTCATATATCAACTATGAATTATCATTTGTACATGTAGTTGGGCGGAGACAAATCCACTACCAACCATGAAAAGAAATACATAACAAAAGAAAGATTTTGGCGGGCGAAGCGAAGACGATTGAAGTACAGTCATCCTCGAAGAAATGGAGATGATCATGGCCACGGCTAGAACACCTGCGAATGACAAGAGCACACACCTGACGAGATAACTAGGTCCTCAGAGGGACGTAACAAGACACATAATATTATGCCAATAACTGAATAAATAAAGCTCAACAAAAAAGTATATGTCTAAACAGTTAAAGGTCCTTAACCATTCTATGTGAAAATGTAATTTGAAGACAACGTTCCACACAAGGGCTCTCGAGACTAGAAACACGGCGCGTTAGCATTTCGACCAAGGCACTAGTGGCGTCTAGAGAAAAGTAAATGCACGACCCATTAGCACTCGAGTGAGAGCTAAGGGGCAGCTAGAGAAAAATAAATGCACGACCATTAGCTCTTGGGTGAGTCACTAACGGCAGCTAGACGAAGGTAAATGCATGACATATTTGTGTTTCAACCGAGGCACTAGTGGCATCTAGAGAAAAGTAAATAAATAAATGCAAGGCCACTAGCTCTCGACTGAGTCACAAATGGTAGCTAGACGAAGGTAAATGTGTGAAAGCCCTTGCGCCTAATAACTGTCTTCACCCTCCCCATGCACTACTCGTGCTGAATCCACACCACGATATTTCTAATAACCGCTAAGTCTTCTAGACAACTATATTAGCAGTTATATCCTAACGCTCGTCCTGTACGCACCGATGTACGGTCGGTACGCAAGTCCGAATCTATATGAGACACGTGACATCGTGGTACACAAGTGTCGGCCCATGAATGCGGCACAAACAAAGGTGGTCCATGAACTCTAGGCCAAATGCATAAAGAAAACTAAATATAATAATTTGCAACTACATATGGTTTTGAAAGGACAACAATTAAAACATGCATGATATTGAGCAAGAAATTAAACAGTAAAGGCAAGGTGTCTTGCCTGGTGTGTCATCTGGTGTGGGGCGGTGTTCCATCAAGTCCTGTTTGTCCAGTTGTCATGTTCGATGTGTAATGGTCCGAGAGTCACGAGGAAATATGAATATGTCATTAGTCAGAATTTGGGAAGAAATGGAATTAGTAATGATCAATGGGGATATCAAGGTAGGAGTTTTGTGGAGAATACATACTTATACTATTTTTAGAAATTACTTTTAAGCGAAACTATATTTTATTAGTACAAACAATTTAGATAAATATTTTGAAAAATATTTAGGACTATATTTTTATGAATCAAAATAGTTCTAGATACTTATTAATAATCTAGAAATTTATTTAGGATTTTAAAACCTTATTTGAAAATAATAGGCTAAGCCAAATATAATATTTATATGTAAATGCATGTATATATTTTGTCAAGGTAATTTTGAAAAATTTATATATCTAGGTAAAAACAATAATAAATCTAAACACAAATAAAAATATTATTAACATTGATACTAGTTGTCATGATATACACTAAAATAATAATAGTAAATTTTAGCTTAGTCACTGCTATATTAATACTACTAATAATAATAATAATAATAATAATAATAATAATAATAATAATAATAATAATAATAATAATAATAATAATATTATTATTAATAATAATAATAATGATAATAATACTAATAATAATAATAAATAATATATTAATAACAATAATAATAATGATAATAATACCTACAGTAACAATAATAATAATAATAATAATAATAATAATAATAATAAATATACGAATAAAGAACTACAGAGTTACTGAACCACTCAAAGTAGAGAGAGAGAGTGTAGTTGAGAAATGGGTTTACCAAAGGGGTTGGCCGGGGCGTTCGGCTGTCGGACGGCCGCGGCGAAGACGGCGGCGGGGTGGCGCTGTGCCGCGGTGCTGGCGGCGGATCAGATCTCTGGAGGTGCGAGGGGGTGAGTGCTCACCGGTCGGGTGGCGTCCCCGATCGCTGTCCCGGCGACAGGGTCGGGCGCGGAGGAAGCAGAAGGGGGTTCGGGCGGAGCTGCTCCGGTGGGGGCGCTGCCGCGGCGGAAGGGCGCCGCGGAGGAGACGACGGCTTTGTGGCGGCACGTCGGCGGAGTTCGGGACTGTTCCGGCGCTCAGATGCCAGGGCGGACGGCCACCGGGGATACCGGCGAAGGCGGCTCGGGGACAGGAGTGGTTTCACCAGAGGGCGCTCGTACGACCACGACAATCGCCGACGCGGGCTAGGCGAGGGGATCGGTTGTGGGCCGCTGTAAGAGGAGCGGTGGAGCGAACTTCCCGGGGTGCTCGGCCGAGCTCGTCGGCGGGAGGAGACGCGCGGAAAGGTGGTGGCGCGGCGGACAGCTCGTCGGCCGAAGATCGGACGGCGGCCAGGTGAGGTTTAGATTTAGGGTTTTGGTCTTCCCCCTTGGGATTTTCTGATGTTGGTGGTGGTGGTGGAAAGTTGCCGACCGAGGTGGTTTTTGGCGGTGGCGGTGATGATGATGGTGGTTGTGGCGGTTATGGCCGGTGCTTCGGATCGGCCGGCACAGTAGGAGGCGAGGTGGCTGTGTGGAAGGATAGGTTTGGCGATGGTGGTGATGTGTCGAGTCGGCCACGGTGATGGGTTGTTGGGGCCGTGGTCGGGTGACGGGGCTACGGTCGTAGTGGTGATGAAGAAGATGGTGGTGTTAGTTTGGTGGAGCGGGGCCATGACCGGGATGGCGAGGTCGGGAAGGCTGGTGGCGGGGGTGGTGTCGTCGGGCTGCTGAGGTGCGGGGAGGTTGTGGGATTAAGTTAGGGATTGGATTCGTGTCGTCGTGTCGGGGATGTGTCTCGATACGAGGTGGATGGAGTCTGTACACGTGTCCTGCGAGACACGGGACGAGTCGGTGTCCGGGACTGTCGGACACGGATGCAGAATGTATTTGTACTAGAAATATAGTAGAAAAAAAGATGGACAAGGACACGATGCACACACATTGTGGAGAATTTTGTGGAAGATGAATTGTGGAGCAAATAACATGGAAGAGTACCTGCCTATTTATAGGATGTGGGAATTCCCATTCGGATAAGAACTAGGAATAGTTTAAACCCAAAAATAGGTAATTCGTAATTTAATTTAAATCAATTTAAATCCAAATCCAAATACAAATATAATTTAAATCTAATTAAATTTTTAGCTCAAAATCAGATGGGATAAATAAAATTTCAAATATTTAACTATTTAAATAAATCCATAAATTCAAATCAAGATTTAAATCTTCATAATAATTTTGAAATATATTTTCCAAAAAATAATAATAATAATAATTTCGAAAATTACATTAATATTTTTAAATATCTTTTTAAATAATAAATTATTAATATTAATAAATCTCAAAAATTATATTTTTATTTAAAATAAACTAGCAAAATATTTATGAAATATATGTATGCACGAATAATATTATTTATTCTAAATAAAAGGCTTTTCATAAGTAAAATCATAAATTTAGAAAATTTTGATAGCTAAATTAAATATTACATATATTATTTTGAAACTATAAATTAAGAAAAAATGTTTTTCTAAAAGTATGTACGCTCGCACATATTCGCACTCGTCGAGCAATTACGAAAAATAAAACGTCGTACGCGACGTACAATACGACTACGCGACGTACAATACAAAATTTTAAATCGGTACCAAATTTAATAATAAAAAAATAGTAGAAATTTAGGGGTTTTATACTATGTCCATGGAGACATTGATGGGAAAGCTGATGACTCATGAGCTTGACCTCAAAGACTTCGAAGAGCCTGCTCCTAAGGCAAAGGAGATTGCCCTTAAAGCTCACCGACGAAGGGCTGATCCTGAAGAGACGGATGACGACAACTCGGAAGGTGAAGATCAAGCTCTCCTTGTTCGCAACTCCAAAAAATTCCTTCACTTCAATCGAAGAAAGAAGAAACCACAAGAAGATGACAAAGAAGAGCCAACATGCTACGGTTGCAAGAAGACTGGACACGTCCGAAAAGACTGCCCATTCACAAAGAAGAGCAACCGATATGAGAAACCATACAAGAAAGCTTCCTCAAAGAAATATGCCAACATAAGCATTTGGTATGAAAGCGAAGCTAGTGACTCCGAGGAAGAAAAGTACTCTCCTCAAGACACCGCCAATGTTTGCCTAATGGCTACATCCGACAAGGTAACTAGCGAAACTCTCGATGATTTCACTTTTGACGAACTTGGTGATGCATTCAATGATTTACTCAATGACCACAAGAAAGTCATTAGTAAATATAAATACGCCAAGGAGAAGATCAAAAGTTATGAATTCGAGATTCAAAGACTCTCTTCATTGCTTGATAATATTAGAGACACTTCACCCACGGAAGTCACAAATGAGGTGTCTAAGCTTAAATTAAGCCTACATGATGCCGAAGCACGTATTGAAAAGCAAACACAAGAGATCACAGCACTCAACACTGAGATTGTTGAAGAAAAGAATAGACACAAGATCTCTATCACTAAGATTTATGGTTTGAATACTAAGATTGATGAACTGCAGGCTGTCTCTAAGAAATTAGAGACTAGATTGGGAAAACAGGTTGCTCAACCTCAAACCCAATCACATGAGACACACACAAAGCATGACACTACTCATACTAGTCAACCACGTCATCCACCTGCAGCACGTAATCATGCTTATATGTACACCCACTTTCATAAAGCACACAAACCACATGCACGTAGAAATAATTATCATATGACACATAATCACCATGCTACACATAGATACAATCATCACTATGTTACACATAAACAAAATCACCATCATACTGCTAATAGATATAAACATCATCCTGCAGCCATATATAGTCATCATCATGCTCCACACCACTCTTACCATGCTATATATAGACATCATCATCATGCTACTCCCCACCACTCTATATATAGACATCATCACCATGCTACTCCACACCACTCTACATATAGACATCATCACCATGCTACTCTACACCACTCTACATATAGACTTCATCAACATGCTCCTAGCATAAATAGGAATACTATTTGTACTTATTGTGGATTACATGGACACATTTCACCACAATGTAGAGTTAGAAGATTAGTAGATAGAAACATATATGCATGGTTGCCGAAAACTAACTTTTCAGGACCCTCAAGAACTTGGGTACCAAAGGTCACATCTACTCTTGAAGTAGGTGGACCTTCCCTCCTCAACTAAGAGTAAGTAGATTCTCGATAGTAGATGCTCGCGACATATGACGGGAGATGTAAATCTTTTCGCATCACTATCGATAAAGAGGGAAGGGTATGTATCCTTCGGCAACAACCTTAAAGGGTATATCATTGGTAATGGTACTATAGGTCATCCTCCTTCTCCTGTAATAAAGGATGTCTGCCTAGTGACCGAGTTAAAGCATAAACTGCTCAGCATAAGTCATCTTGCTGATCATGGGTATGATATTAACTTTGGACAAAATAAATGCTTTATTTATGATAGGTCAACAGGAGACATTATTTTTGAAGGGATAAGAGAGGATAATATTTATATTTTCTATCTATCTAGAGATACTAACAGTGCAGAAAGATGTCTCTATGCTCACAAGGATGAAAGATTACTATGGCACCAGCGTCTTGGTCATGCCAATATGGATACTATATCCAGGCTATCGACCAAGAAACTAGTCAGAGGCTTGCCCGACATCACATTCAAAAAGGACACGGTATGTGCCAAATGTGAATTGAATAAGGCAACCAAGTCCTCATTTCATTCCATAAACTCTGTAAGTACTACTAGACCATTGCAATTACTTCATATAGATTTATTTGGCCCCAGTAGAGTAGCCAGTCTTGGTGAAAAACTCTACGCTTTTGTTATAATTGATGACTTTTCTAGATTTACTTGGGTTTTCTTTCTTACAAATAAAAGTGATGCTATTTCTGTTTTCAAAATATTTGCTAAAAAGGTTCAAAACGAAAAAGGCTACATGATTACTCGAATCTGAAGTGATCATGGAGGCGAATTCGAAAATAGTAATTTTGAAAAGTTTTGTGATTTAAATGGTTTTAATCATGAGTTTTCTTGTCCAAGAACTCCTCAACAAAATGGTGTTGTGGAGCGAAAGAATAGGACTCTTGGCGATATGGCTAGAGTCATGTTAAATAAATTCTCTCTTCGGAAATATTTTTGGGCTGAAGCTATCAGTACAGCGTGCCATATTTTAAATAGGGTGCTTATTCATCCTATTACGAAGAAAACACCCTATGAGCTTTGGTTTGGAAGAACTCCAAACGTTTCATATTTTTGAGTTTTTGGTTGTCGATGTTTTATCCTTAACACCAAAGACAACTTAGGCAAATTTGTGCCAAAGCTGACGATGGTATATTCCTTGGCTATGCGACCAAGAGCGAGGGATATAGAGTGTTCAACAAATGCTCATTAATTGTGGAAGAGTCTACAAGTGTGACTTTCGATGAAGATAACAGTGCAGCAGCTACTCTTGATGATGATGTTGAGCCATCAACTTCTACTCCAATGAACACAGCCACTGAAACCAATTCTCTGGAGGGCTTGCCAAGGAAATTTTCTTTCAAGCCGTCACATCCAGAAAATTTGGTTATAGGTGATGTTTCACGTGGAGTAAGTACTAGATCATCAATAAGAGAATCCATTGCTAGTACTGCATTCATTTCACAAATTGAGCCGAAAAACATCGTAGAAGCTTTTAATGATGAATTTTGGATCATTTCTGCCATGCAAGAAGAACTCAACCAATTCGAGAGAAGCCAAGTTTGGAAACTTGTTCCTAGGCCGGTAAATCACTTGATTATTGGTACTAAATAGGTTTTTTGAAACAAAGTAAATGAAGATGGTTCAGTTACACGCAACAAAGCTCGTCTAGTAGCTCAAGGATACAACCAAGAGGAAGGTATCGACTACGATGAGACGTATGCTCCTGTAGCGAGATTAGAATCCATACGGATGCTTTGCGTATTTGCTAATTTTCAAAATTTTAAATTGTTTCAAATGGATGTTAAAAGTGCTTTCTTGAATGGATTTATTAAGGAGGAAGTTTTTGTAAAACAACCCCCTGGTTTTAAAAATCACAAATTTCCCGACCATGATTTCAAGCTCAAGAAAGCGCTATATGGCCTCAAACAAGCCCCTAGAGCTTGGTATGAACGGCTAAGCAATTTTTTGCTTGAAAAAGGTTTTTCTAAAGGAAAAGTTGACACTACATTTTTTATAAAATCTTTCAAAGACACTATTCTCTTAGTACAAATTTACGTGGATGATATTATATTTGGTTCTACTGATGAAACCCTCTGTCAAGATTTTGCCAAGTGTATGCAGACCGAGTTTGAGATGAGCATGATGGGGGAGCTCAACTACTTTCTTGGATTGCAAGTCAAACAAACGTCAAATGGAACTTTCATCTGTCAGTCAAAGTATACAAAGGACATGCTGAAGAAATTCGACCTTGACAACGTCAAACCAATCAGCACTCCAATGGCTACTATATCTAAACTAGAACCAGATGAAAGCGGCAAACCAGTGGATCAACGTAAGTATCGAGGTATGATAGGCAGTCTACTTTATTTAACTGCTAGTCGCCCTGATATTATGTTTAGCGTTTACCTGTATGCTAGATATCAAGCTAATCCTAAGGAATCACACATGACTGCTGTTAAGCGTATCTTTCGATACCTTAAGGGTACGGTTACAGTGGGCCTATGGTATCCCAAGTCAACATCATTTGACCTCATTGGTTACTCTGATGCTGATTTTGTCGCATGCAAGGTCGACCGTAAAAGTACGAGCGGCACGTGTCATTTATTAGGAAAGGCTCTAGTCTCTTGGTTTAGCAATAAGCAGAATTCTGTCGCACTATCCACAACAAAAGCTGAATATATTGCAGCTGGTCGTTGTTGTGCACAAATTTTGTGGATGAAGCAAACCCTTGAAGACTATAACTTATCATTTATGCACATTCCTATTTTTTGTGACAACACTAGTGCTATAAATCTCACTAAGAACCCCATATGTCACTCACGCACGAAGCACATTGAAATACGTCACCAGTTTTTGCGTGATCATTAGCAAAATGGTACTATTAACTTAGAATTTATTGACACCGATCATCAGCTAGCAGATTTCTTTACCAAACCACTATCCGAAGAGCGTTTTAACTTTCTTTGTCGTGAACTAGGAATTTTGGATGAAGCTGTTATTCATTAAAGTAACCTGCGTAAATATCGATTATGTCTTGATTCTTTATGATGAACTTGCTATGGGTACAAGCCGAAAGGGTCCTTCTGACAATAAGGCATAAAAGCCTAAGCGACACGGTGCACTAGTCCTCAGGACTACCGCTAGCTGGGATCCGACCCCTACAGCTACCCCATGGCAGCTTCAAAATATTGAATTGGGGCATATTTCCTTGTTTATTACATGGTTTACTTTTATTTATCACATGCAAAAATTCAAAATTTCAAACTTCACTTTGATTCAGCGTTAAATTTTTGCTATTCGCTACTTGGTTTTCTCATTTTATATCTTGCATCTACTTATTATCTTGTTTCTTAGTCTCACTTACTTGCTCAAATTTCTTTTCTAGCCTGATTTCTGTTCTGGTACCATAAACCAAAATTTGGGCCGAACTCTGCCTTACCCAGAGTTCGGGCCGAATTCAGTCTGGCTGTTCCAGAACCGAAAGCAGCCTCAGCCGCTGACCAGATTGTGATCCAATGGTCCACATTTGCTCCGACCATTCGAACCCCTACACTAAAAACCGGGTTCCCCTCTTCTCTTTCCTTCATTGCCACTTTCCAAACTTCTCCAAACTATTTTTCTCCAAACTCTAACCCTAGTTCTTCCTTCCTAGAGCATCATTCCTCTCAAAACTCAAGGAGAAGGCTTCTCTCACCATTCTCCTTCATCTTACATCATCAAATTGAGGTATATTTCCACAATTCTCTCCATCTACAATTCCTTAATTTTCTTTATTATTATGGCTCCCAAGTTGTTCAATAGGGGGAAGAGACTTCGAACCGAGGGTGCATCCTCTTCGAATGCTCCTCCTCGTGTTGAACCACCCGTTGAACAACCAAATGAACAATCCATTCACCCGTTGTTCAACCCATCTCGTCCACTCGACCCTAACACGTATGATGACTAGATATTCGTATCACTTGATGCTTCCAATGAATGGTTTAGTAATTTTCGGTCACGTCCGGTGTTTACGGGTCACCCTATAAATTTCACTATATTTTCTCAATATGATTCACTTTTTCATGATCTTTGTCTTGATGAACTTGTCACTACCAACTCGGTTATATATCTCAATTCCATACAAATGTTCTACTGCAACCTTACTTACAATGATACACATATCTTTTCATGGGTTGCGGGTATTAATATTTCGTTTGATGATTTTGACTTGGCCGAACACCTTGAACTCCTGGAGCCAAACTCATGGGAAAAACTTGTTGAAGCTCAAAAGTTTCTATTTCCCGATGGGTCATCCCTAGAAAGATTTAAGGACGACTTGTGTACCCCTAACACACGTCCTCGTAAGCTTCTCGCCAAGTTTCTCAATCCTTACTTTTATGAACTTCATCGGATCGTCTTTAACACGATTCTGCCCAAAGCAGGATCGACCGATGAGGTTACATACTTTGAAATCTCTGGTTTGTATTACCTCCATTTTCATGTTCCTTTTAATCTTCCACGTACCATGATGGACTGGATGATTAACGCTAGGAAGAAACCAAGATCCTTGGTTTATGCTCTTTATCTTCCTATGCTCTTTCATGCTTTTCGTGTACCTCTTGATGAGTGCCAGTTCCTACCTGCCCCTGCCTTCCTCTCTAAGGCAAGATGGCTTCAGGCAGCAGTTGGCTCACCTGTTGTGTCCGAGCACTCTGACGATGAGCCCGATGCCCCTCCTCTTGGACAGGATCCTCCTCCTCCTCCTGCTACTCTTGAGTCACTCCAGACTATGCTCCGCGATCGATTCACCTTAGAGGATGATCGTTGGACTCAGCTTGACTACCGGACTACCTTGCAGATGAGTGCCATTAGCAACTCACTGCACGATATTCGGTACTCTATGTCCCGGCATCCTTCTATGCCTATTCCTATAGAGCGGGACCCTGCTCGCGATGGATACCGTATCGATGACCCTTGGATTATCCGGATGCGACATTCGTGGACCCTCATCGTTCCTTCACTGATCCATCCGACGACGCTGGGCCTTCACGAGCTCGATGATGGATATGGATTTCTCTTTGCTGCTGCTGCTGAGGATCGTAGTTTATGCTTTTATGCATTTTTAGTTGATGTAGTTTTTATTTCTGCACTTTGGTTGTATTAGAACTCATTATATAACTCTTGGAGACATTTTATTCTGCATTTTCTCAGTTTTATGCAGTTTATCATTATTATTTTTGGTGTGCTTGCCATTCATTATTCTGGTTGTTTGATAACTGACAAAAGGGGGAGAATTTTTTTTCATATTCATATTATATCATTTTTCTGGCTTTGTGTATCTGTGCTTTGGAAAAAGAATATTTTTATCAGGACAACAGGCAATGTTTACGGGGGAGCTATTGCTAGCTCTGCACTTATTACGGGGGAGCAACGTTACTGTTTTTTAATGTGTCAAGGTATGAATATTGAATATACAAATATTATTTTGTCAATTATCAATATGGGGGAGATTGTTGACACAAAATCACAGTCAACCATATATTGATACAATTGACAACATGATACTTGCAATATTTTAATACGATACATGAAGACTGAATTTGGTACAAGCAAGATGACAGCTCGCACCTGAAATGCTTCACAGTTTGAGTCTATATTTTACACTTTATTTGAGTCTAGACTTATGTAAACTGAGCCGTGCTGAGCATTTTGAGACTTAGACTATACCTATACCTCAAAACAAAAGCCCCACCAAACATCCAAACAGCCCATTGGCCCATTGGACCTATTCTGTGCTCTGGAGACAGAGTTCGGGCCGAACTCTGCCTCATAAATTCTAGGACCCTAATTTTTAGGGTTGGCTGGATGCAAGTTGTCCAACGGCCAAATTTTTGAATGTTCCAACCAGAATTCTGGCCGTATTCTGCCTGTATGGTATCCTATAAATAGGCCATGAATTCTTTCATTTTCATTCATCCAATCTTCTCTTCTCTTCTCTCTAAAGCCTTATACAAGACATACCCTTATCATCTACTAGCCACAAGCTCCCTAAGCCTCAAAGTGCTCAGTACTTTTCAGTTAGGAGTTTGTGCAAGAGTTCAAGAAGTCGCTTGAAAAATTCCAAGCATCGCCACTGCGATCTCTGTAAGAAGTTGACGTGCTCTTCTGAAGAAAAGGCACGGGGTGTAACTACTATTTCACAAATAGTGAATTTAATCCTGAGCTAGAGTTCTCAGGCCTGGACTAGTCCTCCACGAGGAAAACTAGGTTAAAATCGGCTGTGTTTGCGTATGCTTTCTTGCTCTTTACTATTTTCGCATTTACTCTGATTATTTTCTGCTGGTGAAAGAGTTTAATTTTTTAATTGGACATTATTATCATAAACTCTATTCACCCCCCCTTTAGAGTTGCCTATTAGTTCTTCACTATGAGCCTCTGTCTTGATCTTCTGTCTGATATCTCTACTGGGTACACAAGGACGCTTCCCATATCGAAGTGTACCATCTTCATGGATACATAACTCTGGTCTTCGTCCTGTCTCACACTCTGCTCTGAGCCGCTGAAGCTTAGAATCTGTTGACTGTGCCATCCGGATCCTCTCGACTATAGCGGACTGAACTTGCATACTGGCCATCAATGCCACACTGGAAGGAAGAACAACTTATATACTCATCTTCTGAAGATCTGCTAATAGCTCTGGTTGCGCTGTTAGGAAATAAACTTCGGCTCTCCTGCTCAATGCATCTGCTACGACATTGGCCTTCCTAGGATGATACTGCAGGTTGACATCATAATCCACAAGTAGCTCCAGCCACCTCCTCTGACGCATGTTAAGATCCTTTTGGGTGAAAACATACTTCAGGCTCTTGTGGTCGGTAAAAATCTCTACCGTATCTCCATATAGGTAGTGCCTCCACAACTTAAGTGCAAACACTATTGCTGCCAGCTCCAAGTCATGGGTTGGGTAATTTCTCTCATGATTACGAAGTTGTCATGATGCATAAGCTATTACCTTCTCATGCTGCATCAGAACACATCCCAAACCTCTGCGTGAAGCATCACAATACACTGAGAATCCTCCGGTTCCATCTGGAAGCGTGAGAATGGGAGCCGTCATCAAGCCTCGCTTTAACCTCTCAAAAGAATCCTGGCACTCTGCTGTCCAAGCAAACTGCACATCCTTACGGGTCAACTGGGTCAATGGTGCTAAAATTCGAGCAAAGTCTGAAACAAATCGTCGGTAGTAGCCGGCCAAGCCAAGAAAACTGTGAATTTCTGCCACTGTGCTAGGTACCGGCCACGTTTCAATGGCCATGATCTTCTGGGGATCCACTTCAACTCCTCCTCGGGTGATGATATGACCCAAGTACGAAATGCGATCGAGCCAGAACTCGTATTTACTGAACTTGGCATATAACTGATGCTCTCTAAGAATCTGAAGAGCAACTCTGAGATGCTGCTCATGCTCTGCCTCACTCTTGCTGTAGACCAGGATGTCGTCTAGGAACACAATCACGAACTGATCCAAATAAGGCATGATGGTGCGATTCATGAGGCCCATGAATACGACCGGCGCATTGGTTGCTCCAAATGGCATCACAAGGAACTTCCAATGTCCATGCCGGGATCTGAATGTGTCTTCGGGATGTCCTTCTCTCTGACTCTGATCTGATGGTATCCTGACCGCAAGTCGATCTTCGAGAATACTGCTGCCTCCTTGAGTTGATCAAACAAGTCATCTATCCTCGGGAGAGGGTATCTGTTCTTGATTGTCACTGAGTTCAAGGTACGATAATCTACACATAATCTGGACGTACCATCCTTCTTTTTCACAAGAAGCATTGGGGCTCCCCAAGGCGATCCACTAGCACGAATAAATCCCTTGGTTCTGAGTTCTTCAATCATCTTGTACAATATCTCTAGCTTTGACGGTGCCATCCTGTAGACTCTCTCTGACACTGGGGCTGTCCCGGGAATCAAGTTGATGGTAAACTCGATCTCTCGCTCTGGCGGCATCCCTGGAAGCTCTTCTGGGAAAATATCTGGAAACTCTTCAACTATACGGGGTAACTACATTGCTGCTACTGCCATCCGCAACACTGGAGAAGAAGGTTCAACTTCGCCTCGGGAGAAGGAAAACTTCGGCTCGCCTGGAATGCTAAAAATAACCCTGCCAATGTGGCAGTCTATCCTAGCATACTAGTTTCTCAACCAATCCATCCCTAAGACCACATCATAATCGGCCATCGGGAACTCTATCAATCTAGCGGGGAATTCTCTACCGCTAACTACGATCCGACACGAGAAAAATACACTATCTACTCCCACAAGTCCGTTACCAGAAAGTATATTGAGCCTTACTGATAATGACTCGGGCTCCAATCCTATCCGTGTCGCGAATCGTGCAGACATAAAGGAATGCGAGGCACCAGAATCAAATAATACTGAAGCTGGAAAGGTGTTGACGAGAATAGTACCTGCCACCACCTCACCTGGTGCAATTTTTTTCTTTCCTTTGGTCAAGGCCAGCACTTGACCATGTCCTCTGGGTGCGGGTCCCCTCTGCTAAAAATTTCTCTGTCTGCTCTGGATCAGGGCTTGGGCTTGGGCATACTGTTGCGGCCTCTGCTGCTGGAACGTCTGGGCCTGCGTCGGCAATGGCCTCGGGAACGGGTACTGCTGCTGCTGCTGGACTGGTGCTGGTCCTCTAACTGAAGGACTAGAGAAGGCCGATGAACTCCCCCTGTTCGGGCAATTCCCAACCCTATGGTCCGGGGCACCATAAACCAAGCACAAATCCTGTGATCTACGACACTCTGATACCACATGCCCTAGCTTCCCGCAGTGTGAACATCCTACTGTGGAAGACTGCTTCTGCTTCTGCTGCTGAGGGTGCATCGGGGTGTAATGCTGAACCGACGTCACTGAGGCCGCCCGCCTCTGAGCTCCAATGGTCAAAGCCCTGGCTGCCGGGGCTGGTGCTGATGACTGATTCATCTGGCTATGGGATCGCTTCCTACCTCCGGTCCTATCCACGATCCTCTGGGAGGTATACTCATGCGTCCTGGCTGCTCTCAACACCGCATCAAAAGTCTGATGCTCAAACTGCTCTACGGCCAACAAAATCTCTAGGTGGAGCCCCTGCTGGAACTGCTGGGCTCTGTCAAACTCGGTCGCTACCAAGGTGAAAGCAAACAGACTAAGCCTGGAGAACTCGGCCGCATATCCATCGACCTTCCTGTCCATCTGCTTCAGATTAGTGAACCTCGTCTGTAGATCATACCGAGCTACAGCATCAAAATACTTGGTCTGGAATCTCTCCCTGAATACTGTCCAGGCAATAGGGACCACTAATCCAACGGCCTGTGCCACCCACCAGCTGCAGGTAAGATCCAATAGCTGCAGGCGCACCACGGCCACCTTCTCTGCTTCTGGGGTCCTAGCTGCTTCTAGAATCACCTCTGTGTCCTGAAGCCATGCATCAGCAGCGATAACATCTTCACTGCCGTCGAAGAAGGGAGGGTTCAGGCGCTTGAAGCTGTTGGCGGCACTGTTACCCTGATGACCTCCTCTGGTCAAAGCATCTGCCACCGCCTGGTGCAAGGCATCTCCTCGACGATCCTGGGAGGCTAATAGTGACCTGATGAGACCCACCAAAGTGCCATCATCAGGCTCTGCAGGATGGACGGGCTGAACTAGTAGCTCTCCTCCAGTAGGCATGACTCTGGAGGCTACTCCTGAATGCTGGGCTTGATCTCCAGGTTGCTGCTAGTCCACGGGAGGTGCTTCGCCTTGCTGATCGGCAGGTCCAGGAACGATACCGCTGAAGAAGACGACATAAGGAACAATAAGGATAGACCAGGACAGATCAACGATACAAGCATGTGATCAGGACAAGATTACAGGGATTCAGAAGATACGAGCAGAGATCAAGGGCGAGTACTGATTGAGACATCTATTCGGTAAACCCCCACATATCTTGATTTACAAGACCTGCATGGGCCACCACTTAAACCATGTCACACCCCAGAACCAGAATACTGGACAGCGGGGGCAGACATAGCCAGCTACGTATATAGAAGTGTAACCCACCTCGCTATACGGTCACGGCTGTCTAGATACATGAGGGTTTAACTACAAGCCGACAGTCTCTTAAGGTCAAGAACAAGCCTAGTGTCTCAATCATAAGCAAGTATAATTAGTTACAAGATGTAAGATCACCGAATATACAATAGTAAAGCGTCCCAGATATTACATATTCAGCTGATCATGAAGCTAGTCATTACAAAATGTGAGGACTAACAAGAGTTTAGTCATACATGATCAACCCTAAGATCTGTCAATCATATTACAGCCCGTAGACAGACAGTAGTAAAGGTGCAATCGAGCTAAACATGTGCTCGTCGGCTAAACGCCTCAAAAGAATATTTTTACAATTAAGTGGAAGAGCCAAAAATAACTCACTCGTTGCCCTGGTTACGCCTGGTGGTCACCATCGGGCTGGAAAATCGGTAGATCCTCTGGAGCTGCTCCGAAATCTGGCCATACAAAACCAGCTGTGTCAGATCCCAGAAAGAGCAAGTGCCATAAAGGAAGCTTCACTTAGGAACTAAAATCAGCACATCACAATAGAATATTAAAGATAATAAATAAGGAACTGATAATAATAGAGATAACAACAGTAAACTGAGTACGAAAAAACCATTCAAGTAGCCAGGTCACAACCCTTAAACCAAACAAGGACCAGGGTTACAACCCTTCACCTGAATAGAAATCCGTCTCAAATACTATTGGTACAGTGAAGACAATAAACGAAGAGAGGACACAGAACTGCTCCGGAAGCCAGGTTACAACCCTTAAACCAAACAAGGACCGGGGTTGTAACCCTTCGCCTGAATAGAACTGGATCCCTGATCTTTATTGCTAAGGCCAGTATAAATAATCATGATATTAAGGTAAGGTAAAACAAGACGAACATGACATGGGGTTGCAGTAAGACAATAAACGAAGAGAGGACACAGAACTGCTCTGGGAGCCAGGTTACAACCCTTAAACCAAACAAGGACCGGGGTTGTAACCCTTCGCCTGAACAGAACTGGACTCCCGATCGTTATTGTTAAGGCAAGCATCAATAATCATGTCTTGTCACAATCTTGCACAGGATCAGGATAAGACTAAGCTGGAATAAACTCCATCTAATCAATCACGGCCAATCAAGAGTACGGCTTGATACTTTTAACTAACTAGGGTTATCACAGGCCCAGTTACTAGCAAGATGCAATGAGATTATCCCAACAGCCACAAGCCCTGCAGACCATCCGGTTATCCAGGTCGAATGTCCGTTTATGAAGAATGCAACACGTAACTGTGTGCCGGAAATGTGCCCTACTCGTCGGTAGGCTACAAGTCCACTGAATGTGCCCAGATAACGGGATTGCCTGTAGCTGGGAATCCCTTTATTTCTACTAAATTATTCTAGTTTGTTAGTCCTCTTGCACAGGATCAGGATAAGACTAAGCTGGAATAAACTCCATCCAATCAATCACGGCCAATCAAGAGTACGACTTGATACTTTTAACTAACTAGGGTTATCATAGGCCTAGTTACTAGCAAGATGCAATGAGATTATTCCAACAGCCACAAGCCCTGCAGACCATCCGGTTATCCAGGTCGAATGTCCATTTATGAAGAATACAACACGTGACTGTGTACTGGAAATGTGTCCTACTCGTCGGTAGGCTACAAGTCCACTGAGTGCGCCCAGATAACGGGATTGTCTCTAGCTGGGAATCTCTTCATGTCTACTGAATTATTCTAGTTTGTTAGTCCTTAGTCAATTACTGTAGGTATCCCTGACCGTGGTACTCAGGGATCCCTATCCTAGACATGATGCAAGACAGTACTGGTTTATTTGTACAAACACAATCGTCCACGGTGTCCATGTCATTTATACTGCTCATGTCAGGATAGCTGTCGTAACAGCCTATCGTGATATATCAGGTCAGGTTTATTAGTCAAGATTGCGCCACGGCGGGCCGCTATCGTGTTCAGGAATTATGCCAAAATTTACGTGACATAGACATAAATGAGACATTTTAATAATAATAATAATAATAATAATAATAATAATAATAATAATAATAAAGTACAAGACTGTAGAAGGGCCATGCGGCTGAGAGAATAGAGCTTATGCGGCCAAGAGATCGGATCCCATGCGGCTCGGGATTCAGAAGTCCATGCGGCTGGGGGAGGACAGGGTCTTATGCGGCTCGAATAGGGCTAGTCCATGCGGCTGGGGGAGGAAAGGGGGAGCATGCGGCAGCGAGAACTCGAGCTTATGCGGCTACGGGTGGAAGGCCTTATACGGTTGGAGATGAAGGATCTTATGTGGCTGGAGATGGGTCGGGGCTTATGCGGCTCGAATAGAACATCTCATGCGGCTGGGAATTGCCCAAGCCTCATGCGGCTGAAAGTGATTGAGTTCATGCGGCTGAACTATGAAGTTGACTTCATGCGGCTGCGGGGGTGATTAGCTTATGCGGTTGGGATACCAACAAGGCCATGCAGCTAAGGAGACTTGCCGCATGAAAGTCATGCGGCTAAGGCTACCATGCGGCTCAGAAACTGCTCTCTTTTCCACTGATCCGAGAAGAATAGCCATAAAATCCATGGCTTCAAAGCTTCATAAACCCTTCATCCGAAGTCAGAATTCAGACTTTCATAGGTTAAAATGGGGCAGAATCGAATGCTCTACAACATGGAACCATCAAAACTTGGAAATAACAATGTTAAGTAGATTAAAACCCAAGAAATCCGAAAATACTATAAACTTAGATCTACACAAATTGAGCTATGGAAATTAGAAATGCGAAGTACTGAAGTGTGTTAGAATCTCGAGAGGAAGAGAATAGAACAATAAAAATAAAGTTCCTCCATGAAGCAAGCTACACTTGCCGAAGCTCTCTTCCTGGTAGGTGAAGAAGTAATGGTGGAGAAGAAGAAGTAATGGAGGGAATTAATGAGAAGAGAGAGAAGGGAGTGGGTTAATAAAGGATGATGGTGGTGGTAGGTAAGGGTTCACCCCTTGGTTCATGATGAACCAAGACAACCTAAGCCTAGCCGAACCAACCCAAAATAGACCAAGCCATGTAATGCCAAGATAAGCCAAGCAAGGAATCATGCAATACAAGATAAAATACGTACACGTATTTCAAGATACGTAATATGAACTACAGGCATTACAGTTATGTATATCTATTCCACGCAGGAGATGATGGAGATGACGAATTCATACATATTGGATAATAGGAGGAGGACTGTTCTGTCCAGGTATGATTAAGTCCAGACACTATAAGTTATCCTGCATACCTTAGTGTGCCCAGTCCCAAATGGTAGGATTTGAGTTCAGATTTCAGTCATACATTCTTATTGTGCTGACACCAAATTGTAGGATTTGAGTTCAGTCATATATTCAGACTTCAGTCATACATTCTTATGTAGGATTCTAGTCATATATTCAGAGTTCAGTCATACATTCTTATGTAGGATTTGAGTTCTAGATAGGTTAATCTAGGATGAAGTGTGTATAGCACCAAATTGTTTCCAACGATATTTGAACAATCTCACACCCCTTATATCAACTTCAGTTTAAAACTGGAGGCTATGTGCAAAATTGTATCACTTAAACCCTGGAAACCAACAATGAATTAAGTATGTGTCAAAATACTGAAATATTTGCCTGATGCATATCAGATGTTTTAGTTTTGTAACTAGACTTTGGTGAATTTCTATGAGGTCATACAATGATAGGTTGACTTGCTATATATCAAGGAGTATGTGTCAAAATACTGAAATATTTGCCTGATGCATATCGAATGTTTTAGTTTTGTAACTAGACTTTGGTGAATTTGCTATGAGGTCATACAAGGATAGGCTGACTTGCTATGTATCAAGGATAGGCTGACTTGCCATATTTTCAGAAGTTTATTTTACTAATATCTGATATATTATTATTGGTAGACTGTGATGATCGATTATCCTTTGTTCCCCCTGACAATAATTTTGCGTCTGCAAGCATGCCTTGGCCGAGAAAGTTGCTCAGTTGTTGTGTCTACTGACAAATTCGGGGACCCATGCCCAGGAATTCTCAAGAGTCTTGCTGTTGAAGAACTTTGCAGCTAGCAACGAGTACACAACTACTTCTAGTTTGATGTAAATATTTACTCATTCCCATTGCTTCCGAAGGTTTACTGATACTTGGTTCTCGCTCCCTCCAGTTGTTGATACGTAAAGAAGAGGCAATTTGTATATTGAGTGCTGATTCTGGAATAGACTGATGAATGATGTCGGGCCTTTATCGCTAAGTATGTGTCCTGTATTTGGGCTACTGAAGAAAGTTTGGATAATGAGTGCTGATTCTGGAATCTATGTTGCCTAACCTGTGTTTACAGGTAATAGACTGAATAATCTCTGTTTCATGTGTATTATTTTTGTTGACAGGTAATAGACTGAATAATCTCTGTGTTTATAGGTAGTTGACAATTCGTTAGAATTCCATTACTGCTTCAACTGTATCTGCTTCTTAATTCCTGATCATATGGCCATAGCTTAACAATGGAGTTTATTTATGTGAATTTTTGTTCTCTTTGTTGTGCGGTGCAGGATCCTTGGAAAACTACACTTTTGCAAAGAATGCACTGAAAGCAAAGGAAGAGGAAGAGGATCTGACCTAAGGGGCTCATGTGAGCTATATCCCGATTGCTGCCTTTGGATTAACAAAAGAAGAAGAAGAAAGACTTGTATTACAGATGAATTGTTGTGTTTGATTGGTGTATTACAGATGAATTATTGTATTACAGATGAATTGTTGTGTTTGATTGGTGTATTACAGATGAATTGTTTTATTTCAATATTGGATTGAGTTTTGAATTAAGTCCCCTTCTGAAAGACATAATTGGTTGTAATCGCCTTTTCATATTTATGCATCCACTCTCTTCAGATGTCATTCCACTGTATTGCTGATCTTTGATCAAGAAATTATCCTTAATAGATGGGGATCTCTGCTGTTGTTCACTTGTATGTATTTCCAGCTAGACCTTATCAACGTGGAGAAAGATGTATCCGTAATGTTGCTGTTATGGATGACTATGCATCACTAGGAGCTCCTCCAGATCCTGAAGAAGTTAGAGAAAGTGGTAGATTATCAAGGACACGTATTGGAATCTCTGATGACAGAGAGAGGAGGTTGAGTTTCCCACAAAGTGTACATGATGTGGTCTTCGAAAGCGGTGAAAAAATCTGTGGTGATCTATCAAAGTGGTAGATTATCAAGAAGTTTCCATTTTCATGTGTTAACTTTTGTTCTCTACTTGGCCATCCTCTTATGATATTTTCTCAGGTTGTCGACGATGTCAAGTTTACTGTATCACATGTAGTGGAACCTGTGGAGCGAGGGATAGCAAAGATAAATGAAACATTCCATCAGATATCAGAAAATGTGAAGTGGCATGAGAGGAGAAAGAGGAAAGCCAAGGATGATAGCTATCTTATTCCTATGAAATCATGGGCGGAGGATTTTTCAGGTGTATATGATCATCATCCAGAAGGAAGTGTTAGTGACAGTGGATTGACAAGGAAGAGACACCAGCTATGAAACAGGGACCCAGATGTATCTTCTTCTGGCCGTTCCTCTTTTGAATTCCACGGAAGCAGATGGTCTTGATAGCCGGATCGACACTACTAGATAGATTGTCATCAATATTAACAAGAAATTTTCTCACACATCAGTGGTCATGAGAATCCTGAACTTTTTGCATAGCATATTTAACTTCAATTTAACAGGAGGCAACATCTTTACTCCTGACTTTGTCACAGTAGGACTCCTTGCTGCATTTATATAGGACTCCTTGCTGCATTTAACAGGAGGACTTTGTCACAGTAGGACTCCTTGCTGCATTTAACAGGAGGCAACATCCGTTTCACTAGTTTTATTTTAATATCGTTTTTGGCATGTCCCAATTCAATATTGAGCACTACTAATACTCTCGATACTGACACGGGACTCTCTTTTCGACCCATTTAGGGAAGGAAAAAAATCCAGTAATAACAATAACACCAAAAGCCAGTAATAACAACAACAATTTTATAACAAGTATCAATAAAACAAAGTCTTTTCCATTAAATTCACTTCTTCCTTCATACTCAAACACAACCCACGTCTTCAAAACAACAATAATTTACATCAATTCAAATATTAATCATCTAAAAATTTACTGCTGCAAGTAACAAGACACAAACCAATAAAAAAAATAACATGAGAATGCAAGGCCTTGAATTCTTCCTTTCTTTCATATGAATTTGTGCTTCCAAATCAAATAGTTTGTCCTTCATCTCCATGTTCTCTTTTTGCAATCGGAGGATAAATTTTTGCACTTGGACTAGAAATTCATCATCTTTCCACTCAAAAAAATTGCATTTTTTGGTATATTTGTTGTTACAACACCCCCAAAATCGACATCCAGTATTCTGTGTCTTCACATATGTTGTGAGATGTGTCTCAATTTGGCAAAAACAAATCCTCCATTCCTCTTCGACCTGCTTTGAAGAGTACGTGCTGTTGGAGCGTCTCGAGATATCGGACATGGCAAACCTAAAACGAATTGAGAGTAGATGAAAGATTTTTTGGAAACAAATATTTTACAAAATAATTCTGAGATGACAAAACAATTTAACCATAATTCTTACAAAACAATTCTTAGATGACAAATATATTACAAAACAATTTAACCCTAATTCTTACAAAACAATTCTTAGATGAAAAACAAATTTAATCATAAAATTTCCAAATAAATCTCAGATTTTTTATGGGCTGTAACCATTTTCCTTCTAAGAAAAAATCGAAGAAGGAAGAATTAGGGTTAAAATCCATAGGAGGAAGAATTAGGCCATAACCATTTTCCTTCAAATTAATTTCAGGAGGAAGAATTAGGGTTAAATTTTCTTTCAAATAAATTAAGGATTTTTTATAGACCGAAACCATTTTCCTTCAAATAAGAAGGAAGAATTAGGGTTAAATTTTAGGAGGAAGAAGAAGGAAGAAGAGGGAAGAAGATCAGCACAGAGAGAAAGAGCAAATACCTTCCCTCTCGTGTTGTGAAGTCGGAAGAAGACGAGCAAGTGGTCGCCCTCGATTTTTCGATCGGCTCCTCCCTCGATTTTTCGATCGGCTTCTCCCTCTCCCTCTCGTGTTTCTCTCGTTTCTTCTCTGGAGAACCGATCGGCTTCTCCCTCTCCCTCTCATGTTTTCTTATTTTCTCTCTCTGTTTGATCCGGTCGGTTTTTTGTTTGAACCCAGCACATTAGATCGTGAACCACCCCACTTAGGAACTGAACCCCCCTTCAGATCTAATGGTCCTAATATATCAGATCGGACGGCTGAGATTTCGGTGGTTTCTAGGGGGCTTTCTAAGGGGGACTTTTGATCCGCTTCCTATATATATATATATATATATATATATATATATATATATATATATATATATATATATATATATATATATATATATACACTATAGGTATATACTAAATAAATTTAGGCACAGTTAGTTACTATATATATTAACAAAAAACGTGCAAACAAACCGAATAACCGAAAATCGAATCGATTTAATTCGGTTCGGTTTTATTCGGTTATGGACCAATTCGGTTCGGTTTCGATTTTGCTTATACGGTTTTGGGTCCAATTCGATTTTCGATTATTGGGTTCGGTTTGAACCGAATAAACTGAATGCTCACCCCTACGTGCGATCGTCCTCATCGGTCTGTTTAGAATTATTTTTTACCACTAAAATATAGGAGTTCATTTGGTAGAAATGACAAAAAAATCGAAAGAATGACAAAGATTATGAAGTATTTTTTTTTTCTAAGGAAATTAATTTTCTTATTTGTGTTTGGAAGGAGAGATAGAAAAGTGAAGAGATATATTTTTCTTTGTTTAATATGAAAAAAAGTAAAAGAAAAGAAAGTAAAAAAAATTATAGATTTAATCAATTCAATTCTCAACTAAAATAAACTTATTTACCATTTGACTTCGTGAATATTTTTTATTTAATAGTATTCATATGAAATATAATTGTTAGTTAATATAAACATCCACTTTTTCTCCCACCATTTGAAGGGATTGAATTTATTAGATTATAAGGAAACTATAATCCTTCCACTTTTTTTTTCCATCAACTTTTCTTTTTTGCCTCGTTTGGTTCGCGGAATCATCAGATTGGGAAAGAAAAGTGATTACTTTACTATGTTCGGGTACCAAATGAATTGAAGAGAGAAAGAAAGTGATTTCCAATGGAAAAAAATTAGCGAGAAAAGTGATTTCATCCATCACAGCAAGGAATCACTTTCCCACATTGAAGTATTCACTTTCCTTATTCCTTTGCATTTCCAAACATCGGAAAGAAAAATCAATAGAAATTATAATTTCCCAAAGGAAAGGAAATGTCAAGGAATTGATTTTCTTTTCCTTCCATTCCGCTAAAAAAACAAGACCTTTATACCAAACAAGAGAGAATGAATCATTCTCTCCACTTTTTCCTCCTCCATTTTCGTTCCTCCCATTTTTTTCTTTCTACCAAACAAAGCCTAAATTATTTTTTTTTCACTCAAAATTATCATTTATAAACCTAAAACAAGTTTTATTTTTCAATTAATTTCTTTCACACCATAAAAATCCAAAAAGTGGTTTTGCTTTGACAAGTAGGCAAATTTTGAGCGGAATGTGAGCATCACTCATGTTTTGGTGGATGAACAAAAATGGACTCCTAGTACAAAACTTAGATTCTTTTTAACTAATTTTTTTTAACTATTCAGGTTTTTCAATTTGATATCCTATATTTTATAGGTTTAATTTCAACTTAATACCCTCAACTATTCAACTTTTTCAATTTGATACCCTAAATTATAATATTGTACCAATCATTGCCCTCTACTATTGAATATTTTCAATTCGATACCTTTCTTCAGTCCTGGATTAATTTTTTCGTTTCAACAAAATAATTAATAATATTTTTACCAAGTTATCCCCATTATCCCTCGTGGGGGTGTTTGAAGCGGTCACTAATTATGAGGGTATTTTTGCCATTTTGGATTTTTCGTTTACTCTATTAAGATATTAAGTCATGCAATTGTAGTTGAGGTTTTAAGTTGTCTAATATTAAAGTTTATGGTATCAAGTTGAAAATTTTGAATCGTTAAGATATCATGTTAAGATTTACCATCTTTTATATTACATCACTAAATATCTCCAACTATTGAAAAGCTCATGTCAATACATTCCGTTAGTTAGCATTCACATTTTTCATCCCTAGAAATTGCTGAGAAACCCAATTTCGGGGTTCGTTTTTATGAAAATCCACCCGCAGGAAGAGTTTTATGAAATGCCCAGAATTATATATTTCCACGTTAAGTATTCCAAATTCCCTTTAGATGCTCTGTATTTACAAAATTAATACCATAACTACCCCTCCGTACAAACTCAGATTTGGATGGTGATTCTCGTCGTCTTCTTCTTCTTCACGAGAGATCTGAATTCCATTGTTCTCATCTTCAGCAGAGATCACAAAGATCGTTCGTAGTTCACCATGCTTTTTTCAGTCGAACTCCGATCATCGCTCATCTTCATCTTCTTCATCATCTTCTCTTCTTCTTTTCTCTTCTTCTTCTTCTCTTCTTCTCTTCCGACAATTAGGTTAATTAAGGAGAGAAGATCTTCATCTTCTTTTTCATAAGAGTTAGCATCGTTTTGAAAGAAGAACGAAAACTCTTGAATCTTTATTCATGTCAAATTTCTTTCACAAAAAATAAAATAAAAATTATGTTTTTGTCAACTGTTCTCCGTCGATATAACAAAAAAATAGTCATTCTCCTGCATTTTAACAAAGAGAATTCCATTCTCCGTGTAAATTAACATGGAGAATGACATTCTTCGTGTTTCTAACACGGAGAATGGCCATTCTCATATGTTTTAACATTTGAATGACCATTCTCCGTGTCATTTAACACGAAAAATGTCCATTCTCTGTCATGATCGCTACCCAAATTGTTGGGCCGGGCCGAGTCATATCCAGCCTACGCTTGAGATAAAGCGTAGTAAGCTGTTCTAAAGACAAACAAGATAAGATCAAAGTGTGCTAACAGTTCTACATGTCATATTGAGTCAGAATATATATCACAAACACAAAATTATCTCGTATATAAATATGTTCCAAATACATAGTCAAGACATAAAATTGGATACAGGTCCAGTATCAAAATACATAGTCGAAACATGACTACTCTCGAAAGTCTCGAGCAACTAAACAAACTAGACGAGTTTCTCCGCAGGTCCTCCGAAAGGTAAAGTCTGATCCTCGACGACAACTCCATAATAGAAATCACATAGCAACTCCTCCTCGGTAAGTATACCTACAACGTTATCCTGTCAGGACGAAGCAAGTACTGATTCTAGCAAACTAAATACGAAACATGAAATGAACATGAGTGTAATAAATAGGAATCATGTCATATCATAATCTATCATGGCAAGGATACATGTGTCATAGAGACAGATGTATATGTAATGTTTAAACTATAGCAGGTACGTGATCGTCAATAGGTGTAAAATGCACTGTTGCACAAGTATATAAAATATACTTTCGTACAAGTAAACAAGCGATAGATGTACATACGTACAGATACAGCTGGTACGCCTACGACAAGGTATACATAAAATGTCAACCTTGCTCGGTACGTACGTACGGGGAAGGGGACATGATCACGTACTCAACTATCAGTTTCCCTATAACCCAGATTCTAAACATGTAAGAGATACGAAAACGATATGAAACATGGTGGATACTGAGAGCAGTATAAAGCATGTGAAACATGTAGAGATATGACTTGCAGTTTAGATATCGGTATTTAACATAGTTTATACACAATTCATTATATGCTGTAAATAAAGTTTGTAGAGGTACTTGCCTCTAGCAAAGCAAGGTAGTGAAAGAAATGCTATAGATGTCTGGTGTCCTGGCACTGTCACAAACATGAACTATCTCAGCTATCTAAGTTAAAACAAAGACTAACACTACTGGAGTGACACGATGCATTTGCGTACTTAGCTAAGTGAAATTAGCATAGGGATCCAATGTGAGGTGATATGGTATCTAAACCAACCTCTAGGTCCTCTACTCTAAGGTAGGTAAACATTTTAAATACTAGAAATATCCAAAAATCACAAGTCATGACTTAAAAAACAATTATTAATTAATAATTCCATCTGTGCACTTCACTCTAGCAATTATTAAAATAGTTATATTACTCTAATAATTATAAAACAAAGATCTAAATTCAACCTTGTTAATTATAGAAATTTATATTAAATTTTATGGGATTTATAAACCCTCATAGATATTTAATAAAAATCAGTAAACATAAGTACCCTGAAAATGAGTTATGTTTTCCTATTTTTAAAAAATCCAAAATTACTAGTTAAATACTAAAAAATTATATTAAATTAGCTAAATTAACATAGTATTTAAATACAATTGTTTCCATATTTTTACAGCAATTAAATTATATAAAAATTCAAAAACAGCAAGTTATAATTTCTGGAAAATAAATAATTATTAATATTTATCCACGTATACAAAATTGAACCGGAGTTGTGAAACCCGTAAATTTTGGATTTATTTTTTTGTTGGTTTTTGTTGATTAGATTGGTCAGTTTATTATATTATTATTATATTATTTATATATTTTATATTATTTGGAAAATCATATTTCTATAAAAAAAATTATTCATTGAATTTTTTTGATTGGCCTGACCCATCCCGAACCCGTCTTGATCCGTTTCCGAAACCGAACCCAATCTCGGTTTTTTGAAACAAATCTTTAAGTTATTTAGTTATTTATTTATTATTTACTATATTTTCTTTTAAGGAAAATCCTTTATTTTCCTTTCCTTCACAGAATAATCTATTCATTCCCTTTCTTTCCGTTCACCCCCGGCCTTCCCGTAACCGTCGTCGCCATCACCCTCCTCTCCCGAAACCGCCGTGTCTCCTCCCCTTCCGGTAACCCCAGCCTCCCACTTCCTATAAAACCCCTTTTCCCACTCCATCTCCATCACCCCTTCACCCAAGCTCTAGCCCTAACCCGACCGTGCCCCTCGCCGTCGGCCCCGACCCCGGCGCCGATCCCGACCCGAGTGGCCTCCGTCGTTGTCCCCACGAGCCGCCCGAGCCAGCGCCCCTCCGACCGAGCCGGGACCCTGCACGGCCGACCCGAGCCCCTCTGCCGCTGTCCCCCGCAGTCGCGTGCCCGCCTCCAGCACCGGCCGACGCCCCTTCGCGTGCCCCTGTCCTCGCAGATCCCTGTCATGCTCGCTCCCGTAGGAGCGATCGTCCTCACTAAGGCGTGATGCCGCACGAGCCTAGATTGCGCTCGTGCAAGGCGGGTTCCATAACGACCGATTTCAGCGGCTGCGACGGGGTCGTCGCACAGAAGTCCCATACAGAGAGAATAATAGCAGCGAAAATTAGAACAAAACATAATTCATTCAAAAAAATCTCTTTATTGATGTTGAAACAAAGGTTACAATGGGGCGCAAGGCCACGATTACAATTACTAAAGCTCATCATCTCACATTACAAGTCACTCAGCTCTCTCTCATCTTCAATACAAGTCTTGAGCAGAGGAAGCTTCGGAAGGCGATGTCCATACATTATGTCCCGTATAAGTCTCGACTCCATGCGGACCGCATGCTTCGAATCGCCAAGGACTCCGTGCCTCGACGCATCCAAGCGAGCCCCGCGTCACGAGCTTCTACCTGTGCCTGAACATATAAACTATGTGGGTGTCAGTACTCAACTGTACTGGTGGAATGAGCTCCTCGCCACCCATACAAAGCCAACACGTTTACTTTACTTTGCAACATAGTCCCCTTTTGTATTGTCTTTCTACTTTGCCTTAGGATCAGTTTTAGGACAGACGCCTTGGCCTATTTGTGTCTCTAGACCATCCCGTGCTGTATCAACAACGTTAACCTATCAAGTCATGTTTGCCTTGCGGCCCAAAATCAGAGACGCAACTACGCGGTAGTACCCAATTTTCTTATGACCGTGCTACAAATCCTTTGTGCCGTGCCTCGCAACTAAGTTTGACTCAACCATATCGCCGCCTCGCGGCCCTTGCTACTAAATCGTCAACTGACCCAATCAAGACTTGTGGGTTAAGTGTCACTCGACCAACTTTGCCATACGGCCTTTCCTGACTTAGACTCAGGACAACTCACATCCAAACTATGTAACTTATATGCCGACAATATTAGACTCGACGCCACATCTCGTGCCGAAGCATGGTGTCTTCGTTGCAGCCAAATCCTAGGCCTAAACATTTGTATTCTAACAGTACACACATTCAACAACTCAACCCAATCCAAAGGCACACACGCGGATTGCCACCATGTCGACTCATCTATATGATTTGGTCACTGACTCCCAGAGCCATCGTGGACCCCTTTAGCTTGTTAGGCGGCCGCCCTTGCCAGCGCGAGTAGCTAGCTCCGCTGGCAAGCCTCTGCGCTAACTTGTGCGGTCATCCAGCATGTGCTAATGCTGCTTCTCAAGAACCGGTCCCCTTCCGTTGGGCTACCGTTCGAGGAAACTCTACCTTGTCGACAAGTTGTCCATGACCATGCAAGACTCGACTCAAGTGACGTCTCACACAGTCATTGCACCTCTAGTGTTATCATCTCTTTTAGGGCCAAGTTCAAAACTTCTCACATCTGAGATCTTGCCTCGACGACCCGTAGTCGCGAGCATTCTTCTTTCTTACCATATCATTTTACTCAACTCAAGAACAACTATTCGCAACACTTTCCAAACTCAATGAATCAACGTGGCCCGTGCCTGAAAATACTAAGTCCATGACATCGTGCCTTAAACCAACTTGAACTCTACGCGACGCCACCGCCCAAGACATACTCTATATGACAGGCTTGAAACCGTAAGACTAAGTTGTCATACCTAGCCGTAGAACTCGTAGGACCGTGCTTGGAATGACTTAGGTCGACCACTATCACTTTGCCTAACTTAATCAAGCCTACAACTTAACCCAAGGGACGAGCAAAGACTATGCCAAGCCTTGCATTCCAGAAACGTGCATGCTTTATCGAACATTTACGCGGGCGACGCCTATGACTTAGGCGAGTTCATAGTTTTGTGTCGAAGACCAACTCTCCTTCTTCCAAGCTACGAGATGAAGGACCCAGTGTCATTTTCAAAGCACGCCGTGCACCAACTCTAAGCCGACCGTTGGACCTTTCCATATTCTAACTCAATTCAACTCGTCAGGATATTCCCTTTAGCTATGTGGATTCGTCACTTTTATTATCAAGCCTACTTGTGCAAGTTAAAAAATGCGATTTATTATGTGAAGGCTAAGATAAGGCAAGTATACCGAAACTACCCCACCTGAGCGAGCGGTCGCCTCGACCGAATGATGTCTTCGAGTAGCCGTTGCAATGCTAAGTCCGAACGCGGTCGGCATTTCGATTCCTCCGATTGACTGAGCGGGACGGGACATTACATTTGCTGTCCCCGCGGCTGTTCCGTGTCCTGACCCACTGTCCACAACACCTTGCGGGTCCCGATCCGCTATTTTTGTGGCTGCTCCCCGCTGTCCGCGTGTTCTGGATTTTTTTCGAGTTTACGGGATTCGACTTTTTCCCTATTTTTTTATCTGAGAGCTCTAGCCGAGCACCGAGGTATACTTCCGTGTCCCTGTGTCCTTTCTATTGGTGTGTCGCGTATACGTGTCGATGATGACGCGGTCCCGACCCTGTTTCAGGGAATCGGTATTTGATATTGTTGCGTAGGGATATTTTTCCGAGTTCGGCTCGGATTAGTTCTGTAGTTGGTATGCTTGGCTTATATTTTTCCATTGGTTCTGAGTATTTCTTTGGTTGGGATATTTTACTTTTGGTGGCTTATTCATAAATATTGGATATTATCTGTGTGTGATTTTGTGTTCTTCCTAGTTTGGGATCAACTGGCTTGGTGTGGTGCGATACCGCCTCGTGGCTAGGTTGTCCTAGTTACAGAGGAGGTGCTGCCCAAATTTTCAGTAAAATCTTTAATTATTATTATTAATTAAGTTCATTTAAAACCTGTTTTCATATCCGGTCTTTGCAAATGATTTCCAAAATTGGTTTTGTTGGTTTAGTTTTGTGGATTTTGTGAGTTTTGTATCCCCTGTTAGGCGGCGACCATATCGGTTGGATGAGCCTCGACGAAACGCAATTGCTACAGAATTTCTGTACGTTGAGGCATAAGCCAACAACGTGAGATTATACGACCAAGTCACTGAGACACCCTCTTTCATAAATTATATTTAATTATTATTTAGAACTGGTTACTGGCCTATAGTATTTTGGGTGCAGGGTCTCGACCTTCTGATTGGACCATTTCACGGCACTCAAAGCTCGCCTCAGTCTTATTTAATTTAATTTATGTAATAAATTGTAAGGGTATAAGCCCAGCTTTTATTTTATTCTCTGTGACCATGTATTTGTGTAGCTTAGATTTTCTATTTTTCTGAGTTAGTTATTTGCGTAGCTAGACGCATAATTAATGGGGTATTTTATATGAAAATTAATAAGAGTTTTTCTCACATTAAAAAAAGGGTAAAATTATAAGTTTTGTTAACTAAACCAAATTCATATTTTCTCATTTAAAAACCTAGTTATATATATATATATATATATATAATATATTATAGATATATATATATATATATATATATATATATATATATATATATATGTTACCAAACTACAAAGTTTAGCCAAGTAACTTGTAAATGCTATTTTTCCCAATAAACATTAAATTGACTTTATTTCGTTAATTAATGATTGTAGTTTCGCAACGATAAATGTGTTCCAGTAGTATAATTTTAAACAACTTAAAACTGGACTAGGACTTTAGAGATTATAATTAGCACACCTAGAGATGGTTTTATTTAGTTCTAAGTCAGGATTCTCAACTGTAGGAATTCGAGGACGTAACTGACTTCCTCTCCGGTACCGACACCTCAAATCCAGTCAATTGAAAAGGCAAGTATGGTTATGTTTATTTGGCAATTTAATTAGTAATTGTTATATTGTATGCTTAAACCACATTGCTACACGGAACTTTCCTAGAGTATTGATTGTTATTGATTGTGGGATATTGGGGGAGTAGTGTAGTTTTTATGACCAATACCTTCATATTGCATTAATTGTACGAGCTTACCCCTCTTACAACACGGGGATAAGCTGTATCGTATCGCTAGGATACTATTGTACAACCCAAGCCGGTCATATACATTTCCTATTCAAATCACATTGTTTTCAATTGTTGAAAAATTGCTGGAAAATATTGTTCAAGTATTTCAAACTGTTAAGATTACAAATATTCCATTGTTACTTGAATTGTTAGATTTTCATAATTGTACTTTGCTCCTTTCCTGACTGGATCCCCACCCCAATAGGTAACATTGATCAGGCTGAGCTATTGTATAATAGCTATTATGATCCGGTGCTCTATCCTGCGGTGCTTCCAGAGTCCCACTCGGAGGACGTCGATCCCGAGATGAGCCGACTATCTAGATAGATGTTATTTTCATTTCTAGTTTCATTATGTTGGAGTGAAGACAATTTATTTCAGTATTTATTTCAGATGTATTTTCTCTATGTTGAACAAACAAGTTTTTTAAATG